>LPNX010944342.1:17705-107812 GCA_001517045.1 Pseudotsuga menziesii
TACATTCCACAGTCAGCTTCGATAAAATAATATCCAGACTCGACGATTCTCCACAGTCCGGTTCGATTTTGATTGAGAGATCTCTGTTCCTCCTATTTCTTGGAGATTTGGAGTTTTATAATCAAATTTCGCGTCTTTTACTGTAAGTAAAGCATAATTTCTTTTAGTGTCTTGCATTTTAATCCTACGATACAATTTTAGTGTATAATTCTGATTTGGTTGGTGTGTGATATTTTTGGTTTGCATGAAGCAGACTTATGGATTCAGACCGGGCTAGGGTTTTTCTTGGTGGGATATCCTTTGATACAACAGAAGAACGATTGAAAGCTTATTTTACGACGTTTGGAAAAGTAGTGGATGCGGTGATCATTAGGGACAGGCTGTCAGGTCATTCACGGGGATTTGCCTTTCTTCGTTTTGCAGATCGTGCTGTGGCAGACCGCCTTGCGATCTTGAATTACAAACACAACATCGATGGCCGAACGGTGAGTCCCTTTTCTTTAACACTCGTCACTTCTGTTTGTTGATTAGTCCTAAGATTTACAAGTAATGACAGCAATTTCCAGAGTTATATTTCTATATTTCTGTTTTCTTGATTAATTCATATTTCTATATTTAGGTCGAAGTTAAAAAAGCAAATTCCAGAGTTACTAGGAGCAGGGATAATTCAGTTGGTAATGGTGACCAAAATCTAAGGACAAACATGATATTTATGGGTGGCTTAGCAGCCAATGTTACCCAGATGGATTCAGAGAAGGGAAGGGTTTTCGTTGGTGGAATATCGTATAAGACAACAGAGGAACAACTGAAAGATTATTTTATGACGTTTGGAGAAGTAGTAGAAGCAGTGATCATTAAGAATAGGTTCACAGGCCGGTCACGGGGCTTTGCTTTTCTTGATTTCTCAGATCCCGCTGTGACAGAGGCGCTTCTTCTTAATTCCAAGCACAACATTGATGGCCGAATGGTAAGTTGTTTTTCTTAACATTCTTTTCTTAATGGTAAGTTGTTTGTCTGAATATTTACAAGTTACTGGGAATGACTGGTTCTTTTTTTTATCTTTTTCATCGAATGTTTAGGTGGAGGTTAAAAAAGCAAATGCCAGCCATACTGAGAGGCAGAGCAGGGATAATGGTAATGGTATCCAAAATCTACATAATGAGAGCAGGGATAATGGTAATGGTATCCAAAATCTACATACTGAGAGCAGGGATAATGGTAATGGTATAAAAAATCTAACCAGGACAAAGAATATATTTATTGGTGGCTTCCTAGCACCCACTATTACCCAGAATGACATCAGAAACTATTTTGAGAAATTTGGCACAGTTACGGAAGCAGTTGTAATTTATGATCCCCAGACTCGAAGACCTCGGGGATTTGGGTTCGTCAAGTTTGACTCTGAAGATGTGGTGTATATTGTTGTCGAAAAGGATATTCATGAGTTCAATGGCAATACTGTAGAAGTCAAGCGAACTTTCTCGAGGAATGGGCGCAATAAATGATATTGCGACCTTTTTTTACACTTGTTTTGATTTATTTGGAGTTGCACTGTGGGGGTATTTGTTCAATTCTTATTTTATTTTGACTGTATCAATGGACAGTAAATGATATTTTAGCTATCATATATTTGATTTGAACAAATAAAAATGGCCAACTCTTTCACATTGTTTGCTTTTATCATAAATTGAATTAGAAAGCCTGTATTTGAGGTTTTTGTTGCAAAGTTCGTAAATAAGCTACTATGAAAATATGTACATAATAGCCTCATAATCTGTAAGTTCCATTAAACAATTATTAGCAGAGGTGGGGAGGGTTTTTTGGTATATGCATGTTGTGTTTTATGAACTTTTTGGATGCCTAGCAGCCTTAATCTCTCTTAATTTTTTTGGATGCCCATAGTCCTTAATTTTTCTATTTTTTTGGGATGCCCTGCACTAGTGTTTATATTATTGAATATGATGAACGTTTTTGTTTTTGTTGATAATTATGTGATTAAGACCATCTCAGAGTGGGATTAGTTATGATTAGTTATAGGTAAAACCATTATTCATTGTAATATTATATTATGGGAATAGTTATAGGTAAAGCTATTATTCATTGTAATATTAGATTATGGTTAAGGTCAATAAAAACAAATTTTATATATGTAGAATAAATAACTGCTTGAGGGTGTGCCTTATTTTCCTTATTTGAAAACCTTAGCATGTTTTAAATGACTGCTTCAATCTTTTTAGGGGAATTTAAGAATATTTCATAGGGTTTTTTTTTAATTTGTAAATTTATCATATGCTTTAAAAATGTTATGCATAAACATTTTGGATAATCCTACATTTATTGTAAAATACTAAAAATATACAGTAAAACCACAACAACAACGCAATTTAAACCCAAGAGTATTAATTTAAAATTTGCATTCTTATTTATTTCCTTGCTCTATTTATTTCATTGTTCATCTTACATAATGAAATGAATAGTTTTTTAATATTATTGAAAGAAATAAACAAAGTGATACAACCAACACTTTGACCCTCTCTCCATAAACTTTAAATTTTGCATGAAAACATAACAACTGAAAAACTCATGAAAAATACCACAATATGATATACTTTTCAAGACAAATGGATGCAATTTCACCCATTTTATGAGCATATATCTCATTAAGTCCCATAGTATATGATAAATTATGTTTTTGCAAATAGTAGATGTCAATTGTGAATAGTGAACCTAGGCCACCTTAGTAGTTCATGATTTTTATATATGTCACTAATTTCAATAATTGTTTGCTTGCTAATGGTTTTATTCCAAGTGTATGCATGTTTCATAAAGCTCCTTGTTTGCATATTTATGTTAGGGTTATTTGTTAGTTCCATAGGAGCAATTCTACTACTTTCGAACTAGTTTCATGATCTCTCTATCCTCTATCTATATACACATACTTGATGGTTCTTTCATTCCTTTATGTGGTGTACAACTTGTTTTCTGCTTCACCTTTAGTTGCATTATTGTTAGGGCATAAGGACGCCTTTCTTAATTAGTTTAATAAGTCATGGATACTTCAATAATCCTTCTATTGATGTTATCTTGGGCATGTTCCCCATGGCTAAAATGTCTTAATTATAGCACCCTCACTTTAAAATTAACTCATCCACAACTCTAGTTGGGATAATATTTGATATTCATAACCCATACTCAATCCATATCGAAATGGGATAATGTGGTTGAGTTGAATATGACATGCATCTTTTGAGATTTAATTAACATACACTAAATCATTTGATAGTGTCTCCTTTTGGGTTACACGATGATGTTTTTTTGCATAGATTTACTAGTTATGTAGGAATACGTCCCTTACATTTGCATCAAGAAACATTTGATCATGCCTTTGAAATATTGGGTGTGTGAATAGTTGATATCTAGGTTAAATTAGAAAGTTCCATCAAACATGTATGTTCCTTGTCACTGCCACTTCCCAATGAAAATAATTCTCATTTGTGCCTAATGAATCACATATGCCTTTATTTTGATACATCTCTACAAATTTTTAAGCGAAAAGCATCTATCACATGTAAGTTTAGGTAATCTCTCTTATTCTTTCAATTCTTTATTTTCCCTTTTAATGTACTCAATTTTGTTGGATTCATATAAATTTGCTAGTTCATATAACTTTTCCATGCAAATGTACAACAAACATGCTTTTATCAAAAAGGTGGAAAACAAAAGAAATGTATGAAGCAATGTGATTTTGGCCCCAAAAAGTGTCAAAAATAGAAAGGGGTTGACTTGGAAAGGGAAAACACCATGTACACTAATGTTTGACTATCTCACTTCACTCTTTCTTTAGATTTATTGCACCTTTATGCTTTGTTTTTTTTCCAAATTAAAGAAAGATTGAATTTGTGAACAACTCAACTACTCAATTGTGTTTGTTCGCATTAGTTCATTTTTTTCATCTTTTTCATCAAATATTTAGGTGAAAGTTAAAAAAGAAAATGCGAGACATATATGAATATTTACAAGTTACTAGTAATGACTAGTTTAGTTTTTTATCTTTTTCATCAAATATTTAAGTGGAAGTTAAAAAAGAAAAGCTAGTCATTGAGATAGGACATAGTTATTTCCCAAGCAGGTATTCACTCCAGCCAAGAAAAGCTAGTCCTGGAGCTCTGATATTACAATCGAATTTTATAAATTCAGCACTTATCGAAATCAACACACAAGGTTTAAACCTAGAAATAAAACCCTTATCATATTATTATAGAACATCCATGAAGGATTACAAATACAACTAGTGTTTAACTAACATTTAAAGAGACACATATATATTTACCAATATAACTAAGTAAACAAGCTATCAAATAACGATTGACAAGAAAACTTGTTGCAGTTGCAACATTTTCCCAAAATTCAAAAAATTCTGGGACCCTCCTTTTGCTTATATTGGTTTGATTTTCTTCTTTGATATGATTTAATGATTCTTCATAATGATTTTTTTTTAATGCTTGAATCCACCATTTGTTTAAGCTTATCATCGCTTTGAATGCGTTTTCAAGTGTCTAAGTCGGAAGTTTATTTGCTTGCGTTCCCACCGTTGTGGAGAAATAACAAGCTTTAGCTTCGATATTTTTCTCCGATGCATTTGTCTAAATCGGTTGAATTTTGGTTTCGCGTCAGAACATCTTGTTACTTCGTTCTCTGCAGTTGCGGATGGCAGACTACGAAGTCTCCCGATTATTTCTTTGACTTTTCAAAACTTGCTTTGTTATTTTTGCCGATCCCTGAGTTTTGGGCTTCCGCCGTTACGGCTGCCGAAAGCACTATCCTTCCAGTCATTTAGTTGATTTCTCCTCCGATGTAGACCTTACCTATTGTGGAATGTTTTTCCTTTATGATTCCGCCGTTGCGGCACCTGATTCCGCTATCACCCCGACGATTAGTCTTGTGAAGCTCCGATGCGGATGTCTTGATGGTTAGCTTAGTGGTTTTGCGACCTGACGTTGTAGAAGGAATTATTCTTGCGACCTTCGATCTTTTTATTTTCGTCGTCCGATATTTTCCCCGCCGCTTATGTTTGTCCATATATACATATATGGGGTCGAATTTTATTATTCTATTGCTATTTGGACTGTCGTGAACTGTCATTATCATGTGCTGTCGTTTGCTCGAGCTCGCCCGGTCCCCCGTTGTCGGTGTACCCGCATTTCTAGGTGGCTCAACCGTGGAAGCTTGACAGTCCTCTTCCCGCCGGTCGCGCAACACTGCCAGGTAGGATATTGTTCACCTTACCCGTTCTGTTCTATTGAGCGTTTTGATTTTGGTTCACGGTTAGGGTTTTTCTATGGCTGTTTTCCCTTGACCTCGTTATTTACATGCATATATAGTGGGGGGATTGTATTGTAACTGTCAGTGGGGGCATTCTTTGACCCATAGGGTAGTTTCCCTTCGTAGCCGTTATGTATTTCAACCCTACACTTAGTGGTTGGGGAGATTGGTGCAGACGACCGTTACGCTGTCTACACCAGTTTGCCCCGTTTGATGATAGGCTGTTTGGGAAGAGTTTTTCATGGCCTCCCTGTGATGTTAGACCGGTTTCCCCCTTTTCGTGTTGCCCATTTCTTTCAAACCAAAGCCGCAGTGTTTCAAGTGACCCGATTCGTGGTCAGTTTCGAACCCGAGCTAGTTGGGGATTGTATAGCACCGTAAAGTGTTATATTGATCACAGATCACATGAGTAGTATTTTTGTTGAGGCCCACTGTTGAAAACTTGAATGAGTTCCCCTGTTATTCCATGCAGTGCGATAATCATGACGTCCACAGAGATCCTGAGGTCTCTTCACTTTAATGTAGATTTTGTTTCCCCTACTAGAGATTTGTTGATAGGACTATTTTAGTATTAGACAGCAGTGTTAGCTTTGCACATATTTGCTTCAGTTAACTATTTTTCGTCATGTTAAACATAGAGGAAGTGAAACACTGCACATTGTTGTCTCAATGTTTCCCACTTAGCCGGAAATGGCCTAATGATTATAATTTCATATATGACAGGAAGATTTTGAACTCAAAATGTCGAAGCAACAAAAGAAGAAGGCCCCTGTGGTTGAAGAGGATCCCGACGTGGAAGTTATCACCAAAACCGAATACATCTATGAGGACACCAAGTGCATATCTGGTGTAGAGCCTGAGTACCAGTGGGGAGAGATATACAGGTTGATCACGCACCGAGAGGTGCCTGATATGGGCTTGGAGGAAGAAGGAATATACGCCAATATAGAGAGATCTTCACTGATGAAGATTGCCACAAGACCGGAGCTATTCCCATGCTCTGAAGTAATTGGTTGGATTCTGCCCCGGGCAGATGTAACCACTATGATCCTAGAGAATGTTGACAAATAAGGCTATGCTGCCTATAGCCCAGGATATGTAGCCCTCGCCTACCACCTGCCTGAAGCACACATATTTTTGTCTGACGATTGGTTGAAAAACATCAGAATGGACCTTGTTGAGACCCTCAAAAGAATGTTGTTGTCTGGAAGAAATTTCAGAACCAGGCCAACAGGAGAATATGACACAACGAGCTTAAGGGCCCCGTCCAGGTTCATTTCCTTAATGCTAAATATGATTTTTGGAAGAGCTCATGGAAAGAGCTTCAAACTAGAGTGGATGCCAATTGTTTTTTATGTTGCGACCCAGGGGACCATTTTCAACTGGGCCAACATAGTGTCAAATAGTATTTCATCCTGCATGGACTTAGCTTTGGGAGGAGTGTCCCAAAAGAGGTCAGAATTGTACATGAGTTGCATACTCATTGATTGTATACTATGCAATCAACCTTTCCCCAACCTCAGGTGCATCTGGGACAGGGAGAGGATGCCTGTTTATTCTGCATACAAGCCACTATGGGCGCACAAGTACCATATTCATTACCGAGAGGTCTGTGAACATTGCATTGTGCCATTGTATACTCTCATTTTTCTGAAAGAATGTGACTACATGTCAGAAGAGGCATTGCAGGTAATTGAGGAATATGCGGATTATTATTTGACTGAGGATGGCCTCTACCTCAGAATGTTTGGAGGTTCCAGAGCACCCTCCCTACTACCCAAATATGCCATAGACTACATCATTCATAAAGAGGCAGTTAGGAAAGTCTTCTTGGATGGCATAGGAAGCTTTTTATTTGAGCATAAGAAGGCTTCCTACCCCCCTTTTCCTTTCAAGTTAGGAAGTTATAAGTTTACCAGAGTGAAGAAAGCAGATGAGTTTGTAGAAGAATTGGAAAAGTTTCATTTGGGTGAGATGCCCTTCCATAGAAATGACTCCCGCAACAAAGTAGTTGAACACTGCAAAGAGGCAAATGTTCATTTCAAGTACACTCACCATTGGGACAGAGAAGATTCCATCTTCCGTAGCGCGTTGAATATAACAGCCTTGAGGAAAAGGTTCAAAAAGAATATCACCACCAAAGGTGGGAAGGGTCAGGATGAACAAGCAAAAGCCAGTGAAGAAGCCAGGAAAAGAGATGAAAAAGCCCAAAGGTTGGCCCAAGAAGCTGCAGGCTGGCTGTAGGGAGAAGAGAAAGAAAAAAGAAGAGCTACCCAAGAGGCAGCCAAAAAAGCAGAAGAAGATGTAAGAAATGAAGAAGAAGAAAGAAAAAGAAAGCTTGATGAGGAGCTTCAGAACCAGGAAGCGGATAGGATAAAGCTGACTCAGACAACGACAAAACAGTCAGCCTCTGACATAGCTGGCATTCACACCTAGAATGTTGAGAACCCCAAGGTTCAGGACCCAGAAGCACCTGCTGTCAGCACACCTGGACATTCTATGGTCCCCACACTTAAACTGGTCCCTTTTGTACAAAAGTTAGGGGGAGAAATACCTGATTTTAATACTGTCTTCCAATGACAAGGAAAGAAAGAGGATAGTGAAGAGAACTGAAAAAAAGGTCGAAATAGGAGGTCTGTCCAAGAAGATGATAACAGATACAACCGTTGTATATGGGACAGACCGAGATCCCAGATTCACCATTAGAGCAGGAGCTGCATTGATCCACGCTTCTAAGGATAATGTAGACAGAATAATGACAGATCTAGAGCAATCCAAGAAGTCTTCTTCTCAGCTGAAAGACACATTAAGAAAGGAGAGAGAAGAAAACAGTAAGCTAAAGAGAAAATATGAGGACATGCAAAAGGAGATGAGGTCTTCAAAGGATGAACTGCAAGTTCTCCAAGCAAAAAGGAGGTCTATGGAAACTATACAAGAGTGTCTGGAGAGAGTGCAGCAAGAGTATCAGGAGCTAAGGGTTTAGAAGGAACAGTTACTAGGAAATATAGAAGACTTAGAGCTGCAAAAGACCACCTTGGAGGCAAATGAGAAGCAAGCTCAAGAGCAAGAGATGAAACTTCGAGAGCAGATTTCTTCTCTAACAACCGCTTTAGAAGAAGTAAAGGAGCAGTAGGTTGACCTCCAACCTTTCAAGGAACATGTGCTGGCACAAAAGGCCAAGATGCTTCATCTGTAGACTACCATAGAAGAAGAGATATGCAAAGTTTTGCAAAAAGATGGTCGATTAGAGGAAATTCTGGAGACTTCCTCTTATTTTGTTGATAGATCGTAGGACGTCTTGGAAGTCCTGACAGCAAGAATGGCAAGGCTGGAAAATAATGAGGAAACTCCTACAGAGCTGCCCTCGAAAGATCGACAGGCCATTAACCATGATTACGACTTATTAGAGTTTGCTATAAACACAGCAGAGGATTTCAAAAATGCTGTTAGAAAGACGAAAGGAGCATGCACATAATTCTTCAAAAGGCTCCTGATTACCTATAACCGGTGCCAAGTAGAAGCTGAGCAGAAGCTAGACGTTTTTCCAGACCACAACTCATTTGTGGAGATTTTACAGAATAGGTATCAAGAGGAGGAAGCAAAAATACAACACATTAAGGCCCTCGACGACCAGATCTTAAGGAGTGAAGTAGATCATTCCACCATTAGTGTGCAGCTATTAGAGGATCAGCTTCGTTTGAGTGCGGACATAATTGAGGCCATCAAGAACGAAGCTGCGAAGTTCGAGATAAACATTCAATTTTTGGAACCTTGTGCGTTTGAAGGCATCGCCTCCGAGGCTTTGGTGTCGAAGAAATTTTTGAATACTCGAGTGGGGCCCTCCTCGTGAAGGATTGTTCATTTGTGTAATATGTAACGATTTTGTAAACATTTGAGGAAAGTGAAATTTTGGGAGGCGAAGAGTTGGGAAGCCCAAGGGTTATTTGTGGGCAGCCCAACAGTCTCATCCTTTTGTATAAATATAGAAGACTTAGAAGAACAAAGGGGCTTTTTCCTAGTTAGACATGTAAAGAGATATTGTAATAAGAACTACTTTTTTTGCAATAAAGAATCATTGTTTGTCTGTCGGAGAAAGTTTGGTGGGACGTTCAAATGCTATGCTATGGATTGGTGAAAGATGAACTATTTTGTTTTTCCAGTTTTTGTCCATTAACCGTGAGATCGTTCTAACTCTTAGAGCCTATGTTCTTGTTTAAATGATTTCCAGTTTATTCTTTGAAATTACCACCATGAGTAGTGCATGCTGTTCATAAAACAATTGGCGATCTGATTTTTCTAAATATCTTTAATCGTTCATGTGTTGTAGGAAGGAATATCAGGTATTTGTAATTTCTCTTTATAATGCATGTACAATATACATTACTCATAAATAAGTTACAATTTGGCTCCACGGGGATAGAAAGATAGATAGTTAGTTTTACTTTATTGCTACATATGTGATTTAGATGCTTGTGAGTTCTAAGACGAGAGGTAAGAACCTGCGTATCATGTTGTGACTACTCCTTGCACCCTTTATCACCCTGCATTGTTAATTAGGCATGTGCATATCATAATTTAAGTCAAAAAATACAAAAAGATACACGGTGGATCGGGCCGCAACTGGTAAAAACCTTTGTTTTTGTTACTTGACCTATGGTAGCCAGACCGTAAACCGGATGGATACCCTACACCAAACAGTCACGGGCTAGTTGGGAACGTTGAGTGGAGAGAATCCCTTGCTGTTGTTGCCTACGAATTTCCAGGCCTCAACACAACTATAAAACAAATTCGGGAACCATGGATCAAATCCCTTGGAGTTTAAGTTCACATATATCAACGTTACCATAACTATGATTTTCAACTCCATACAAAATGCATAGCATTTGCTAGAAGCCTACTAATGTTTTTTTTTAAAGAAATAATTAAAATAATGATAACCTAACATTCATCGAATCCCATAAGCAATGGATGGGAGAATGTTAATCCATTTAAAAGAAATAAATGAAATTACTTAAACCATTCCATATAATCAAGCTACGTTATCACAACAATAAACCCACCATCGAAACCCATAGGGTTGTATTGCTGGCCACCCTATAGAAGGAAGGGTTCGCTACCAGCATTGGCATTATAACTATTTTAAGCCACATTAAAAATTTAAATAAAGAATAGATCTATGGATTTTCCCTTTGCTTGGGTACATAAGCGAAACAAACTTTTTGAAACAACAAATATAGATTAACCGTCAGGATTCTACGTTTCAAACCAGATCACATTAACATTTCATAAAACATACACAGTAAGCATAGACCCAAAACATTCACCCCAACAATTCTAACTCTAGAAATATACAGATTGCATTTCAACACTGAAATAGAAAACGTAGAGGTGTCAAACCCACATTTTATATCATCTTTCGCCCAACTAGAACAAACATTAAAATGATTCACCATCGTGCCATTGTTGGAAATGGCACATCTAACGATGAACAACTCCATCCCAACATAATTCTGTTCTCATCCTCAAACACTTTCCCAGACAAGAAATTAACCAGGAATTGAAATATTCTTCCTAAACAACAAAATTTATACAATTTCATTTCTTAAAAACCAACATTTAAAACCAATTACAGAGCATCCATTATCACCAATAAAAGCTTGCTCATACTTTAAACTAGATCACGACTTTCATAACTTAAATCAAACACAGAGTGCATAAAACCGAGTAATTATACAACTATTGAAAATCCATACATAGAGTTTTATTTCACCGCAATAAAGATTAAGTTCACAATTTCAACAATTTTCTGAATGGGCTTATAAAAAACCTAAACCCCACAAATGGTCTGAGCTTCGTTTCTTCCAAAACCCTAGCATTTTTGAATGGGAATCCATTAAAAATACAAACAAAGAATCCCCATAACCTTTCAAACCACACAATGACCAATCAGAGGCTAAGGGCCCTTTCTCATAGGCTTACCAAGTGGTGTCCTGAAGGTATATCCTTTCCCACAGTCTCAAGCTACTCCAATGTTGAACCTGCCATGAAAATCCAATCAAATGTAAGAGTATGCCTTAACAAAATAATAAACAAGTAAAATGTTGTAAACCACGGGGAATGAGAGCATACTTCAGTAGCTTGGCCAAACCTGTGACTCCTTGTCCATGCTTTTCCAGCGAAACATAAACCAGTGAGCTCGCTTCCTCACCTGCTCTAACATGCAAAGGAGGGTTTTCATAACCCTAGATATGGTTTTAATCGTGTGCCAGCATGGAGGGAGCCACGATTCCATCACATGCCTCACATTAATGTTACAACTACCTCCCACTAATTTTTCAATTTTTACCCTTTCCATATAGTCTTATGCCTTTGTTTATTTTGGTTTTGTTTTACACCAAGCAATCAACCCTTAGTTCTTAGGGTTTAGAACCTTTGTTTTCTAGGTAGTGACCCTTCTTTACTACACAAACGCAACATAGGATCAACTACATAAAACTTGCAAAACCATGAATACATCATGCATTAGTTCATAATAACTAAGTAAGACCGAGCCGTAGGAGTCTTCATACCTTTCCAATCGATTCATTAGGTAAATCAAGCCACTCCTTCCCTTTAGAAGCAAAAGTAAGTTAACCATGTAATTTAAGTAAACAAGACTAGTTTATGTATTTACAACATCCATTATAATCGAGTATGAAACAAATAAAATGACATAAATATACAAGAGACGTTAGTATACAAATAAACAATAGTCACATATCACCATAAGCAAATAGAATGCCATGTATTAACCTACAAGAGAAAACCAGAACACGAATACAAGTATTGCACCTATTAAGTTTATACAATGTTGAAGACAATTATAGATGTCCCTTAGGTCTTAGTAGTGTTATTGACCTTACAATGTTTTTTTTTAATTTACGGATTTTAGGGACATAACAAGTGGTATCAGAGCCCAGTTTCGAACACTTAGAGATCTTATGGGTGCTACTGAACATCCGCTGCAGAAATATATATTTCAAAACTTTATTTGTGATTTTGTAAACTAAGATAATATTATTTGTTGCTGATTGTTTGAACTGCAAATTTAAAGAGTAGTCCAAATCATGGACACAGAAGAGAACAACAGTCGACAACGAAACCTAAATTCCCCGCCCAGAGAAGAAGGGATTGCAGTGGAACTGAATTCTGACTTAATGAATAATATAGAAAGTCTATAGAGATTTAAAGATGACAACATGAATGAAAAGAGAGAACATAAAGAAATAAATGAATCCCTACTTCGGAATTTGATAGAGGTAAACCCCCATAGAAATCCCACCCACTCAACAAACAAATCCAAAGAAAACTATCATCATAAAATAAGGACCAACAGTCCAAGAGAAGAGGGATGAGAAGAACACACCCCTGAATTCATACAAGAAGAATTCAAATTTCTTCCGGTGATGGATCACCTTCTCCTTGCAAGAAAAGGAAGAAAAACGATGATATCCTTCATGGTGAATTTCGAAATATCAAAACTCCAACTTATGAAGGGGAAATGAATACTGGAGAAAAGGATGAAGAATGTCTCCTAAGTATGAATAAATAATTTTTGAGTACATAATTACTCTGGCGGGATGAAATCTTGGATTTCCATTTACAGCTTCAATGGAAAAGTAGCTAGATGGTGGAGAGACCTGAAACATACTAAGAGGGATGAAGTAAAAGAAATCAGATGGAGTACTTTCAACAAAATATTCCAGGAAAACTACATGTCTGAAAGATTCTTTGACAGAAAAATAAAATATATCTACGAATTAAAGATGGTAACCCTAACTATGGATTCCTTTATCAACATATTTTTAGATTTGTTGCATTATGTAACTTACATAAAGGACAAAAAGGTCAAGATACAACAATTTTTGGGATGTCTCCCTCCAAATTTTTGAGAGAGAATTGAGTTTGACTTGCCCAAAAATCTTGATGCCACCTTGCAGAAGGCTAGACTTTGTTATGAACATTGACAATTGAGATAGGAAAATATGAACAAAAATTGACACAGATTTAGGTCCTTCTCAAACAACCGAAATCCTAGTTCTAATCAACAGTCCTACCAGAAACATAACAATAGTTTCCTACCTACCATAAATTTCAACAAACCTGGTGCATGGCCAAATGTTCCTACACCAAATGGCAGCAGAACAATAACAAATGGAGGAGCCAAGGCTGCTCCACTACAGGTTAGCTGCTAGAATTGTCAAGGGACCCATTATGCCATGGATTTCCCAAACAAGACTAATGGATTCCTACACAAGTTACACGAAGACCCAATAGTAGAATATATGTCTAGTACACCTAGGATCTATGCAGCACTCGACGACTGACAAAAAGACCATTAAGCCACTATGATTGAAATATAAGGTAAGGTTTTAAATGATTCTATTTCAATTTTAAATAATCCTGGTGCTTGTCGAAGCTATGTTTACCCCAATATTGTCGACACATGTAAACTAAAAAAAAGAAATATGAGAAACCGTGGTTGGTACAACTAGCCACTGGTCCAAAAAGAAAGGTTTCAGAACTAGTAAAAAAACGTGAGATAGACATGAACGATTTTCCAACTAAGGTAGACCGTAATATCTTACCGTTAGGATTATGTGATGTACTTATAGGCATGGACAGGTTGGAACATCACCATGACATGCTTGACTATTTAAACAAGTCAATCTTATGCACAAACAGCCAAGGGAATCAAAGAAAGATTCACGGCATACCCAAGAATGTTTCTATTAAACAGATATCTTCCTTACAAGTGAAGAAATGTATAAGGAAGGGATGCAAACATTTTTTGCAATTAACATCCAGGATGTAGAAGTTGAAAGAGAAGAACAAATTGAAGACTTTTCGGTTCTTGTAGACTTAAAGGATGTATTTCCTGAGGTAACACTGGGACAACCACCCAAGAAGGACTTAGAATTTTCCATAGAATTGACAACAAGTTCAGTAGCATCTTCAAAAGCCCCATACCGCATGAGTGCACCAGAGTTGGTGGAGCTCAAGTTACAGTTACAAGAATTGATAGATAAGGGTTATATATAACCTAGTGTGTCTCCTTGGGGAGAACCTATTCTATTCGTAAAGAAAAAGGACAGTACGATGCAAATATGCATCGATTACCGACAACTCAACAGGATGACCATCAACAACCATCACCCACTCCCTAGGATCGATGACTTGTTCGATCGAGTCGGAGGAGAAAAAATATTTTCGAAGATCAACTTGTGATCCAGACACCATCATGTAAGGATCTGTGATAAATATATACACAAAATATCCTTTCGGACTCGATACAACCATTATGCATTTGTGGTAATCCCTTTTGATCTAACCAATGCACCAGCCAATTTTATGTGCATGATGAACAATATTTTTAGCGAATACCTCAATAAGTTTGTATTAGTCTTTATAGACAATATACTAATTTACTCAAAGAGTAAGTAAGAACATGAGGAACATCTATGAATAGTATTACGAGTGTGTTGAGGCCTGGAAATTTGCAGGAAACAACAGCAAGGGATTCGCCCCAGTCAACATTCCCAACTAGCCTGTGACTGTTTGGTGTAGGGAATCCATCCGGTTTGCGGTATGGCTATCATAGGTCAAGTAACAAAAATAAAAGGTTTTACCGGTTGCGGCCCGGTCCACCGTGTATATTTTTGTGTTTTTAGTTTTAAGTATGACATGCAAGTGCCTATCTAAAAATGCAGATTGATTGAGAATGCAAGGAGTGGTCACAATGTGATGCGTAGGTTCTTACCTCTTGTCTTAGAATCTGTTGCATCTAAATCACACACGGCAAGGAATTAAAACTAACTACCTAACCTATCCCTAGGGAGCAAGATTATCATTTATTAATGAGTAATGTATTTTGTACATGCATTATGAAAAATCATAGATAGCTGATACTTCTTTCAAAACACATGAACATTTAAAGATATTTGAACAACCAGATAGCCAATTTTTTATGAACCACATTCATTACTCATAGTGGAAATTTTCATAAAATAAACCAGAGATCACTCATACAAGAACATAGGTTCAAAGAGTTAGAATGATCTCACAGTTAATGGACACAAAGCTGAAAACAATAGTTCCTCTTCAACAAATCCATAGCACAACATTTGAACATTCCACCAAGCTTTCTCCAACATGTAAACTGTAATTATTTATTGCAAAAGGAAATAGTTCTTCTTACAATATGTATTCACCAATCTAACTGGGAAAAAGTCCCTCTCTTATCTAAATCTTCTATACTTATACAAAAAGAACAAAACTGTTGGGCTGCCCACGAATGACTCCTAGGCTTCCCCAACTCTTCAATTCCCACATTTTTCTTTCATTAAGTGCTTACAGAACTTAAAATACATTAAAATAAAATGAATAAAGTGCTCATGAGGAGGGTCCCACTTGACTATTCAAAAACTTCTTCCATGTTGAAGCCTCTGAGGCAATGCTTTCGAATTCGGAAGGTTCTAATAAACGAATATTTATTTTGAATTTAGCAGCCTAATTTATTATTACTTCTATTCTGGCTGCGCTCAGGCGAAGTTGGTCTTCTAACAACTGCACACTAATTGCGGAATGAGCTACTTCATTCCTTAGGGTTTGCTCGTCTATGGCTTTGATGTGATGTATCCTTTGTTCATCTTCTTGATATCTTCTTTGCAACATCTCCAAAAATAGGATGTGTTCTGGAAAGGTATCCATTCTGTGTTCAGCCTCAACTTGGCAGTGATTATAAGTAATCAAAAGTCTTTTGAAGAACTCCGCACAAGCCCCCTTTGTCTTTTTGACAGCCTTCTTGAATTCTTCGGCTGTGTTTATGGCAAACTCCAGTAAATCATAGTCTTTCCTTAGGGCTTGGTGATATTTTGATGGTAGGTCTACAGGGGTTTCTTCATTCACTTCCAATCTCACCATCCTTCCTATCAGGACTTCTAAGATGTCCTACGATCTATCTACAAAATATGAAGAGGTTTCAAAAATATCTTCCAACCGATTGTCTACCTGCAAGATCTTGCACCTTTCTTCCTCTATGGCTACTTACAGTTGGTGCATCTTCCTCCTCTGTGCTAGAACATGCTCCTTGAAAGGCTGAAGACTGACCTTTTGTTCCTTGGCCTCTTCTAGAGCTACTGTTAATGAGGCAACCTGTTCTCTAAGCTCTGCAGTCTGCCCCTGAGATTGCATCTCAGATTCCTCCAAGGTAGCTTTCTGTAGCTCCAACTCCCCTATCTTACCTAGCAGCTGCTCCTTCTCCATTCTTAACTCTTGACATTCCTACTGCACTTTCTCCAGACTTCCTTGGGCGGCCTCCATAGATCTCTTCTCTACTTGGAGGAACTGGACCTCAGCTTTTGAAGACTTTATTTCATGTTGTATGTCTTCAAAATTTCCTTTCAATCTATTATTTTCCTCTCTCTCTCTTCTCAAGGTATATTTTAGTTGGGCAGTATACTTCTTTGATTGTTCAAGATTAGTCATTATTCGATCTACATTGTCCTTAGAAGCATGGATCAATGCAGCCCCAGCTATGATGGTGAATCTGGGGTCCTTGTCTGTCCCATATACTACAGTTTTATCATTTATCATTTTACCCACCTGCCCCCCAGTCTCGACCTTTCTCTCGGCCCTCTTCACTATTATTTTCCTTTCCTTATCATAAAAGATAGTGTTGAAATATGATACCTCCTCCCCTTTCTTTTGTTCAAAAGGGATTAGCCTAAGGGTAGGGACCATAGCCTATCATGTTGTGCTTCCAGCAGCTGCCTTAGGATATTGAATATCAGGGTTCCCCAAGTCCTGAGCTTGACTATCTACAGGATTAGAAGTTGATTGCTTTGTCACTTTATTCCGGGAATCATTCCTGTGGAAATTCATTTCCCCAAAATGGAATTTCCCCAACTCCTCCACAAATTCCTCAGCTTTCTTCACCCTTGTGAATTTATAGCTTCCCAACCTAAATGGTAAAGGAGGGTAAGCTGCTTTCTTATGTTCAAACAAAAATATCCCTATGCCATCTAAAAAGACTTATCTAATTGCCTCTTTGTGGACTACATAGTCAGTGGCATATTTTGGCAGTAGTGAGGGTGCTCTGGAGCATCCATACATTCTGAAATACAATCCATCCTCAGTCAACTAGTAGTCTGCATATTCTTCAATCACCTGCAATGATTCCTCTAACATGCAGTTGCACTCTTTCAAGAAAATCAAGGTATATAATGGCATGCTGAAGTGCTCACACACTTCCCTATAGTGACTGTGGTATTTGTGTGCCCACAGTGGCTTGTATGCTGAGTAGACTGGTGTTCTCTCATGGTCCCAGATACACCTCAGATTGGGGAAGGGTTGGTTGCATAGTATGCAATCAATCGGTATAGAGCTCATATAGAACTCTGATCTCTTCTGGGACACCCCTCCTAATGTTGATGCAATGCAGGCTGAGAGGCTGTTGGACACAATGTTTTCCTAGTTGAACACTATCCCCTGTGTTGCAACATAGAAAATGATAGGCACCCATTCTAACTTGAAGCTTTTATCGTGGGCCCTCCCGAAAATCCTGTTCAGCATCAGGGCAATGAACCTATATGGGGTTCTTAGAGTGGCAGTATCATATTCCTTGGTCAGCCTAGTTCTAAATTTCTTTCTAGGCACCAACATTGTCTTCAGTGTCTCGACTAGGTCCATCTTAATTGCCTTCAGCCAATCTTCAGTCAAGTACACTTGTGCTTCTGGTAAGTTGTAGGATAGTGGTACATACCCAGGGCTATAAGCAGCATAACCCTGTTTATCAACATTTTCCAAAATCATGTTGGTTACATCTGCCTTGGGCAGAATCAACCCAATCACCTCTGAGCATGGAAAAAGCTTAGGACTGGTAGCAATTTTCATCAATGTAGATCTCTCTGTATTGGCATATATGGTTTCTTCTTCAAAACGTGTGTTAGGTACTTCTCGACGTGTTATTAACCTGTAAACTTCCCCCCATTTATATTCGGGTTCTATACCAACTATGCATATGGTTTCCTCGTAGGTGTACTCAACTCTGGTAACAGTTTCGACTTCAGGTTCCTCCTCTACTATGGGAGCCTTCTTCTTCTGTTGTTTAGACATCTTGAATTCTACATAATTTCCCTGCCATATACAGAAATTGCTTTTAGGTTCTGTTGGGCCATTCCTCGATAACATTCAAAAAATGGAGACAAAATGTATGAGCATTTTACCTCGTCTAGGCTAAACATGATTGCCGCGATGAAACTAAGACAAACAATACTCAAACCAAAAGTTCCCACATAAAATTAATCTACCCAAAAGGCTAAAACTAGCTCATGACCAACATTTGCAGAATTAACTTAGAATATCATGGCCTTTCTAAAACAACGAATATCCCTCTCCTCTCACTGAGTAGAAAACAGTCTCAAACACCCCCTCTCGGTGCTATGAACTAAATATTACGTGGAAAATATGGTGCCTAATCCCAAGTGAAAGACACTGCAAGTGATAACGCACTTAACTCATAAAAAATAAGATGAAGCTACTTGGTGCAAAAACACTCGCATCACGGTCCGACTAGATAATGCATTCTGACCCAAAAATTGGTCTGTGGTTCGTATTTGAGTTTAACAATCTCAACGTTGCAACCCTGGTTCACAAAAGCAAGGGCGATTATACAGTGGAACCAGAACCTTGGCATCTCGAAAGAAAAAAATTAAACGCTCCCCACAGACAGCCACACGCAGACTGGAGGATATAGGTGCGGACAGCGTAACGACCGTCTGCACCGATTTCCCCATCAATCGAGTGTGGTCTGCAAACACCTAACATCCACAAAATTCATCATCAAGCAAAACTAAAAACCCCCCCACCGGGTAGCCATACCATTTACCTCGAATATATATACATGTTGAGATGGAAAACCTAGGTAACCACTAACCGCAGAGGCAATGAACTGACCAAGGACAACAAAAATAGTTTGACCAATCGAACGAAATAGTAAAATGGGCATAAGGCCCTACCTGTCACTGTGCTACGCGACTGGTGGAGCAAAACACGTAAACCTCCACGGCGGAGCAACCTAGGATCGAAGGTACTGAGAGTGAATGCGTTGGTATTCTTGAGCGATAAAGATAGCACATGGAAATCGCCAAAATAGCAATAAAATAATAAACCCCAACTCCACTATATATGCCGTGGTCAACATGCAATCGGTGGGAAAAAATAAAATCAATTGGGAGGCAAACGACTATGAGATCGGCGATCCTATCAACATCGCCTTCGCAACGGCGGATGATGAAACAACTAGGAAACCCGTAATGGCATCGGCAAAGAAACCAATCAAAACTCGCATCGAAGCTCGCGAGACTAAGGCTTCGGATCAATAGATGGTTGGAGAGCTGCAACTGCAAAACCATAAAAGAAACCAAGTTCCACAGACCAGCAAAAATCGGAGTAAAAACAAACATGATTTCGGCCAAAAAATAATGGTCACGTGGAAAACAAAATCAAACTACATCAGAAAGATAGTGCTTTCCAAAGCCGCAACGGCGAAAGCTGAAATCCAACAGATCTATGAATCAAAAACGACAGGATTGGAAAAGGTTAATGCAATCATCGGGGAACTTCGCAATGCATCATCCACAACTGTGGAAACCGTAGAGACAAATGTTCTGACTATATTCCAACAAGCCACCGATTAAGAAAAATAAATAAAAAGCATCGGAGGAAATAAATGTTGGATCGGACCTGACTTCTTGTTACTTCTCCGCAACGGCTGGCGCGCAATTAACTGCATTTCCGACTCATAGTCTCAAATGCTTCCGACTGCAGGGAAAAAAATCAACACAAGCCGTAAACCAGCACTGGCATAAAAATATTCCTTGAACAAACATCAAGCAAAACCAAAAGGCTGAGCAAAGAAATAAAAGGAGGGTCTCAATTTTTTTTTGAATTTTGGGAAAATGTTGCAGCTGCAACAATTGGAGACTACCTGGTGAACCCTAGATTTATTAATTAACTTCTTCCCAGTAAAAAACTGTTTAATCATTTAGCTCATAAGTTCAATTGTTCTAGATGCTTGTATTCCTAAGATGGCAAACACATGCATTTAAATCGTTGATGACAGTCCATTCTTTGGGGAGGGGAACGCAAAATATTTAAAGTCTGGATAACTCTTTTGAGGCTTAATAGGTGAGTTTTATTTTACCCCTATCTTTGGGTATTTTCTATCTTGGACACCACAGGATCGTAACATATGGTAAATAGAACTATTCATTTGTTCCTCATTCCCATGCCAATTGCACTTTTGTATCTTTTTGAACTTTTGTTCTTTTGAGTCCTCCATCTGCTTTACTTTTGGAATTTTATTTAGGCTCTTCTATCCATAGTGTCCTTTTGTGTGAGAGATGTATTTACTTTTCAGCTCACTAACGGAGAAGAACTTTTGGCAGATTGATATTCATGTTTCTGATACTTTGCTTTGATATGTATTGCTTCTTTTAGGAGTTTTAACTCTTAACAACCTTTAGGCTTTTGAAATCATGGCATGGGATCATTTATATATAATAAACTGTTTACCTTGGTTCCTTTCCATGGGTCTTTTTCTATCACTCCCTAGGACATCTTAGATGAGAAATGGATGGAGCCTCGAAATAGTATACCAGACCTCTTAATTCTGAGTTATTTTCAAGGGTTAAGAAATACTTCAATGAGTGCATAGCCATTTAGGAAAACTACTTACTAGAAGAAATTATATCATTTCAAATAAAACACATAGTCTTATCCCAAAGATTTTAGTTAATCGAGAACCCTGATGCTTTCCATGCAACCAAAAGTTTGCCTCTTTTATTCAAAAACAAACCAAAATAACCAGAAACACAAGCGGTAAATCAAAGTAAAAATGCATCATATTATTTATGTACAAGGTCATCAAATCAAAAGATCAAAATACAAATCGAGAACCAACCACTACCTGATCAGTTCTATGCTTTCCCCTAAAAATCTATCAACTTATGAGTCAAGGGGCAAGGCTGGATTGCAGACATGAGATACCTACCCATGATCCAATTCTGCTATTTTTGAAACTGAAACTATATCTACCGATTTACAATCACTCCCATCAACCTGTGAAAATTGAAGGAGATCAGGCTGAGTGTTAGTCGTATTGTTGGCTTCTTCTGATGCATGATATCTTAGTTCAAGCTCCGTTAGGTAATTCCCCAAAATAGAATTAGAAGATTCATTTCCTTCTTCCAACTTAGTGATAGTGTGTTTCATGTAAGGTTCCCTTAAAATTTTGATCCAATTAGGGACCCCTTTATGAGGAAACTAGAAATGTGACCAATCTGAAGCAAAATACCCCTTTAACCTTGCAGACCAGTGTTGGTTCAGAATAAGTCCATACCCATCCGGTATGTCTGCCACCACAATATCAATAAATTGACATATCTTGTTATTTGCAGATAAACGAATGAGAACATTTTCTATTTCCTCCACTACTTTGACATTGGTTCTGTCTAATTGAGTAACTTCCCAAGCAGTAGGTTTTGGCTTCCCATTAATTTTTTTGCAAACTATGAGTGGCATAACATTCACGGATGATCTGGAATCTACCATACAATTATGCACCTTATGGTTCAAAATTTCCTGAGTCAAAAGGAAAGGTGGAGTTCTAACATTCCCTTCCCTAATTGATTCAACATCTTCCTCCATAGGTTGGTTTTCGGTGGGTATCTCTTCCTCTGACTCTTCAGGATTTCAGTATCTTCTTTGTTAACACCTACTTGTTCTTCCATAGGCTTAGCGGGCTTGTTGATTTGCTCCGGATCTTGGCTTGTAATGGTAACTTCGGGTACTTTGTCCTCAACATTGTTCTTTGGCTGTTTCCTGACATTCTCTTGCAACTTCTTAATTTTTGAGATTATTGAATTGTCTTTATTTACCAAATTCATGTCTTTTGTTGTCATTGGTATATTCTTAGGTTTAAAAGTACTTTTTTTTGTATCAAATAACGAGACACAATCCGATAAAAACATGCTATCATTTTCTTGTTTTTCTATGATCTTATTACCTTTCTCTTCCTCATCATTGTCCTCAGTCAATTTAGAATCTAAGAGCTGATTCATTACCAATGTCATTGAATTTAACTATTAAGGACAATTCTTTTCAGAATGAGGTTGTTGGTGAAAAGTGAAGAAATTATCCATCCCTACCTCTGTCAGATTCATTGATGCTGAACCGTGCGGAGGGGTCTTGAATTGGTTGTTATCTTCCCTTTTTTGTAGTAAGGCTTATAAGCTTTCTGGTTTTCTTTTTCCTTCTCCAAATCTATTATTCTGCTGGAAAGATTTTGCATCATCTTTAACATCCCCTCAAAATCATGTGATTGCTCCTCTTTAGGTTTAGACAACAATAAGGCTCTTTTCATGAAAGTTTTTTCTCCAGATTGCTTGGGATAATCTTTTATACTTTCCTTTTCAGCCTCTACTCTTTCAGCTTCTTCATAAGTCTCTACTAACATAGGCTTAACCTGAGCTTTTGTGAACATAGCCAAATCTAGACCTAAAGATGAGGTATAATACTCAATTAGAACTTTATCAGAAGGCTTATCAGTTGCAAAGAAGTTCTTGAGGTAAGCAGAAATTCTTTGAGTGAAATTGTGTACCTTTTCATTCCTTTCCTTTTTTAAAGCACCCAAACCTTTCATCAGTGCTGCATGCGTCTTTTGGGCTGCATACTTGTTTCTGAAAATCCTTTCAAAGGTATCCCAATATGGGATAGATTTTGCAGGAAAACCAAAGTACCATGATGCTGCTGCTCCTTTAAGGGTGTGTCAAAAAAGTCTACAAACAACATCCTCATGTTCCCCAACCCTTAATCCTTCTATTGCCAAATAGAAACTTTGAAAATGGTCATCTACTACAACCTTCTCATTTGGATAAAACTTAGGCAACAACTTCTCAAAATCTTGAGGAAAGTCATGCAACGGAGGTGTTAGGTTCAAAGGTGATCTGGCTTTCTAGGCCAGTGGTGGATTTGGTGGGTTAGGTGGCTGATTTGCATTTACGCCTGCCATGATTCTGGGTGGAGAGTGAGGAGGTGAATGAATAGGAGTATTAATAGGTGAACCGTAAGGTGTGTCTGGGCCAACTTGATTCAAAGGCTATACAACGTCCTATAAGGCTATTTCTACAAGTTCTTCCAAATCTCCAACCAACACTGAATCTTCCAAGATGGGACGATATTTCTTCTTGTATTCTCTTCGGGCTAAATCAGGGATAATGGGTAATCCTCCAATACTCTATACATAAGCGTGTGTGTGTCTTCTCAGATCATTTACCACTTGGTTGTCCACAACAAACACATGTTCTCTATTCTCTTCAGTATTTGGATCAGGAAATAAACTGCTTTCAAAACTATCACTGGTGGAGTTATTTTGAGGAAATGGATTTCCCCGTCCAGCCATGCACTGGTGGCCCTCCTTCAAGCACCAGAAACTGTTGAGGCCTAGAAATTCATAGGCAACAACAGCAAGGTATTCTCTCCATTCAACGTTCCCAACTAGCCCGTGACTGTTTGGTGTAGGGAATCCGTCCGGTTTGCGGTCCGGCTACTGTAGGTCAAGTAACAAAAATAAAAGGTTTTATCGGTTGCGGCCTAGTCCACTGTGTATATTTTTGTGTTTTTTAGTTTTAAGTATGACATGCAAGTGCCTATCTAAAAATGAAGATCGATTGAGAATGCAAGGAGTGGTCACAATGTGATGCGCAGGTTCTTACCTCTCGTCGTAGACTCTCTTGCATCTAAATCACACACATAAAGGAATTAAAACTAACTACCTAACCTATCCATAGGGAGCAAGATTATCATTTATTAATGAGTAATGTATTTTGTACATGCATTATGAAAAATCACAGATAGCTGATACTTCTTTCAAAACACATGAACATTTAAAGATATTTGAACAATCAGATAGCCAATTGTTTATGAACCACATTCGTTACTCATAGTGGAAATTTTCATAAAATAAACCAGAGATCACTCATACAAGAACATAGATTCAAAGAGTTAGAATGATCTCACAGTTAATGGACACAAAGATGAAAACGAAATAGTTCCTCTTCAACAAATCCATAGCACAACATTTGAACATTCCACCAAGCTTTCTCCAACATGAAAACTGTAATTATTTATTGAAAAAGGAAATAGTTCTTGTTACAATATGTCTTCACCAATCTAACTCGGAAAAAGTCCCTCTCTTATCTAAATCTTCTAGATTTATACAAAAAGAAAAAAACTGTTGGGCTTCCCACGAATGACTCTTGGGATTTCCCAACTCTTCACCTCCCACATTTTTCTTTCATTAAGTGCTTACAAAATTTACAATACATTACAATAAAATGAATAAAGTGCTCATGAGGAGGGTCCCTCTTAACTATTCAAAACTTCTTCCATGTTGAAGCCTCTGAGGCAATGCTTTCGAATTCGGAAGGTTCTAAGAAATGAATATTTATTTCGAATTTAGCTGCCTAATTTCTTATTACTTCTATTCTGGCTGCGCTCAAGTGAAGTTGGTCTTCTAACAACTGCACACTAACCACGGAATTAGCTACTTCATTCCTCAGGGTTTTCTCATTTATTCCTTTGATGTGATGTATCCTTTGTTCATCTCCTTGATATCTTCTTTGCAACATCTACAAAAATAGGCTGTGGTATGGAACGGTATCCATTCTCTGTTCAGCCTCAACCTGGCAGCGATTATATGTAATCAAAAGTATTCTGAAGAACTCCACACAAGCCCCCTTTGTCTTTTTGACAGCCTTCTTGAATTCTTTGGTTGTGTTTATGGAAAACTCCAGTAAATCCTAGTCTTGCCATAGGGCTTGTTGATCTTTTGATGGTAGGTCTACAGGGGTTTCTTCATTCGCCTCCAATCTCACCATCCTTCTTGTGAGGACTTCTAAGATGTCCTGTAATCTATCTACAAAATATGAAGAGGTTTCCAAAATCTCTTCCAGCTGATTGTCTACCTACGAGATATTGCACCTTTCTTCCTCTATGGCTACTTGCAGCTGGTGCATCTTGCTCCTCTATGCCAGAACATGCTCCTTGACATGCTGAAGACTGACTTGCTATTCCTTGGCCTCTTCTAGAGCTGATGTTAATGAGGAAACCTGTTCTCTAAGCTCTGTAGTCTGCCCCTGAGATTTCCTCTCAGATTCATCCAAGGTAGCTTTCTATAGCTCCAACTCCCCTATATTACCTAGCAGCTGCTCCTTTTCCATTCTTAACTCTTGACGTTCCTGCTTCACTTTCTCCAGACTTCCTTGGGCGGGCTCCATATATCTCTTCTCTACTTGGAGGAACTGGACCTCAGCTTTTCAAGACTTTATTTCATGTTGTATGTCTTCAAACTTTCTTTTCAATCTATTATTTTCCTCTCTCTCTCTTCTCAGGTTATCTTTTAGCTGGGCAGTAGACTTCTTTGACTATTCAATATTAGTCATTATTCGATCTACATTGTCCTCAGAAGCATGGATCAATGCAGCCCCAGCTCTGATGGTGAATCTGGGGTCCTTGTCTATCCCATATACTATAGTTTTATCATTTATCATTTTACTCACCTGCCCCCCAGTCTCGACCTTTCTCTCGGTCCTCTTCACTATTCTTTTCCTTTCCTTATCATAAAAGATAGTGTTGAAATCAGGTACCTCCTCCCCTTTCTTTTGTTCAAAATGGATTAGCCTAAGGGTAGGAACCATAGCCTGTCTTGTTGTGCTGCCAGCAGTTTCCTCAGGATCTTGAATATCAGGGTTCCCCGTGTCCTGAGCCTGATTGTCTACAGGATCAGAAGCTGATTACTCTGTCACTTTATTCCAGGAATCATTCCTGTGGAAATTCATTTTCCCAAAATGGAATTTCCCCAACTCCTCCACAAATTCCTCAGCTTTCTTCACCCTTGTGAATTTATAGCTTCCCAACCTGAATGGTAAAGGAGGGTAAGCTGCTTTCTTATGTTCAAACAAAAATCTCCTTATGCCATCTAAAAATACTTGTCTAACTACCTCTTTGTGGACTACATAGTCAGTGGCATATTTTGGCAGTAGTGAGGGTGCTCTGGAGCATCCATACATTCTGAAATACAATCCATCCTCAGTCAACTAGTAGTCTACATATTCTTCAATCACCTGCAATGCTTCCTTTGACATGTAGTTACACTCTTTCAAGAAAATCAAGGTATATAATGGCATGATGAAGTGCTCACACACTTCCCTATAGTGACTGTGGTATTTGTGTGCCCACAATGGCTTGTATGCTGAGTAGACTGGTGTTCTCTCCCGGTCCCAGATACACCTCAGATTGGGGAAGGGTTGGTTGCATAGTATGAAATCAATCAGTATAGAGCTCATATAGAACTCTGATATCTTCTGGGACACCCCTCCTAATGCTGATGCAATGCAAGCTGAGAGGCTGTTGGACACAATGTTTGCCCAGTTGAACACTATCCCCTGTGTTACAACATAGAAAATGATAGGCACCCATTCTAACTTGAAGCTTTTACCATGGGCCCTCCCGAAAATCCTGTTCAACATCAGGGCAATGAACCTGTAAGGGGTTCTTAGAGTGGTAGTATCATATTCCCCAGTTGGGATATTTCTAAAGTTCTTGCCAGGCACCAACATTGTCTTCAGTGTCTCGACTAGGTCCATCTTAATTGCCTTCAGCCAGTATTCAGTCAAGTACACTTGTGTTTCTAGTAAGTGGTAGGCCAGTGATACATACCTAGGGCTATAAGCAGCATAACCCTATTTATCAACATTTGCCAAAATCATGGTGGTTACATCTTCCCTAGGCAGAATCCACCCAATCACCTCTAAGCATGGAAAAAGATCAGGTCTGGTAGCAATTTTCATCAATGCAGATCTCTCTATATTGACATAGATGGTTTCTTCTTCAAAACTTGTGTCAGGTAATTCTCAGCGTGTTATTAATCTGTAAACTTCCCCCCATTTATATTCGGGTTCTATACCAACTACGCATTTGGTGTCCTCGTAGGTGTACTCAACTCTGGTAATAGTTTCGACTTCGGGTTCCTCCTCTACTATGGGATCCTTCTTCTTCTGCCGTTTAGACATCTCGAATTCTACAAAATTTCCCTGTCATACACATAACTTGCTTTTAGTTTCTGTTGGGCCATTCCTCGATAACATTCAAAAAATGGAGACAAAATGTATGAGCATTTTATCTTGTCTAGGCTAAACATGATTGTTGCTATAAAAGTAAGACAAACAATACTCAAACCAAAAGTTCACGCGTAAAATTAATCTTCCCCAAAGACTAAAACCAGCTCACAACCAACATTTGCAGAATTAACTTAGAATATCATGGAATTTCTAAAACGACGAATATCCCTCCCCTCTCGCTAAGTAGAAAATAGTCTCAAACACCCCTTCTCAACACTATGAACTAAATCTTACGTGGAAAATATGGTGCCTAATCCTAAGTGAAGGACACTGCAAGCGATAGCACACTTAACTCATAAAAAATAAGATGAAGCTACTTGCTGCAAAAACACTCGCATCACGGTCCGACTAGATAATGCATTCTGACCCAAAAATTGGTCTGGGGTTCGTATTCGAGTTTAACAATATCAACGTTGCGACCCTGATTCAAAAAAGCGAGGGCGACGATACAGTGGAACCAGAACCTCAGCATCTCGAAAGAAAAACATGAAATTCTCCCCCCGGATGGCCACACGCAGACTGGAGGATACTGGTTCGGAAAGCGTAACGGTCGTCTGCACCGGTTTCCCCAGCAGTCGAGTGCAGTCTGTAAACCCCTAACGGCTGTAAAAGTTATCATCAAGCAAAACTACAAAACCCCCCATTGGGCAGCCATACCATTTAACTCGAATATATATACATGCCGAGATGGAAAACGTAGGTAACCACTAACCGCAGAGGCAACAGACTGACCAAGGACAACAAAAATAGTTTGACCAATCGAACATAATGGTAAAATGGGCATAATGGCCTGCTGCTGTGCTATGTGACTGGTGGAGAAAAACCCATAAACCTCCACGGCGGAGCCACCTAGGAGCAAAGGTACCGACAGCGAATGCGTTGGTCTGCTTGAGCGATAATGACAGCACGGGGAAATCACCAAAATAACAATAAAATAATAAACCCCAACCCCACTATATATGCCGCGGTCAACATGCAATCGGTGGAAAAAAATAAAACCAATCGAGATGTAAACGACTATGGGATCGACGATCCTATCAACATCGCCTCTACAACAGTGGATGATGAAACAACCAGGAAACCCACAATGGCATCAGCAGATAAACCAATCAAAACTCACATCGAAGCTCACAAGACTAATGCTTCAGATCAATAGATGGTTAGAGAGCCGCAACTGCAAAACCATAAAAGAAATCAAGTTCCACAGACCAGCAAAAATCGGAGTAAAAACAAACATGAATTCGACCAAAAAATAATGGTCACGTGGAAAACAAAATCAAACTACAATGGAAAGATAGTGCTTTCCAAAGCCGCAACGACGAAAGCTGAAATCCAACGGATCTGCGAATAAAAAACGGCGGGATTGGAAAAGGTTAATGCAATCGTCGGGGAACTTCGCAATGCATCATCCACAACTACGGAAATCATAGAGACAAATGTTTCGAAGGTATTCCAACAAGAAGCCGATTAAGAAAAATAAATAAAAAGCATCGGAGGAAATAAATCTTGGATCGGACCCAACTTCTTGTTACCTCTTCGCAATGTCGGGTGCACAATTAATTGCGTTTCCGACTCATAGTCTCAAATGCTTCCGATTGCAGGGAAAAAAATCAACACAAGCCATAAAATAACATTGGCATAAAAATATTCCTTGAACAAACATCAAGCAAAACCAAAAGGCTGAGCAAAGAAATAAAAGGAGGGTCCCAAATTTTTTTGGAATTTTGGGGAAATGATGCAGCTGCAACAGAGTGTTACGAGGACACAAAATTTATGCCAAGTTTAGAAAGTGTGATTTTTACAAACCACAGATACAATACCTAGGTCACATGATTTCTGAAAAAGGGATAGCCATCAACCCAAAAACATTAAATCCATCAAGGAATGGCCTACTCCTACTTGTGTCACCGACATTAGGTCATTTTTGTTACTATCGGGTTACTCTCAAAAGTTCATTAAGAAATTCTCAAGGATTGATTGTCCCATGACCTCCTTACAAAATAAGGAAAACAAATTCCTGTGGATGACCAATTGTGAAGGAAGCTTCCAAAAGCTAAAACAACTCTTGAATACTGCACCTATACTACAAATTACGGATCCTGATGGGGATTTTGTTTTTTGCATAGATGTGAGCAAGGAAGGACTTGGTGTATTCCTCATCCAAAATGACTACGTGATATGTTACAAATCACGGAAATTAAAACAACATGAACAAAACTATCCCACACACAATCTTGAGCTAGCTTCCATTATCCACGCCTTGAAGATGTGGAGGCAATTCCTCACGGGGAAGAATTTTCTCCTAAATACAAACAACATGATTCTAAAGTATCGTTCAGACATACATATTTAAATGCCAAGCATGCCAGATGGTTGGCCTTTATTAGGGAGTACCACTCCGAATTAAAGCACATAAAGGGAAAGGAAAATAAAATCGATGATGCTTTAAGTCGATGAGCTCATATGTTGTATGAGGTAAGTTTGAGCCAAATCGATTTGTGCTTTCACGATATGGTTAGAACAACAAGACAATTTGACCATTTCTATGTTGAGGTCCTTAAAAAGATCCAAGAAGATAGATTATTCCAACAACAGAAGGAATATAAAGTAGAGGAGACAAGACTATTATGGTCCAAAGAGAGACTGTATGTCCCAGATGAAGGAGACACGAGTTCCAACATTCTAATAGAGTTTCATCGAAATCCCTAATCGAGGCACCCAGGATATAAAAATATGATATCACCAGTAAAGAAACACTTTTTCTGGCCTAATTTAAAGGCCGACATAGTATTATTCATCACAAAATGCCAAGAGTGTCAATTGGTCAAAGTAGAGCATCAACATCCTTCATGGTTTCTATAATCGTTACACATTCCGGAATGGAAATGGTAGTTTATCAGTATGGATTTCAATACCAGTGAGAAAGAAACATAATGATTCACTTTTTAGTGGTTGATAAGTTGTCCAAAGAAACACACTTTATTCGAGTAAAGTCAACATACAAAGTAGTTCACATTGCTAACATTTTCCTAAAAGAAATATTTTGAGTGCATGGGATAACCAAGGAAATCATCTGAGATCGAGATACAAAATTTACCAATAAATTCTAGAGATATTTATTCTCCAGATTAGAGACACAATTAAATTTCAGTACCATTTACCACCCACAAATAGACGGACAGACGAAACGAGTAAATCAGATTTTGGAGGATATGCTTAGAATGTACGTGATGAACAATCCCACAAGGTGGGAGGATTATCTGCACGTCATAGAGTTTGCATATAACAATAAGTACCAGAACTCCTCCAAAATGAGTCCCTTTGAGGTACTCTATTGCAGAAAATGTAGAAAATCGTTGACTTGGGATAGCCCAGTAGACAGGCTCATGCTAGGTCCATATTTATTGAAAGACCTACAACAGTTAGTCACCAAAGTTCAACAGAATCCAAAAGAAGCACAAGACCGCCAAAAAAATTTATGCGGATAAAAGGAGAAAGGATAAACATTTCCAAGTCGGCGAACATGTTGATTTAAAAGTAAAAGAAAAAAGAAGCTCATTGAGTCTGCACAAGTATGGAAAGTTGGAACCAATATTTTGTGGACCCGTTGAGATACTGGACAAGAAAGGGCCAATGGCATATGAATTAGCTTTATCTTCTCATGTAAAGGTTCATAATGTTTTTCATGCATCTTTATAGAATAAATATGTCTATGATACTAAACATGTGACTAATTGGTCCTTGCTATAGGTAGAACTTGAAGGGAAGTTTATGCCAGAGCCCCTTCACATTTTGGACAAGAGGGAAGTACAACTCAGGAAGCAAAGTATTGTCTAGCTAAAAGTGCAATGGAGGCACTTTGGGCTTGATGAGGCCACATTGGAGAATGAAACCACCATGAAAGAGGCTTACCTCACCTTCTTTCATGATTTCATTTCTAGTCCCTAGAACACTGAGACGGTGTTGTTCTAAGAGGGGAGGGATGTAATATCCCAAATTTTGAACTTGACTATATTGGGCATGATCCCCACTGCACATGATTTAATTTGATGTTATTTTTACATCCATGTATTGGGTGTATGCCCCACTGCACATGATTTATGTTGGTTATATAGATATACTAGGCATAATCCCCAATGCACATGATTTATTGTCTTGTTATATGATTATATATGTTGGTCATAGGCCCTGTTGGACAAAGACTATTGTTGTTGTACTGGGCATAGGCCCCGATGTACTTGATTTATTATTATGTGATTGGACACAAACCCTAATATACTGAGATGATATTTTTGTGATTATTGTGAAGAAAAATGATATACATGATTTATTTCTATGATGTGTTGGGAATAATCCCTAGATCACATGGGTTATGAAACTATGTGTTGAGTGTAATCTCTAGAGCACATAGGTAACTCCAACAAGTAAAGAATGGAAGTGTTGGGCATAAGCTCTGGAGCACTCCAACATGATGTTGAGCATAAGCTCTTGAGAATCGGATCTTTGTCCATTGTATCCCTAGGTGTATTGTACAAATGCATCCTAATATTAGTCTCGAGAAAAGGGCTCTATAATTGCACTAGTGTAACACATATTTGATAGTGTTGAGCAGAGGCTCTAAATAACACTAGGCGTTACTGTAATTAAGGGTGTTGAGTTGGAAAGAATCTGAATAGCACCAACCCTCATCATACTTATTTAAGCTGATCAATTGAAATTTCAATATACTTATCATCAAGGACTGCAATATACTACCATAAATACAAGGTAATCCAACATGCAAGCAAATCTAGAGCTACCTATCCTAGTTGACTAACCAAACCCCATTCACGGACTTGTTAAAAGAATTAACAATAAACTAAGGAAACATCAAAATAAATAATTATGCTATTTGATGCATGGATGGATAATAATAGATGATTGAATTGAATAAGTAAGTCTGTGTGTGTGTGTGTGTGAGAAAAGAAATAAAGATAACTAAAGTAAAAAAAAAGATTATTTTCTAAACTCAAGAAGGAACTAATAGAAAATTCACCGTTAACAAGGATTAATATATATTACATAAAAATTAAACTAAGAATTAATTTCTAGAAAATATTAAAATATTGATTTAACTGAACTTAACCAACTGCCCCTTTTTCCAAAACTAATATATACTGATCATTATTCCTGGATGGGACTGGAAGCATTTCCAAAACCAGCACTTAAGGAATACAATTCCTTACTTCCTAAAACCAACAACCTCATCCTTAGAAGTTCTAGTTTTCTTTTGCATGTTGGAGCCAGCTCGAGGGGATATGATTTAGAACCAGGAATGGTTCCGGGTCAGGTTGGGAGGAACGTGGTTGTTCTAAGTTCATTCGGGTATCATTCCTAAGGTCAGAAATAGATTACTTCTTATTCATTTTGTGTGTGGAAGTGTGCATGGTGATAAAGCCATTTCAAGCTACGTAACTGTTGTGCCCCTGCTCAACGGCCTTTAAGAAACATATTTCATCAAACAAAATCCCATTTTGTTTGATGAAATGTTTGAATTTTAAAAGGACACATCAAATGAATTATCAAGCTACTGAAAGAGTGGTGTTCCTTTAGCTACTGATTCAGTGAAATTCCATATTTTTAAACAACCTTTGTGAACTATATTAAATTAACGAAATCATTACTATGAAGCTATTGTTTGGGTAGAGTTATATACTTAAAAAATCAAAGGATGAGTATAAATGATTCTCATATTGGTTATCGTCATCCTAGCATCGAATCTTAACCCAAAAACATTATAAGTTGATTTTATTGTTTGATTTTGTTATTATCATGGTTGATAAGGTTGAGATATCAATAATGGTTGATCTCGGTATGATTTCTCGCATTACCATAGATGTTACCGCAGGGTTGATTAATGATTTTGCATGGTTGGTTTGTTGTGACTTTGGTAAAACCTAGAGTGTCGAGCGCCAAAGGTTTTACGTGCTATATCCACCATATCCTTTGATTACAAACCATAGTTGATACTACCATAGCAATTTAATGCCAATTTTTATGTAGTTCATGTTCCAAAGTCTAAGTTCGATCGAATGGTTTGTATTATGATTTATCGTCCGCCACCTTTGAAGGGTAAGTTGAACTTATGGTAAGGATGATATGTATTGTGGTCTATCGTCATTTCAATTCATGTCGTTGCCTCCAATTTTGATCCACCTGTTGCGAGGACGATATGGTATCATTAGTTTGGTACTGAAACTTGTCTATCACATTTAACGCTCAGTACTTGGCCTCCATCGTGGCGATCTCCCAATGGAACAACTGTTCTGTCTACAGCGAGAGGTCTCGTATCAGTCACACCAGATTAATAATGATAACAGGAGTTATCTGGAGTCTTCGACCATCATTCCTCATTAATCAATTACCTCTCTGAGTGATAATGCTCTCGTCCATGCCGAAATTACAGGGGTGCAGTCCGTGTTCGTTCATGGCTTATTTTCCTTATCATGGGTTTGAATTTCATTTCTTGTTCTTTCTCAGGATTTATCCTGAGTGCTCATTATCTGGTTTTCTGTCTTTTTCCAAGCTATGGTACTTCTTTTGTGTGCGTTTACGTGCTTTGACACGGCCGGTCATGGCGCCTGTGGTGAGGGTAGAGCCTTGTGAATTGAAACTGCTGGATTCGAACCCTGAGCTGTCAGCAAAGGTTTAGGCGATTGGGTGGATGACATTCATCAGTAAATTCTCTGATTCGAACCTCGAAGTCACAAGGGTTTTCACTCTCTCCCTGGCCGATTATCAGGATGAAGTAGGTGACCTCTGTTTCCGGGTTGATGAAAGATCGGTGGCGCTTGCTACAGGTCTGTCACTGGAAGGTGAGCGATGGTTTAAATATAAGTGCATAGATATAACAGAGTGGTGGCAGCTATTTAAAAACCCCTGCCAGGATGTTTCATTTCGAACCGGGGTATCCCGCAAGTACTTCAAAAAGGAGTGGCGTCCTGTTCTGGATTTGATCCATAGATATTTGACTTGCGAAGGCTGCCTGTCATCCGCGTATGTATATCATCTCCGGCTTATGTCTGCATTCATAGGTTTCCCGCTGAACTTACCTTATTATCTTTTGCATAGTCTGTTTAAGATGTCTAATGCAATCAAAAAGGGTCCTAAACATGTCAGTCATAGTCTCTTCCACCATGGCTTAGTCCGTATGTTAATCGATAGGGAGTTGTTGAAGTCGAAGTGGTCTTGGGATGAATTCGTTGATTCCAATGGCTTTTCCTCTTTTTGCCATTGTATGTTTGATAATCCTGATGACTGCAACAAACATAAAGAACTGAGTCTAGTTTTGGTTTCCCCTTTACGTAAACCCTCGGCAAACCCTACTGCTGGTATGAGTCCTGAACCCTGTGGTGATTCTATGCCTGCTCCAGTAAGAAATGTTGATACTCCCGTGGTTTCTAAACATGTGAGAGGATTCTCATCTCCTATTACGCCGCAAAACAATACTGATAAAACTGGTAATCATAGAAGAAACCGATCGAAGGCCAAGTTGGTGGGTAGATTCACCAGGAGTATGACAAAAGGCCAGTCTTTCAAAACCCCCGTGTCTGATAGCGCTCATATTGAGACTATGGTGATTGATGATGAAGATGAAGATCCCAGTCTGCCTGTGAATGATCAGTCTGTTGAGCATGAGTTCGATTTGAACCATGATCTCGATAATCCTCCTACAACTGATAAAAAATATAGGTCGATCCTATTATTGGTCATCCAACTAAAGAGAAGCATGTAAAGGCAAGCTCACCCGGTTCTTATGGCATTGATGGTATGATGCACCCTCTATTTGTTAACTGTCTTTTAGACAAAATTCACAGAATGGAGGAAAGGGTTAGTGAAGCAGCAACAAATCGTGATTTGATGAAGGATGATAACATTATGTTAAAGGAGAAAGTGGATGTGACTGATAAACATCTCTTACACTTGAAAAATCACAAGAATAAGCTGATCCGAAGGGTTCTTAAACTTCAGAATGAGAATGACAAAAATGAGGAGAAGCTTTGGGAACTTAATGCTCAGATTGCACTCATGCAGTTTAGGGGGCAATTGCCGAGTCAGTCGAGTGGTGTCAACATTCGGGTCTTCAATGCGCTTGTAAATTTGTAATGTTGTTGGGTGTATTCGCTATTGGTTTTTAATTTTGAAGTGTTGATGGATTGACGATCAGATTATCTTTGTACAGGTATTAGTTCGTTTTATTTTTGTTTATTATATATTGTTTGCTATGTCAATTTTTGCATATGTGCTGACTATATTATTTTCATGTGTTGTGATGTAGGCGATATGGATACTGTTCGTGCTCAGATTTTGATGGTTGTCTGTTTTTGGATCATCGCCCACATGATCGGAACGAATCTAATATCATACTTTCCAGGTGTTGTTTCATCATTGTGATTTTCGATTTTCCTGGATCGAATCTTTACCAATTCTAGGTGTCTTCACGTATAGTGAAAAATGACATGTTCTTCTTGTCATTTTTATGGGGAATTGGTTAGATAATTCGATTTTGCTATCCCTAGTTTGTAGGAATGTTCTCCTTTAGTGATTTCATGAATTTAAGGGGAGATAGCATATGGGATTAGGGAGGTCGATGGTTGATGGAAAAGAGACAACAAGACTACAGTTTAATTTTTGGTGACTGGAGACAGCTTTCTGTTACCATATACGATTTTTAAACTGGTGATGAAGTTATATATATGTTTATGGTTTTATGCTTAACACATGTGTATGCTATCTATATTCTTGTTACTGTTTTTTCAATATTATACATGTTTGTCATAATCTCACTTTTGAAATTGTGCAAATATATTATTTTCTGGCTATTGACTCATGCTGAATATCGTTTTGTTAATGGATGCTATGTTGTAAATTAATGACTGTCATTGTTACGTACATGGTATATGCCTGTTTCTTGATCTTGATAATTTCTGAATTTGTTTTGAAAATTGTCAAGATTATTGATAGTCATTGTTAACAGACCTGATTTCAGTTAATTCGTATTGCTCCTGATCAGGATAGTTATAGGTTTAGATAATACGTTCTTATTTTCTGATTAGTATATTGTTTAAAATATCTATTTCAATCAGATGTTCATACTCATTATCATATGTACATTATTCTTTTCATTATTGGTTTGTGTACAGATGTACATCATGTATCTTTGTTATTAATCTAACTTGTTAATAGTTGTTTAATTTTATATAAACTGATTTAACTTAATTTGATTAGTAATGTAAATAATAGCATTTGTTAATATGTGCATGCATAGATATATTGACTAATAATAACTAGTAGTGTTAGATCTATCTCTTAGACTTTTCACATAGTATAGACATTCAGGCTAACAGAGCCTTTAAACCTGTGAGGAACAACCATCCCAAACAGCTTGGAGCCTGCCCTAAGGATCCCGGTCTGGGTTGTTTCCCCGTTGCGTGCTTAGTCAAATACACCCATCAACAATGGCGCTAGAAGGAGGGCCAGCCTAGGAAAATGGCTGATGAAAACAACCCTATAAACAAAGTTAATCAGCCTATCACCCCTCAAATACAGTCAACTGCACAAACACGCTCTCACCGTTCATCACGAGTGAATGAAACCCCAGTGAGCGACTTTGTTCGAAATCTGATCTCTCAGTTCAAATCTCCCGGTATCCACTTACCTGAAGAAATTGACCAGTACGAGCAAGCCATAAACGAATCTCGTAGAATTTTAACTAGGGCTTATTCGAATCTCACTGGGCGCTAGCCCACTGAATTACCTCTTCCGCAGATTACCCGTCCTCGAACTCATCATCCTGAATCTGTTTTGGGAGAACAAGAACAGCCTTTAGGTGCCCATCCCGATCTTCACATACAACAATCTCTAACAGGCACCAACCAGCCTTCCTCTTCTTCAGGACCACCTGCTTCAGGAGGGTCTGGACAACCACCATCACCCCCTCGATCGCCTCCTCGTGTTCGACAAAAACCACCTTCACCACCTCCAACTCCAAGAAACATGGCAGGTGCAAACCCCCCAAACCTCAATGCTAATATGCCATGGCTAGCTCAGGATGCAGTGGCTGTCCCAGGCGTTCAACACCCTTTACCTAAACATCCTGAGAAATTACTGCCTAAGTTCAACCCTGAGTTGAAAGAGCCAGGGGAAGATCATGTCAAGAAGTTTATGTTGGCAGTTTGACTCTTGGATGTTGAACATGAAGATGTGGTCTGTCGGATTTTCCCTTATACATTTGAGGGAAAAGCGTCGACGTGGTATTTTTCACTTACAGCTGGTTCCATTACTAGCTGGAACAAATTCGACCTTGCATTCATGAACAAGTTTGGAGATGACAAGACTCCAGCAGTATTAGTGTTAGAACTATCTAAGATTCGCATGGAACCTAAAGAAAGGGTCAAATATTTTAACCAGCGTTTTTTAACTCTAAGAAACAGAATTCCTACTACTTCAAGGCCGACTGAGGATGTAACCGTTGAATTTTACACTTCAGCCCTGCCTGGAAAAATAGCCATGTTTGTCAGACAAAAGGCCAAACTTCCCTCGCTGAAAACTTTGAAGAGGCTATTAAAGTCGAAAAATATGTGACTGCCACAAACGCAAATCCCGGAATAGATACCGATTCAGCATCTCCTTCTCGGAAGAAGACTGACAGTCCTGCCAAAACTGCGGCAAGCTCTGACAAAAAAGGCCAAGATGCCTTAGATCTAGACATTCTCCAAAGAGTTATTAAAAAACTGTCTAATGAAATCATTGACTTAAAAAGGGGTACTTCTGAAAACACCCCAAACAAAGAGCTACCTAAACAGTTCTTCAGGAGACCTTTTCAAAATCCAGCTGTGAAACAAACTCCACCCTCTGAAGACAATAGCATTGAGGAAATTAATAGTTTCCTCAAATTAATAGTTTCAGATCTAGAAACATCTACTGAAAATGAAACTCAGTCCACCGGACAGAGTTCTCAAGGTAACCAAAACACAGATGATAGCAATGACGATAAACCACCCCATGTCATCAGTCATTTCTGGGACACCTCAGAATTGACTAATGACGAGGATGTGGATGTTGTCAATGTAAATCAGCACCAGTACAACACTAGAAGTAAGAAAGACCAGCCCCCAGGTGAACCTTCTACAACTGCTGCAGATAATGCTTCAGCTGTAAAAAACAAAGATCAGCGTGCAAATATTAAATCTGCCCATTCCCTCAAGTTAGAATACGACCTGATTGAAGATTTAAAAAAAAGCAGAGCCAACATCTCGCTCTATGAGCTTCTCAAGATACCCCTGATTCAAGATAAAGTGATGCAAGGAGTTTCCCCAAGTAAAACTGGTAAGACTCCTTCCAATCAAAATACTTCTGTCAATACTAAGGATAGCTCAAAAAAATCTTCAGTCAACGCATCGTCCATAGGCAAGAAATCTGATTCTTCAACCCCACCATTTTTATTTACATTTGAAATTTTTAATCGTAAAGTACATAACTGTATGATAGACTCAGGGGCCTCCAAGAATGTAATACATTACTCTGTATGTAAAAAACTTAATGCTGTCCCTGAACCTTGCGATACGAGTATTGTATAGCTTGATCGTTCAAACGTACAAGTAATAGGTAAGTTGAAGCAGGTGCTAATAAGGTTAGCTTCGAATCCTCAAGTTCACTTTATCATCGATATAATTGTTGCTGACATCCCAGAAACATATGGTTTATTTCTTAACAGGGATTGGTCAGAAAAACTCGATGGATATTTTGCGACAGACTGGTCACACTTGTGGATATCCCATAACGGTCACCCGAATAAGATCAGAATCGATCGAGAATAGTATATGAACCACACCATCACTGAAATTGATGACTCAAATGAACCAGTCTTGTTCACTGATACCATAATGGGTAACTACATGGATGACTCATTTTTTGGGAACTGGGAAGCTGAAATTTCAGAAATTCCAGATTCAAATCAGCAGTCCGAAATTTGCCATTTTACACAAGTCCCAACTGAAATTCCAGTTCCAGATTCACCACATTTATATCTCAATGATGGTCTTTGGTCCCTTTATTTTGACGGTTCTAAGTCAAAATAAGGAGCTGGTACAGGGTGCTTGCTTATAGATCCTTATGGGAAAAGGTATTTTATTGCTTGCAGGTTAGAATTCGATTGCACCAATAACATCGCTGAATATGAAGCCCTCATTCAAGGGCTGAAGAAAGCGATCGACTTGGGAGCCAAAGCGTTAGTAGTCTTAGGGGATTCTGAGATCATTGTTCAACAGGTACGTAATACAATACACTGCATAGCTGGACACCTGAGAAATTATCAGGCTGAGGTATGGAATTTACTATTAGCATTTGAAGCATTTAACATAAGTTCCATCCCTCGTTATCTAAATCAGGAAGCTGATATTTTAGCTAATGTTGCTTCGAGATTGATTCCATCTGAAGGAATCCTTACTAATGCTTTCTCGGTTGAATTGCTGTTCAGACCTTCTATACCTGACAACATAGCAAATTGGAGAGTCTTCAATGACGACGAGCAGTTGATCGATTTTCTGACTTTGAGGGATACTTTTAAGGATGCGGTTTTAGACGAAATGACTCACGACGAGGATCTATATAATTTTGCGGTAATCCATAAGCCTTGCTCAATTCAGGAATCTCTCAATCAGGTTAGTGCTCTTCCCATATCAGTAATCAAACTTGAGAAATTCTATGAGTTAAAGGATAAATTTAAAGCTGCAAGGAATTGCAAAACTAATAGCTCCATCATGCAATCTGACATTGTAAATCTAGGAACTGAGCACAACCCTCGATGTGTAAATCTGGGCAGTACATGTACAGCCCAGGAAAAAACAGCCTTCATTAAACTCTTTAATGAGTTTAAAGACATATTTGCATGGACGTATGACGACCTGAAAACATTTGACCCTAATATAATGCAACATGTCATCCCTATGAAACCAGAGGCTAAACCTTTTCAACAAAAATTGAGGAAAATGCATCCCAGCCTAGAACCAGCTGTCAAGAAGGAGCTGAATAAACTCCTTACTACCAGAATAATTTTCCCAGTTCAGCATGCATAGTGGGTAGCAAATATTGTACCCATGAGGAAGAAAAATGGTGACATCAGGTTATGTGTCGACTTCCGAAACCTGAATAAGGTTTCGGATAAGGATAATTATCCTGTTCCTCCAATGGAGAAAATCTTGCAACAGGTCTCCGGATCTGAAATGTTTTCACTACTAGATGGTTTTTCAGGATACAACCAAGTGTTGGTATCCAAAGCTGACCAGTTGAAGACAAATTTTAGGACTCCTTGGGGAACCTATGCATATAGGAAGATGCCATTTGGTCTCATAAATGCCGGAGCAACATTTCAGAGGGCAATGGATATCGTCTTCAGAGGTCTGATTGGTAAGTTTGTTGTTATTTATCTTGATGATATCACTGTCTTTTCAAAGAACAGGACTGATCATTTAACTCATCTCAGGAGAGTTTTTGAACGTTGCAGGAAGTATGGGATTTCTCTAAATCCTAAGAAATCTATTTTTTCAGTCACAGAAGGTAAGTTGCTGGGTTTTGTTGTTTCTAAACAAGGCATTAATATTGACCCAGAACGTACCCGTGCTATATCACAGATTTCGATGCCTCACTCAAAAAATTCTATGCAGTCGTTTCTTGGAAAGATAAATTTTGTTTCTAGATTCATTCCTGGGTTTACGAAAATTGTTAGGCCGCTTCAAAAAATGATAAAAAAGGATGCTGATTTTAAATGGTATACTGATGAGAAGCAATCTTTTCATGACATCTTAAAAGCTATTACCGAAGCTCCCACTTTAACTAGCCCAGATTTTTACAAACCTTTCATTTTGTATACGTTTGCTTCTGATTCTTCTTATGCTGTTGTTCTGACACAGAAAAACCAGGAAAATAATGAAGCTCCTATCGCTTTTACGAGTTCTGGTCTGAACGGTGCAGAATTAAATTACCCAGAAGTAGACAAGCAAGCTTTCGCTATTTTCAAATCTGTTAAACATTTCAGGGCTTACTTGTTGAAGTCCCACACCAAATTCGTTGTACCATATTCAGTAGTTAGAAATCTCTTGGTACAAAAGGATCTTGGTGAAAAAAGAGCACATTGGGTCACAACGCTTCAGGAATACGACCTGGAAATAAAACCTTTAAAGATTGTCAGGGGACAAGGACTCTGCAAGCTAGCAGCTGGGTCTACGGACAATTCTGAACCAGATCTGCACTCCTTTAGTGAACCTTCTTTATTTGAAAGGGAAGTTTTTCCGATCTCCACTCCTCCTGATTCTTGGTATGATGATATTAAGTTCTTCTTATTGCATGGGACCGCCCCTGAACATTTATACCCACATCATAAGAGGGCTTTGAGATTGAAATCTGCACCTTATCAGCTTATTGATAATATTTTGTTTAGAAAGAATTTCGAAGGAGTTCTCCTTCGTTGTCTAGAAGGACATCAGGCTGATAATGTGTTATCTCAACTACATGCAAGACCAGCCGGAGGACACTTTAGTGGAGAAACCACTTCCCATAAGATACTTAAATCTGGGTATTACTGGCCCACATTGTTCAAAGACGCATATTCTTTTGCTAGGAAGTGCCAAGCGTGTCAGAGAGCAGGAGGTAGACTGAAGAAGGCAGCGTTACCCCTCCAGCCGGTTATTATCGAAGTCCCATTTCAGCAATGGGGTCTGGATATTGTTGGCCCAATCACACTAGCCTCTTCACAGCAACATAAATACATTCTGACAGCCATAGACTACTTCACTAGATGGGTTGAAGCTATCCCTTTGAGGGTAGTCAATTCAGAACAGGTGATATCTTTCCTTGATTCTTTCATTATTACCAGATTCGGTGTTCCAGAATCTTTAATATTTGACAATGCAACTTATTTTTCTTCTGCAAAATTAACTGAGTATGCATTGGATAGGGGTATAAAGTTGAAATATTCAGCTAATTATTACCCGCAGGGTAATGGGTTAGCAGAATCTTCTAATAAAAATCTGATCAAGATCCTGAAACGTACTGTGGCTAACCATCATAGGAATTGGCATACCGCTCTATCAAATGCTTTGTGGGCTGACAGAGTGACCCCCAAAACTGCTATAGGAAATTCTCCCTTTTTCTTGGTGTATGGCAAAGAAGCCATTTTGCCTCCTCACTTGTTCTTACCCTCACTACAGCTCTCCCAGTCGGTGCAGGAGACACCATGTTCTGCCATGGAGCATCGAATTAACACCTTGCATAAACTGGAGGAAGATAGGGAGTTGGCCAGGAAAAAGTTCAAAAAACACCAGCAGACCATGAAGCGTTGGTTTGACCTCAGAAAGTCAGTCAGTCAGGATTTGGAAGTGGGTGACATAGTCCTCAAATGGGACAAGGAACATGAAGATAAAGGAAAACATACGAAGTTCCAATGCCTGTGGCTGGGACCATTTATTATTACACAAAAACTTGGTCCTAGCACTTTCAGGTTGCAAACATTGGAAGGTGACATTGACAACCTTCCAGTACATGGTCACCTAATTAAGAGATATTTCTGCTGATCCCCCCCAAGGGATCATCCTGTATATACCTGGTGTGGTGTGCCTGCTTGGAAGATTTTATTTCATTTGCTTTTGATTTGTTTGTATTTTCTCATATTTATTTGCTGTTTTGTTTGTGTGTTTTGAGCCTGATCAATTCATCAAACCTCAAACTGATGACTGATTTCAACTTCTGTAATTTATCTGTAAATCATGCACAAAGACATTACTATCCTGGAATTGTCATTCTATTTTACTTCTTGAACAAAGAATGGTGTTTTCATTGTTCCATATTTTACCAGAAACCTTTTAACCATGTTGATAGTAATTAATCATATCAGTCTCTGCAAAGATTTGCCCAAAGAGATTGGGACAGTACTTGGTAAAGTTATCTATTTAAATCTTTTACGCCATCCCTTCTCAAAAAAGAGGATCATATTTGCCTCCCTATCTGCTAAGACAATCTAATTTGACATTAACAATATTTACTTTCTGGACAAGGGTGGACTGGGACATTTGCAAAAACAATCTGAAGGACAGAAGGTCTCATAACGAGCTGATCTGTTCAGGATCATAGGTCTGCATCCAGTAACATTGTTGTCTCCGGTCACCAAGCCTGGGCAATGACCCTTGGACAGAAAACTCTGAGGGGTGAAAGGTCTCATCACGAGCCGGTTCATTTTACTGTAATGCAAACTGGTGACTGACATGGTTGCTATCTGGTTACCAAGCTTGAACCATGGCCTTCATGAGTAATAAAATAAAATAAAGAAAAATAATGGTAACAGTTCACCCCAACCAGAATTGTATATTTATAACTAACAGATCGGATACTGGCATTCTGTGGGTTCTGAAGCAACCCTGTCGAGGCTATGGACGCCTGCTGGCAGCAGGGCCATGCTTCTGGTATTGAGATTTCACTCTTTAAAACTAAGCCATTTGCTGTTTTACTCTTTAAGGGCTGATTTTGGTAGAGATCTGATAATTATCAAATAAATGAATGAAACGGTAATTTTCTGGTAATTTTTAGAACTATGAAATACTTGAATCTGTTTGATATGCTAAAATAGTGTTTATGTACAATGGATCATATTAAGGATTTAATTTCTTTGCTCGCATGGTTTCAGGTCATAGAACAGAGATAACTGTTCCGCCCAGCAAGTCGCCATCTGTTGTGCCCCTGTTCAACAACCTTTAAGAAACATATTTCATCAAACAAAATCCCATTTTGTTTGATGAAATGTTTGAATTTTAAAAGGACACATCAAATGAATTATCAAGCTACTGAAAGAGTGGTGTTCCTTGAGCTACTGATTCAGTGAAATTCCATATTTTTAAACAACCTTTGTGAACTATATTAAATTAATGAAATCATTACTATGAAGCTATTGTTTGGGTAGAGTTATATACTTAAAAAATCAAAGGATGAGTATAAATGATTCTCATATTGGTTATCGTCATCCTAGCATCGAATCTTATCCCAAAAACATTATAAGTTGATTTTATTGTTTGATTTTGTTATTATCATGGTTGATAAGGTTGAGATATCAATAATGGTTGATATCGGTAAGATTTCTTGCATTACCATAGATGTTACCGCAGGGTTGATTAATGATTTTGCATGGTTGGTTTGTTATGACTTTGGTAAAACCTAGAGTGTTGAGCGCCAAAGGTTTTACGTGCTATATCCGCCATATCCTTTGATTACAAACCATAGTTGATACTACCATAGAAATTTAATGCCGATTTTTATGTAGTTCATGTTCCAAAGTCTACGTTCGACCAAATGGTTTGTATTATGATTTATCGTCCACCACCTTTGAAGGGTAAGTTGAACTTACGGTAAGGATGATATGTATTGTGGTTTATCGTCATTTCAATTCATGCCATTGCCTCCAATTTTGATCCACATGTTGCAAGGCCGATATGGTATCATTAGTTTGGTACTGAAACTTGTCTATCACATTTAGCGCTCAGTACTTGGCCTCCATCGTGGCGATCTCCCAATGGAACAACTATTCTGTCTACAACGAGAGGTCTCGTATCAGTCACACCGGATTAATAATGATAACAGGAGTTATCTGGAGTCTTCGACCGTCATTCCTCATTAATCAATTACCTCTCTGAGTGATAATGCTCTCGTCCATGCCAAAATTACAGGGGTGCAGTCCGCGTTCGTTCATGGCTTATTTTCCTTATCATGGGTTTGAGTTTCATTTCTCATTCTTGCTCAGGGTTTATCCCGAGTGCTCATTATCTGGTTTTTTGTCTTTTGCCGAGCTGTGGTACTTCTTTTGTGTGCGTTTACGTGCTTTGACATGGCCGATCATGGCGCCTGTGGTGAGGGTAGAGCCTTGCGAATTGAAACTGCTGGATTCGAACCCTGAGCTGTCAGCAAAGGTTCAGGCGATTGGGTGGATGCCATTCATCAGTAAATTCTATGATTCGAACCCCGAAGTCACAACGGTTTTCGCTCTCTCCCTGTCCGATTATCAGGCTGAAGTAGGTGACCTCTGTTTCTGGGTTGATGAAATATTGGTGGCGCTTGCTACAGGTCTGTCACTGGAAGGTGAGCAATGGTTTAAATATAAGCACATGGATATAACAGAGTGGCAGCAGCTATTTAAAAACCCCTGCCAGGATGTTTCATTTCGAACCGGGGTAGCCCGCAAGTACTTCAAAAAGGAGTGGCGTCCTATTTTGGATTTTATCCACAGATATTTGACTTGCGAAGGCCGCCTGTCATCCGCGTACGTATATCATCTCCAGCTTATGTCTGCATTCATAGGTTTCCCGCTGAACTTACCTTATTATCTTTTGCATAGTCTGTTTAAGATGTCTAATGCAATCAAAAAGGGTCCTAAACATGTCAGTCATAGTCTCTTCCACCATGGCTTAGTCCGTATGTTAATCGATAGGGAGTTGTCGAAGTCGAACCGGTCTTGGGATGAATTCGTTGAGTCCAATGGCTTTTCCTCTTTTTGTCATTGTATGTTTGATAATCCTGATGACTGCAACAAACATAAAGAACCGAGTCCAGTTTTGGTTTCCCCTTTACGTAAACCCTTGGCAAACCCTACTGCTGGTATGAGTCCTGAACCCTGCGGTGATTCTATGCCTGCTCCAGTAAGAAGTGTTGATACTCCCGTGGTTTCTAAACATGTGAGAGGATTCTCATATCCTATTACGCTGCAAAACAATACTGATAAAACTGGTAATCAGAGAAGAAACCGATCGAAGGCCAAGTTGGTTGGTAGATTCACCAGGAGTATGACAAAAGGCCAGTCTGTCAAAACCCTCGTGTCTGATAGTGCTCATATTGAGACTGTGGTGATTGATGATGAAGCCGAAGACCCCAGTCTGCCTGTGAATGATCAGTCTATTGAGCATGAGTTCGATTTGAACCATGATCATGATAATCCTCCTACGACTGATAAAGAAATACAGGTCGATCCTGTTATTGGTCATCCAACTAAAGAGAAGCATGTAAAGGCAAGCTCACCTAGTTCTTATGGCATTGATGGTATGATGCACCCTCTTTTTGTTAACTGTCTTTTAGACAAAATTCGCAGAATGGAGGAAAGGGTTAGTGAAGCAGCAGCAAATCGTGATTTGATGAAGGCTGATAACGTTATGTTAAAGGAGAACGTGGATGTGACTGATAAATAGCTCTTACGCTTGAAAAATCACAAGAATAAGCTGATCCGAAGGGTTCTTAAGCTTCAGAATGAGAATGACAAAAATGAAGAGAAGCTTCGGGAGCTTAATGCTCAGATTGCACTCATGCAGTTTAGGGGGCAATCACCGAGTCAGTCGAGTGGTGTCAACATTCAGGTCTTCAATGCGCTTGTAAATTTGTAATGTTGTTGGGTGTATTTGCTGTTGGTTTTTAATTTTGAAGTGTTGATGGATTGATGATCAGAATATCTTTGTACAGGTATTAGTTCGTTTTATTTTTGTTTATTATATATTGTTTGTTATGTCGATTTTTGCATCTGTGCTGACTATATTATTTTCGTGTGTTGTGATGTAGGCGATATGGATACTGTTTGTGCTCAGATTTTGATGGTTGTCTGTTTTTGGATCATCGCCCACATGATCGGAACGAATCGAATATCATACTTTCCAGGTGTTTTTTCATCATTGTGATTTTCGATTTTCTTGGATCGAATCTTTACCAATTCTAGGTGTCTTCACGTATAGTGAAAAATGACATGTTCTACTTGTCATTTTTATGGGGAATTGGTTAGAGAATTCGATTTTGCTATCCCTAGTTTGTAGGACTGTTCTCCTTTAGTGATTTCATGTATTTAAGGGGAGATAGCATATGGGATTAGGGAGGTCGATGGTTGATGGAAAAGAGACAACAAGACTACAGTTTAATTTTTGGTGACTGGAGACAGCTTTCTGTTACCAAATACGATTTTTAAACTGGTGATGAAGTTATATATATGTTTATGGTTTTATGCTTAAAACATATGTATGCTATATATAGTCTTGTTACTGTTTTTTCAATATTATACATGTTTGTCATAATCTCACTTTTGAAATTGTGCAAATATATTATTTTCTGGCTATTGACTCATGCTGAATATCGTTCTGTTAATGGATGCTATGTTGTAAATTAATGACTGTCATTGTTACGTACATGGTATATGCCTGTTGCTTGATCTTGATAATTTCTGAATTTGTTTTGAAAATTGTCAAGATTATTGATAGTCATTGTTAATAGAACTGATTTTAGTTAATTCGTATTGCTCCTGATCAGGATAGGTATAGGTTTAGATAATACGTTCTTATTTTTTGATTAGTATATTGTTTAAAATATCAATTTCAATCAGATGTTCATACTCATTATCATATGCAGATTATTCTTTTCATTATTGGTTTGTGTACAGATGTACATCATGTATCTTTGTTATTAATCTAACTTGTTAATAGTTGTTTAATTTTATATAAACTGATTTAACTTAAGTTGATTAGTAATGTAAATAATAACATTTGTTAATATGTACAGGCATAGATATATTGACTAATAATAACCACTAGTGTTAGATCTATCTATTAGACTTTTTACATAGTATAGACATTCAGGCTAACAGAGCCTTTAAACCTGTCGGGAACAACCATCCCAAACAGCTTGGAGCCTGCCCTAAGGATCCCGGTCTGGGTTGTTTCCCCGTTGCATGCTTAGTCAAATACACCCGTCAACAGTAACTATAGGTAAGTAATTTCCTATATTCTAGCTTTTATCTCTGTTTTAATTGTGTTTACAAGTTGAGATTACATCTATTAAGTTTTGTATTGGAAGTTGTAAATCCTCCATCGTCATATTGATTAAATTTTTCTGAATGTTTTATTAGCTTAGGATAGAATCTAAGGTAAATTTCTTATAAGGATTGTAATAAATTAGTTTTAAAGATTCTAGAAATTTCTTAGGGTTTAGACTAGATTTTAACATTTAGTCCTTATAAATATCCTGATCAACCATTTCCCAAAACATCGTAAATAGCATTGAATCCATACATGGAAATCCTAGATCCTATCAACAATGTTAAATAACTAATTAAACATTCTATCGAGATAGGACAAAGTTATTTCCCAAGCAATTTTTCACTCCAACCAAGCAAAGCTAGTGCTGGAGCTCTGATATTAAAACCTAATTTTATAAGTTCAGCACTTATACAAATCAACACATAGGGTTTAAACCTAGAAATAAAACCCTTATCATATTATTATACAACAATGACAAAGGATTACAAATACAACCATTCTTTAACTAACATTTAAAGAGACACATATATTTACCAATATAACTAAGTAAACAAACTATCAAATAATGATTGACAAGCCAACTATAAAATAGAGTGGTGAACTAGGGATTGAATCCCTTGGAGTTCAACTACACATATATCAATGTTAACATAACTACGATTTTTAACTCCATACAAAATGCATGGCATTGGTTGGAATCATGCTTATGTTTTTTTAAGAAATAATTAAAATAACAATAACCCAACATTCATCGAATCGCATAAGCATTGGTTGGAAGTATGATAATACATTTAAAAGAAATAAATGAAATTACTTAAACCATTCTAGATAAGCAAGCTAAGTTATCACAACAATAAACCCACCATTGAAACCCAAAGCGTTGTATTGCCAGCCACCTTATAGAAGGAAGGGCTCACCGCTAGCATTGGAATTATAATTGTTTTAAGCCACATTAAAAATTTAAATAAAGAACAAAGCTACTTAATTTTCCTTTTCTTCGATACAGAAGCAAACCAAACTTTTTGTAACAACAAATATAAATTAATAGTTGGGATTCTACATTTCAAACCAAATCACATTAACATTTCATAAAACATACAGAGTGAGCGTAGACCAAAAATATTCACCGAGACAATGCTAACTATAAAAATATACAGATTGCGTTTCAACACTCAAATAGAAAATACAGAGATTTCAAAGCCACATTTTATATAATATTTCACCCAACTAGAACAAACATTAAAACAATTCACCATCCTGCCATTGTTTGCAATGGCACAACTAACGTTGAACACCTCCATCACAACAGAATTTTGTTCTCATCATCAAACACTTGCCCAAACAAGGGAATTAACCAGCACTACAACAAATTTGACTTCTATGGGCAGTTGTCTTCCGCCTCCAAAAGTCACTTTTAGGTGCGGTTTTGACTTTAGAGGTGGTCTTTACAAAACTGCCCTTGATAACATCGATCCTAAAAGTTCTGAATTTTATGGGTGGTTCTAGAAGAGATGAAAAATTCCCATAAAAATGACTTTTGGGGGTGGATCTCCCCCCCCCGCTCCCCCCCCCAAAAAAAAGTGACTTTTGGGGGCGGTTCTAGAAGAGATCAAAATCGCCCCTAAAAGTGATTTTTGGGGGCAGTTCTAACCGCCCCCCCCCCCCCCAAAGGGAATTTTGGGGGCAGTTCTAACCCCCCCAAAAGTCACTTTTTGACTTTTGGAGGCGGTTCGAGACTTCAATTTTTTGGGCTTGGATGTTACTATTGGCAATTTCTGTCAAGTGCATCCTATTTTCAAGTAATGTTGATAAACAATTTATGGAAATATTGCCATATATTATAATAAAAAAATATTTCATAAGGATGTGCTTATTACTTACTCTATCCAAGGTTGAATTTCATCTATGTTGTGAAAGACCCATCTCTAGGCTTATAACAAACTAGTTTTATCTAATTCAATAGAATCTCCACTAGATAAGGCCTTCCCTTATTGTCCAACCTCTCCTTCTTCAGTGTACCAAGCTTCATTTCTACTCGGAATGCTTTCAATATATTCCATACCTTCAACATATCCAACAAAAAATTTATGGATTCCTCCAAAGTGTAGTTTTCAGCTATGCAACCTTCAGGCCTATTCTTATTTTTCACATAACTTCTAAAAACTTTCATGTTCCTAGAAAAAAACACACAATTTGTAGTGAAATCCAAAGTATGAATAAAGAGTTGCTAGTCATGTATTATTATTATATGCACATAGTATGTTGGAATTTATGTGGATTTGTACTTAATTAATTTTCACCGACATTTCAAAAGGGTACATCCTTCGATATGCAACTGGTCCACAATAACGTAGCTCTCGCACCAAGTGTATAGTCAAATGTATCATTATATCAAAGAATGAACGGGGGAAATATTTTTTGAGTAAGCACAAAGTTTCCACAACATCATCTTGTAAGTTATCAAGATTTGTTAGATCCACCATTTTTGCATAAATTCGCCTATAAATGAAGCAAAACCTACAAATAGTGTTTCGAACTGCTTTTGGTAGCACATGGTGCAATGCTGCTGGAAGGATTTCTTGCATGAGAACATGGAAATCATGTGCTTTCATACTATGAAGATTGAGATCTTTCATAGATACATGATTTCTAGGGTTTGAACTATATCCATCTAGAACTTTTAACGTGAACAAAACACCACAAAGAATATCTTTCTCCTTTTTTGAAAGAGTGTGTGGAGTGGGTGGAAGAAATATTTTTTTTCCTTTTCGTTGTGGCCACAATGAGCTCCTTATACTCAACTGTTGTAAGTCATCACGAGAATTCCTCAAGTGGTGTTGTACTTCACGTAAGAAAAAACCACTACAAATTGCAATGCAGACATATGCTATAAAATATCATATTGAAGAATCAAATATAAAAAGTATGCCTAGTTTTCAAATCTGTCCAATGCCTTTTTTGGCTATTTGGAAATAAAACTAACCCAATTTCTCGAATTGGCACCTCGAGAGTTGGTCTCTCAACTTCCTTCTAATATACGGTTAGGAATATTCATTTAGTACACCCATATGCTTTCCAAAATAGCCTTTACCACGGCATGAAAACCATTTATTACACCATACAAACTTCCACCTTATAATAACCAAATCCATACACCAATTGCATAATATTTTGGGTTTATATTAAAGCCAATATATTTAAGTTTTTAACTGATTAATATAAGTCTAAAGATTAAAAACAAATTTGTGAAATATGGTGGGCCCCTCCCCATTAGATATTGCGCTGGAAGATTGGACGTCAATATCTCGACATGGATTTATTAGAATCATTGTTATTATATTATCATATAAATTCATAATGCATTGATAATTAAGACAATTATTAAATGGACGATTTAAGTGAGACTTTCTTTGAAATGATTGGTATGGGAACTTTTCTAAAATATTGAGGATTACTTTTAGAGTATGATGATATTATATTAAATAGTTAATTACATAAATTTTAGTTTATTTTTTTTGTATTTTGATGTTTTTGAAAAGTTTAGCATTTTTATACCTGCCTCAGCAGGTATATTGTAATTAGTTGCAAGTCAAACCCTTTTGACTTTGGTATTAGTTGGTGTCTTTTGATGCAGCTATAAAGAATTAAAACCTGTTTGGCAAATTATGACTTAGGGATTTGTAAAATATTTTTTATTTTGTTAAAAAAATATTTTTGTAAACAGCTGATTGGTGGATAGAAGATGATGTAAGCTTTGGGATTTGGTATCTGGATTTGAGTTGACATGTGGCAAGATGACGTCATAATAATAAAAATAAAAAAATAAAAATTATATCCCATTTCCGGTATTGGTCGTCAGATTTAAATTCGTCCGTTTCTACAATGGCGACCACGGTGACGGGCACCCCTTCGATGGCCCTCTCGGGACTCTCGCCCATTCGCTTGTTCCCTTATGCAAGATCAAGGAAATCGATCTAATACACGCCGCTTCTGATAGAGATTTTGCAGTTTCCTGGGTTATAGGAAGCAGATGCAATATACCCAAAGTTTCTTCCTAAGCACCGAACTTTTCATTGTCTTTCTCTTGACAGCAAGACGACTTGAACAGTGAGGCCAGAACGAGACTCAAACTCGAATCCGCGATGCACCGTCTGTTTCCCTCACTCTCCCGCGCAAGGGATCGCAATTTCTTCAATGCATTAATGCCTTTAATTGATGGAGATCTGTGTGCAGCTTCAAGTAACTTGGACACTTGATCAGATTCGATGGGTGGCTTGGACGTAGGGAATTGCTCAACGCCCTTGGAACTATTTTCAATGCACCACCCCTTAATGAGGCGACGCAGAGTGTGGTTGGGAGTTAAATCGAAATTCTGTAGCGGCTGCATAGTAGCAGGACATGTTTTCTTGTTCCATGAAAATATCCAATGCTCTATGCTCTCCCGATCATACGTGATACCCGTGGACAAAGTCACTGGGTCTCTTATGAGCTCCATGGATATGGGGTACGTGAAGTATGAAGGCACCTCCAAATCCAAATAATTTTGTGCTGAATCCATAAGTAGAATTAAAGAATAGACCGATTGATTTATTGAAGCTATAACAAAATAGCGTTGGTATCAGTACACTGAAATAATAAGTTACGTCTCTGATCAGTTAGACAGAAGGCCACGCTTGGTATTCAATTCGAAGAAAATCTAATGGTAGAATGCCGACCTTAGCTATTTTCGAACTCATATTAATGAAGATTACCGTCTGTGGAGTCTAAATATATAGCTTCTCAATGTCAACGCATTACAGTGCTACTTGCACTGTCTGATAAATTCTTCAACTGCCTACTATTATACGGTCAACATTTGCAATTCCGCTATTATTTACGACAAATTCAAACTCACAGACTATGTCAGATTCCAACGCATTGATGAATCACTCTTATCTTTTGATCAGGTCGTTAAACCGCCGACGCCCCCCTAGCCACACATTATCAGATTTGACTTTTAAAAAAAATAGTAGGAGGGAAACAAAGGCAAAGTCTCGTTAAAAGCCAACCCTATCCAAATCCGATGTTTAATTTGACCACGAGGGCTTTTGTTTGAGGGAATTTAATGGGCGAGATATTAGGGCTTCCGCTAAATCGACTATGATATAACTATTAATCTTTCATAAAATAAATCCCATGTTTATACTTACACCGTAGCCATGCACAAGCCTCATAGGGGTAAATTGTCACTAGATTTTTACAATCACCAAATAATTTGACCCAAAAATCTGATAATGTCACATGAGTCAAAACTGATCTTTCCCTCCTTCAGGCTTCACCTCCTGCAAATCGCAATACAATTTGTATTGCTTTGTAAATAAACTATTTTTTAAGCGCGCAATTATGAAATATAGGTATAGTGGTATTGCAATTCCAAATGTATTCAATTTCCAAGTTTACTTTGGAATTTACCCTCTAGCAGGTTGAGATTATTGTTTTCAATATATTGTTGTGATTATTGTATTTACATAATTTTGTTTTGGATACATAAATGGCTCTCACAAAGTTTTTGGTTGTTCACTTTGTTTTACGAGGTATTAATATTAATAAAAAATAAAAATAAAAATAATATTTAAAAAATTCAATGTTTTATTTTAGTATAATGGGAGTATATCTTAATAATATATTGTAGTTTGTTTTCAAATATAAATCTTAACATAGATATTTGTAAAATTGTACATAATGGTTTGCTATTCTTATATACATTAAGAATGCAACAACTCAATTTGGTTGTATACTTGAATGTAAGTGTAAAGTTGAATTGTCTATGAGGGCAATCCATATGAAAAGAATTATAATAATTTATATTAAAAAGATAAAATAAATTTCAATAATAAAATATAAATAAGAAGATTAAAAGAGAATATGAGGACCTTATATAAAAGGAATTATAATAACGTATATTAAAAAGATGTCTTCTCCCGCTAATCTCTCATCCTATCCTCTTTCCAAATTGTAATATTATTTTTCTATAATAGACCAATTCATGTCATACTAAAGAAAAATCATTCATATTATTAAATTTTTATATAAAATTTATTAATTTACTAATATTAAACTATAATAATAGCAGTTTAATAAACACTTTGTCATATTAAAAAATTTTCTTTACATTTAATTGTTGTTTGCAACTTAGTTAACATTTTTCTACAAACAACATCGCCCGTATATAATGAGAATAATAACATTAGCAGAAACCCACATTAAATAGTTCATCTTACATTCAATTATGTATGTATTAACATTTTTACATAAATGTATAATTTTTTTTCATAAAATTTAAAATAACATCTTATAGATTATAAAATTTAAATAAAAATAGTAATCCTTCGTCTTTGGTTTGCTCAACTAACCTAACAAAATAGTTAACATAATATAATATAATAGTAATTGAAGCCTTGAATTCTGTTGATTTCCTATTTATGCTAGTCTATAAAAAAAAACTTGCATATTTGTACAACATTATAAATTTATAATAAAATATAAATAAACTATTCTCACAACAATGATATTAATTTATAGTCTTATAAGCTATTATTTCTCATTTCCTATTTATGCTAGTCTATAAATAAACTTGCATATTTTTATAACATAAGTCAAGAATATTACTAGAAGTATGTAAGGAAGCTTGAATATGCTTGTTTTATGCTACATTGCAATAACCTATATCGTATTTAAATGGACATTTTTTAATTCATTTTTGTTTTAATTTCTTTCAAATTGTAATTATATTTGTTTTATCATATATTTTTATATTAAAATTATCCTATTGCTATATATTTTCAATCTCTTCTTAGGAGGAAGGTACTAAGCAACTTTGTTGCTTATTCCACTTGTTTTAAATATTGCTTCAATATTGTATACTTAATTTTTTTTTATAGAAAACCCATTGTTTTTATGATTCATTTCAAATAATCTAAATATACAATAAATAAAAAATCAGTCTTAAAAGTATTAATTTCAGTTTTGTTATAAATGGAAAACTGAAATATTGAGCGTCGAGATTGGAGGTCAATATACAAAATTGAGCTAGAAGAAAAAAACTGAAATTAATACTTTTAGGACTGATCTTTTTTAATTGTATATTTAGATTATTTGAAATGAATTATAAAAACAATGGGTTTTTTATAAAATTGTTTTAAAGTATACAATATTGAAACTATATTTAAAAAAATGCAAAACTTTTCAAAAACATCAAAATACAAGAAAACTAAACTAAAATTTATGTATTAAACTATTTAATATAATATTATCTTACTCTAAAAATATGGTGTTAAATACGAAAGACCATGTCCTGGTAAGTGTCAAACCCAATTGTAATCCATTATATTTTAGGAAATTTCTCATAACAATCATTTCAAAAAAAGTCTCACTTAAATCGTCCATTTAATAATTGCCTTAATTGTTAATGAAAGAATGGCGTTCATAAGCTAAACAATGATGAGACTAGACGATATTACACAGGTTAGAGTTATGTGTTTATACACTCAAGTAGAGCATCGTAGCAAGAAGAATTACAGCTCCATACTAATAGGGCACACTCAAGAGATTATAAATGCTTCACTTTTAATTATAATCTAATTTATTAGATTAAACACAATATGAAATAATCATAATCACATAATTATCACAAAAACTTCTATCACATTGAATAATATAAACATTAAAATACATCACAATGCAATGACATAGCCATACTAAGTGCATTATAAACCAATTGGAATTACCAACATAAAGCGTACTAACATTAGTTATACTAAGCGCATCATAAACCGATTGAAATTACCAATATACAAAGAACATAAGAACATACCAACAATTAGTTATACTAGGTGCATCATAAATCGATTGAAATTACCAATATACAAAGAACATAAGAACATACCAACAATTATAGTAATCTCAGAGGTTGAATGTCCACCAGAATCCTGTACATGTTAAGAGTATTTTTTCAACTCAGAAATCATTTATCACAGGTCTTGGATATGGTATAAATATGAATTTAAGAATATTTGAAGTCTCATTTAAGTTGTCAGATTTCTACACATCACACTATGCATTTCCATATCCCCCACTTGCTAAGCTATATGGTGTGACGCCCATTCCATACTCATTATTATGTGTTGCATAATTGACATAGCTTTCATTTGACTGCCCATTGTCAGCTTGAGCTACTCCATGGTGACTTATGCCCCCACTCCCAGTAGCTGGGCCTCCATATCCAACAGAGCTATTTGTGTTTCAATGGCTGGAACACCCAACATAATTAAATATGGAGTAGGTGTAGTATCATTGCCATATAATCCTAAATTCCATGCATTGTCTGCTTCATAGGAAACAGGAACTCCATAGCTGCTCCCCGTGTTATTGACATAACCAGCACCATAGCTAGGAATATTGTTTACAAAAGTAGTGTTACCATAGCCACCGCTAGGAATGGCAGGTCCATATCCTGCAACAGTTCCAAAGATGGAAGCATTATACCCGGTGGGTCCATATGAAGAGTAGCTATATGTCCCTCCCGTTGCAACACTATAGCTAGTGTTCATTGGAGGACCATATCCCCCTGCATGAGTTGAGTGGAATTGAAAAAATGCCCATTACTGCCACCAAAATTCCCTCCTCTACCAGCAGAAAATCGAAGATGGTGACTAGAGCGTTCCTTGGCGACTGCTCGCTTGACTTCTACCATTTTTCCATTGATCTCGTGAATGTGAATTTGCACAACAATATCCACAACATCTTCTGAGTCAAACATGATGAATCCAAATCCTCGATCATACATTACAATCGCTTCGGTAATCATGCCAAATTACTCAAAATATTTTCTCATGTCATTCTCAGTAAGAGTATGTGCTAAGCCACCAATAAATATCTTCTTTGTTCTACTTAGATTTAGGACACCATTAACAACTGAATCATGCCAACTCCTACTTCTGCTATGCTACTCATCTCTCAAAATAGCTTTTTCAACTTCCACCAAGATATATTTTATGAAAAAGATAGAAATTGATAGCCAAAACCAAGCCAACTAAACTTGGGTTTAGGGCTCAATCGATATTAAATTTAACTTTTAACTTTTCACGCCGACCACTTTTCCTTTTTTCTAGTCGGGTGAAACTTGTCTATGTACGACTAGACAAGTTTATAAATTTTAGTTGGTCCTACACTCGACCAAAATTACTTTGACTTACTTGTCCGACCGGTTTTTACCTCGACCAGTTTTTACTTCGACCAAGTCGGTTGACTTCTTGTCTTCGACCAAGTCGGCTCACTACTTGCCTTCGACCAAGTCGGCTCACTACTTGCCTTCGACCAAGTCGGCTGCTTCAGTCGGCTGACCAACTGACCACTCAAGTCAGCTCGACCACTCTAGTCGTCTTCGACCACTCTAGTCTGCTCGACCACTCTAGTCGGCTTACTTTGGTCGAAATCTGGAGATTATGTTTCTTAGTCTAAAGACTTAATAAATTTCAAATGCTTTTCACATGTGAGTAAGATGAAGTAAAATAGATAGATTTACAAATCCAAATAACTTATGAGAAACATATGCCCAACTATGTAGGAAGACTTGAGTCGACCAATGTGCCGTAAAACCTGGAACTTTCACGCGGTGATATTTTTAAGGGTTCTTTGATCTTTCACTTATTAGTAATTGTAAAAGACATTTACAGAAGTAAATCTAGAAATATGTGCAGCCAAATAATCATGCATTCAACCACAAACTATTTCATATATTTAACTATGCGGAAATACAAAGTATTACAAACTTGTCGGTTACAAACTGGTCGGTCCAGACTGGTCGGTCTACAGAGCTTCAGCTCTTCAACTAAATTACATGCACAGAAGCTTGAGCTTCAACTTCTCTTTCTCACCCTGAGTTCCTCTGCTGTCTAATGTATGTATATGACTCTATGTGTATGTAAAAAGATTTACAATTTACTTCTTCTATTTATAGGCAACCTGAAGATTGCTACAGAATGGGTCGATTGTCTTGCCATTAAACACTGTAATAACTATGTACCTAACAACTTAGCTTCTAAAATAAATTCGACTGAATTACGTTGCCTACTCGTGGACTTGTCCTTCTTGTCAGAATGACAGACAAGATCTTGACTTGTACAGACTCTGACAGAGTCGGCTGGAAGTCAAGTACAGATCTGCGAGTAATTACATTTTTCCAACAGAAACATGAAGTAGTCATAACTTGTAACTTGTAAATATTCAGACCTATCAAGAGAAAATATAAGAAGAAAGTTAAAGAAAAAATGACTTACCATTCGTCCATCAATGTTTTGCTTGGAATCCAGGAGAAGACGGTCTTCCATAGATGGATCAACAAAAACAAGAAAACGAAAGCCCCTTGACCTGCCTGTGAACCTATCCTTCATGATCACCGCTTCCACTACTTCTCTAAATGTCGTAAAATCACCTTTGAGCCGCTCCCTTGTTGTCTGAAATGATATCCCACCAATGAAAACCTCCCCCTTCTCTGAATCCATATTTCTCCAAATGAACACAACCCTACAAGTCTGCTTCATGTAAACAAAAAATATCACACACCAGCGATATTGATATCACAAAAACATGCAGCGATATTGATATCACAAAAACATGCAGCGATATTGATATCACAAAAACATGGAACTATTATCCTTTGTTTTTCATATGCTAGAATTAATGTATGGCTATTATAAAATTGTGTTGGGGTGGGTATATGTGGTAAAAAAAAACTCTCTTGAGGCTCCAGAAAGACTAAAAAAAATGATGAGTTCCCCAAGGCTTCCATAAAGTTGAGGTGGTGATGAAATTACCTCCAAGGGATGGTTAAGACGGGGTATGATGTACCCTACCCAACATTGTAGAGGTGCCAAGGTTATTTTCAACTACTTCTCTGTGTGAATTGATATGAAAGTTCTTGTTTCTTTTTCTCATTTCCTTAAACACAAAATGTGGTAATTTTCAATCTCAAATACTCATTAATCCTAGACTCTATTAGTTTCAAAAAAATCTTCTTGAACCCATCTCTTTATCGAGTTCCATATTGGGTTGAATATATAATGTTGTATTGTGCATTTTACAATATCATTTCACATTGTTTGATTCCCCTATGCAAACCCTTTTTCTCACAAAGATCAACAACACTTATTACAACAATGGCAATTTACCATGGTTACCCCTAACCTTGGTGACAAGTACCAACTAATGTTTGAAACCTTCATTGTGTTAAAAGGAGAGAATTACAAAACTATTAGAAGCCCTCCACCCATCTTATCCTTCTTACCAAGATCAACATTGAATTGAGGGAGTACTATGAATAAAGCAAAGGAAGCCCCCAAAATGGCCTAAAAAACCCACATGCAAGAGAAGATGTTATCATCGTAACTATTCTATAGAGCACCCCTAGAGTAACATGGATGTTGCTTCAAGGCTAGTGGTACTACTCACACTCACTTCCCCTTACACATGCTTGATGCAATAGGTGGTGCGAGGTGGCATTTTCTTCCTTAATTCCTTACACTAGTATGGGAAGGGGAGAATGGAATTATGATTGGTTGACCACTAGTTACCATTACTTACAAGTATACTATAGACTGAGAAATCATTTTTACGTACCACCACTACAACAAATCCTTATGATTAGCTCCCTTTTTAGCTCTCTGTTTTGCTTCCCATAATTTTTTTGATACATTTTTCTTTATATTTTTGGAAAAGTCACCGTTATTTATCGGGATGGCACTATTATTGGACTTTTTTGCACTGACCACACCTCATCGGCACTAATAACACCAATTTTAGCGCCGAACAAGACTTCCAGTTTAACTTCCAATTTTTCTCCTTCCGTTTAGTGTGGACTTTAGCGAGAATAAAAATTCCATTTTAGCTTCATGTTTATCTCCTTCATTACTCATTTTTTAACGTCCTATTTTCCTCCTCTTTCAACAACATTTTTAGCTCCCAGTTTTACTTCTAGTTTAGCTTAATTTGTAAGGTTAATTTTAGATTCGTTTTTAATGTCTAGTTTGGATTCCAAGTTTATGCCTACTATGCCTAACTAGTTAACTTATTGAGGAGTTGGGGGTTAAGGGCATATGGGATTTCGAGATTAGGGAATTTACGAATTAGGGGTTAAGGGATTATGCATTATAGGGTTTAAAGGAATAAGGGTAAAGGGATTTAGGGATTAGGGGTCAGGTAGTTTAATGGCTAATGGCTTAGGAATTATGGGTTAAGAGATTAATATTTAAGGGCTTATAGGTTAGGGGTTAGGGGTTTAGGGATTAGGGAATAGGGATTAGTCTTTAAGGGATTACTAGAAAAGGGCTTAGGGGTTAGGGGATTCAATAATTAAGGGTTAAATGATTAAGGATTAATGGTTAAGGGAATAGGGGTTTATATCTTAAAGGTTAAGGGATTAGGGATTATAGATTTACCATTTAGGGTTTAAGGGCTTACAGGTTTATGGGTTTAGTGATTAGGGGTTAAGGGGTTAGGTATCAATGGTTAGGTAGTTTAACGGTTAAAGTATAAGGTATTAATGTGTAATTGCTTAGAGAATAGGGGTTTATGTGTTAAGGGATTATGGATTAGGGCTCAAGGGTTTAAGGGGCAATATACTAGGGGTTTAGAGCTGAAGGGTTAAGGGATTATGGATTAGGGTTTATGGGATTAAAGGTCAATGTATTAGGAATTAGGGATAAGGGGTTTTAAAGTGTAATGGCCCAGTGATTATGGCTTAAGGGTATTTTATTTTTAAATTTATAAATATTTTCTTATTATAACATTTATTTTACAATCTCTAATGTATTTTTTTTTATTTTGTTTTCATTTAGATTGATTTTGATCATTATATGTGTTAATTTAAAACATATTATTAATATTGCATATTCATGTTTTGATATGAAATAGGAAACAATTATTAAGATTTAAAATAGCGAAATTTCATGTAATTCTAGGTGATTAAATATTTTTCTATCATTTAATTCATTTATTGTTAGTTACATGCATTTAAATTTTATCAAGTTATGTGTCTTCATAAATATGTTGATACAAAACTAATGGAAGAAGGCTATGAAATTGAAAATTGGGGTTAGGTGCTTTAATGATTAATTACACAAGGATTATATTTGGTCAAGGGCTTAATTCATGACATCCACTAACCTTACACAATGAGTAGGTAATGGGGCCAATGTTGAAATTTTTCAAAATGTGATTGTATGCATTGAAATTTTACATCGTTAGACTAAGTGTATGCCTTGATAGTATGTAATTCTTTTAAGACTCAAGAACATCATTCTAATCATCATGGATGTAATTTTCATCATCATAGTAATCATATTAATCATGACCTAATTTTTCCATCAATGGAAACAAAGATCAAACCCCATATACCCATCTCTATAGCGAAACCTCTAATGAAGATGTCAATTTCTATGTCTTTGTCTTTTTTCTTGTGTCATTATTTGAGACAATTAAACCATGATTATATAAATATAATACATCCCAAAATAAGTTTCTAGGGTCCAACATGCAAGTTATTTAATGGATAATTTCTTAGTGATTATATTGGGTCAAGTGTAAACAACATTGATCAACCCTACGTAATGAGCAATGAATGGGGCCAACGTTGAAATTTATTCAAACGCTGCATGTATGCATCAAAATTTGACATGGTTATTCTAGGAACATGCCTTGATGGTATGGGATGGTTTCAAGACTCAATGATGTCTAATGTCCCCACATAATTGTTGAGATCGTCTGTGTTTCCTTCAACGCTCAACATGCACATCTCAATGTCATCATTTGCTAGTCATGTCTATAGAATATTTGTAGAAAATATATATAAATGTCATGGAAATTCTAATGTTCCCATGAACAATGTCATTAATCGACCCTACATAGTGAGTAGTGAATGGGGCCACCATTGAAATTTCATCAAATTGTGAATGTATGCATTTAAATTTTACATGGCTAGACTAGGCCAATGAATTAATGGTATGGGAGGTTCTTAATACTTAAGGGAATAATTCTCATCATCATGGATGTAATTTCCACAATCATCATAATCCTTTTCATCATGACCCAATTTTTCCATCCATGGAAATAGAGATCAAACCCCACATAACCATTTCTGTAGAAAAACCGCTAATGAAGATGCTAATTTCCATGTCTTTCCCTTAAGTTATCTTGTGGAATTATTCAATATGATTAACCCATGATTTTATTAATCTAATACATTCCAAAATAAGTTTCTAGGGTCCAACATGAAAGCGGTGTAATGGTTGACGTCTTAGAGACTATATCAGGTCAATGGCTAAACAACATCGATCGACCCTACCCAATGAATAGTGAATGGGGCCAACATTGAAATTTCTTTGAAACGTGCTTGGATGCATAGAAATTTGACATGATCATACTACAAACATGCCTTTATGGTATCGGAGGGTTTCAAGACTCAATGATGTCTGATGTCCCCATATAATCTTTGAGATGGTCCATGTTTCCATCAACATTCAACATGCACATCTCATTGTTATAATTCGTCATTCATATCTATAAAATATTTGTCAGAATTCTATTAAAATGTCATGGAAATTACAATTTCCCCATGAATAATTTCATTCATCTATCCCACACAATGAGCAGTGAAAAGGGCCAATGTTGAAATTTTTTCAAAACGTGAATGTATGCTTTGAAATTTTACATGTTAGACTAGGTGCATGCCTTAACGTTATGGGAGGGTTTTAAGACTCAAGAACATGATTCTGATAATAATTTATGTAATTTCCATCTTCATCATAGTCCAATTTGTACAATTTCCCCATGAATAATTTCATCCTTCTATCCCACACAATGAGCAGTGAAAAGGGCCAATGTTGAAATTTCTTCAAAATGTGAATGTATGCGTTGAAATTTTACATGTTAGACTAGGTGCATGCCTTAACGTTATGGGAGGGTTTTAAGACTCAAGAACATTATTCTCATAATAATTTATGTAATTTCAATCTTCATCATAGTCCAATTTGTACATCCATGACAACAAAGCTCAAACCCCACATACCCATCTCTACAGCGAAACCGCTAATGAGGATACCAATTTCCATGTCTTTTCCTTTTTCTTGTGGCATTATTCAATATGAATAAACCATGATTATATTAAGCTAATACATCCCACACTAATTTTATGTGGTCCAACATGCAATTGGTTCAATGAAGCGTAAAAACTTTTTACCGCTCGTAATAATTCTAAAATTCCCACAAGTAACGGGTAGCCCATATTCTGATAAGTAGTAATAATAAATTGATGATAGATAAGATGATATTTACATTTACAAATATTGACCATTTATTGGTCAATTGGGTACCCTTTCAATGGAACGATGTACCCTTTAAAATGTAAACTAATAGAATTAACTTATGAATCCTATTTGTGATTTTTAACTAATATTTTTACTATTTAGACACTCAACATTTCCTTCCCCTTAAGGGAAGCTTTGTCCTCAAATCTTATTTAATAACGGACTTATCAATTATTCTTTTTCGTAACATCTTCTCATGGTTTTTTTAAAACTTGTAGATTTGATATTTGATGAAACATGGCGATATATTTTTCGAATCCCAGTGAATTAAAATGTTGCAATTCTTTGGAAGTGATCCATCCGATATTTACTTTCATCAGAACTAACTATGGGTCGTCTTTCTGGATAAACCTTCATGTTTTCTATTTAGGTTGTAGATTTTGTGTTTTTTTGCATCTGAAATCTTAAATCTTCAACATACTCAGCATCTCTCAAATAAAATAATAATAAGTGGTTATCTTATCCACATTTTGCTCCAATTAGATATAATAAAATGAAGGCAACTCTCTGTTGGGTAGCTTGTATTAAATATCTTGATAAAGGCTATGATATGTTGAGTGTTATTCTATCTATCATGTGATGGTTCATATTTGAAATATTGTTGATTTTTATGTGATGGAATATCAAGCTAAAATCCATTTCTATTGAGATGTCATCCTAATTGAGAAAGGATTTAACGAAGTGTTACCTATTAATTTCCTTATTTATTTTATATTCAATTTGAAAGTATTTATGTTATGTCATTCGATGAGAATAATGCATGAAATATATTAGTTTGGAACAAAATCATATTTTATTGAATGAATGTTCATACGTAGGGAGCATAATCTAGTGCCTATATTTTATGTTGGTTTGAGGCCATTGAAGTATGGATTCAATGGTAAAATTTGGCAGGTTAGGACAATGCATTTCTCACATTTTTCCATCATTACCAACCCTCTTAGAAACCACATGAATCCATATTCCATTTCTAATGAGATGTCATCCTAATTGAGAAAGGAGTTAACAAAGTGTTACCTATTAATTTCCTTATTTATTTTATATTCAATTTGAAAGTATTTATGTTATGTCATTCCATGAGAATAATGTATGAACTGTATTAGTTTGGAACAAAACCATATTTTATTGAATGCATGTTCATACATAGGGAACATAATCTAGTGCCTATATTTTATGTTGGTCCGAAGCCATCAAAGTATGGATTCGATGGTAAAATTTTGTAGGTTAGGACAATTCATTTCGCACATTTTTCCATCATTACCAACCCTCTTAGAAACTACATGAATCCATATTTCTTCTTGGATATTTGGAACTATTCATTATCCATCAATTACCACTAAAAGAAACCTATTTTAATTAGCCTTACATCTATTTTACTAATACAGCTCAACACATCACCTCGACTGCTTTATCGACTATCTATTAGTAATGTTATTCTAGGGACACCAACCTTGTACTAAAGGAGGGACAAAGAAGAGGGTTTGTGTGGTGACATTGGCATCTCTCCTAAGTTTCCCATTGGCTAACACTAATCTTAGTATTTGGATCTTATACAGGAAAAATTCCATATGAATCTTACTCTACTTTAGGCATACAAGATTATATTCATTGCATGTTTACTTGATAGGTAGATAATGAAGGTGTCTTGTTGATGGAATATGTTTTACTAATTAATATCTCTAAGAGTCACATTCAATTACAATTATATTAAATCTAGGGTAGCCTACCATGGTAAAGGGATAAAATAACTTGTTTTCTTCCATGGTACATGCTACTCATCAATTGAGTGAGCACATGGAAATCATTTGTCTACATTGTATTGAATACACTTTGATAAAGGAATTAGATGCCTATTGTAACCGGTTAAAATGGAAGTCCAAGACGTTGGTAAGCATATGAGGGAAAAGTGACCACCATCACCTTAGTCACATGTCCCCAACTACTTGAAGCCAAAGCCTCCAAGGGGAGAGCCCTATTGATAACTCTACAAAAGACACCAAACCACAAAAAGATATATTGCATATATGTATAAGTTACCAGTACCTAATGGATTCAAACCTAAACCCAATAGAGTATGGATAGAAGTGGTCCAAAAGCATCCAGTATGTTCACGTTGTAAATGTATTCCAGTAGATAACTAATCCTCAATATCGAATTGTGCTAATATCATATAACAAGAGGAATGTTATGGATATTATCCCCCTAGAGAGGGGGGAGGCTAGGGTTTTGAAACCTAATATAGGCATGGTCATAGCAAGGGTGGAAAAGGAAAGTGTGTCAAGAATGAAAGGTATTCGGGAGATGGAGAAGGTTACGAGGATAATTGATGACCAGTGACGATGTTGTAGGGGAGCTTCCAAGATTAATGTGGTAGTGAGAGTTAGCAGATGTGTAGGAGAATTGAGCGTAGAAATAAAAGGACCAACAAAGAAGAGAAAAAGAATTAAGGGAAAGGTTGTGAATGGTGGGGGTATGGTTCACGTATACCAAGACTAACCCTAACCTAAGATCTAAGATACCCTAATAAATAACCTGACTGGCCCTAAAACTATCTAACTAAAAACTAATCTAAATCTAACATAAGTCTAACACTAGACTGGATGTGTAAGAGGAAGAAGAATTAAAACATAGGAAAACCCTAGCATGAGCCCTACCTAACCTAGGATTTCTTAGGAAGAACGACTAGACTAGTGAGGAAGGGTCCTAAGTTAAGCAAATAGCCTAGGAAAACTAAGGTGAAACCCTAGGGCACCCTCGCAAGGATATGTGTTGATGTTTGCTAAAAGTGACAAGAGGAAGGTAAAGGCCTATCCTAGGGGAAAATGCAGCTCTAAGGACACTACTAAGACTCAGACGTGCACATCCACTGAAATCCAACAAAAAGGTAAGAAGCATGTCCTTCTTGTTCTTGTGTTCATCCAACAAATCGGAGCATCACTAAAAGAAGAGATTCACCAAATAATTACCAAAAAAAATAGCATGCATTAACTAGAAAACTTCTTCACCAAGAGCGCATTAATCCATAGAAACCCTAAGAAGGGTAAAAAAAATGCATAGTGAGCTATCCCATAAGTTCTGATTTAAAATGAAAGTGAGGAGATTTATTTATATGATCTCACATTCACTTTTACAAATAAAATCTAGGCGGACATGCCTTAAAACAAGTTAATTTGAAATTATAAAAATTTCAACTGAAAATTAAAATAAATAATAATAAAATATAGACTATGGTAGGCTAGTTGGGGTATTTACATCCCCATGTGCCAAAACATGCTCAAATAAGAGAATCACTTTGAAAAAAAGGTCGAAACGACCTGGAGGTAGGGAATTATGCCTCATCTAACCCCTAGAATATAGTAAAATCCCTCAACACCCTCCTCAAAGGACAAAAATGACCTGGAATGGAGGATGTCTTCCTCTGAGGAAAGAAGGCCAGGGAGAACAAGGACCCACTGACTGAAGGGTCGGGAGGATGTATGAAGTGGCTGCGACTAAAGACTAGCATCTCGTGGCTGAAGCAGAGGCCACTAGAGTGTGAAAGAAGGGAATGGAGCCATGGGACCCTGTACTCAACCTTTAGGGGCCCCGGACACCAACCCTAAGGTTAAAACTCTTTAAAAGGGCAGTTGGAAATGCCATTAATCCATAGTATTGTTAAAGGAGGACCAAAGGGTCCATCCATGACTGTCATCGCTCAATAACACCCCTCCTAGTCAAAAAAATTGGCCCTCTCTCCCTGGGGTACACTTGAAGGTGCGTTGGGTACAAGTACAACGTAACACTGGCTCCAACTACGGGATGATTTCTCTTCTCGGGAGTGCTCAAGAATATGTGAATATACTCATACCTATAGACCTACACACATATCAAATGAACGAGAGATTAAAAGCGTCTAGAGGAAGACACTTTCGTAAGTAATCCAGATGGTCCAAAAAAATATTAAACTTATACCAGTGTGGATATTCCTTCACATACCTTAATGAGTTTAAAGGGACAAGTAAACTCGGAAATCTAGTCATGTACAAGGAGTTAGACCTGAGCTTAAAGGTAACTCCATACCTTTTCTGTAAAGTTTTAACAAGCCTAAAAAACTCAACTCATGGCCTCCTTACTCTTTTTAAAAGGATCGAAGGAAAGATAAAAGAATGCTCTAAAGGTGACGAGATGACTATCATGGGCATGCAGAACTAGTTCCAAGTGCAAGGAACATACCTAAGCATATTGCATATTTTCTTGGAGACCAAGCATACCTTGAGTAGGTCATCTATGGTGCTTCAAGAAATTTTTCATTAACATGGGTGCCTCAAATATTCCAATATGGACTAAGGAACGAGCATGCTCTCTCAATCATGTATCAGAGGTCCCATACCTACTGCTCAAAACAACCTAATTCTACTAACATCCATATTCATAGTCCAAATATATCTATGGGATGCCATGTGTGATTTTTTAAGGCATCCTTCCTATCCCTAGATGCATAGAAGATTTAGTTAGGGCTTAAGGCCACAGTTTCCTTCCCTAACCATGTCCATCTCCTTGAGATGCATACCTAGTGCTTGAAAAATGATGATGGAATGCATATCCCGATTAAGATTCAAATGATTCACTTTCAATGTCATGTGTGGTGGTTGGAGGCATCAATTTTGGCCCTAAATGGTTAACAACTTCCTTTAAGGACTAAGGGCCAAGTGTTTCCCCCTACCCATGTGAAGGGGGCTAATGTCTGTACTTAGTGCTAAAACTTTTCTAATGGAGCTAGTATCCCCATTTCAAGGTAAATAAAACCATGCAAGGATGTATTGAGGTTGTTCAACACATCATTCTTGGCTCTAGATGGATAGAAGAATCTTTTAGGGGCTAAGGCTTAGGTTTCCTCCCTTATTATTTCTAAGGTTCCAAGACACATACATAGTACTTAGAAACCCCTAATGGTTGCCATATCCCCTTTCAAAACAAAACTATCAACATGAGAGGTTATCTATGGTGATTCAAGGTGTCATTCATGGACCTTGAGCCCTAAAAGTTGGTTTACAGCCTAAAATTAAAGCTTTATGTACCAACCATGATTAACACCTTATGAGATCGTGTGTGTTTGTTCGAGGTGTTGTTCTTGGCCCTATATGTCTATAGGATTCCTTTAGGGACTAAGGACTAGGTTTCTTCCCTCAACCATGTCTACCGATATCTTTCTAGTTCTAATACAATTATAGTGCACTGCAGATTCTCTCTTAGATGCAAAATATCACATACAGAGGTCCTATGTGCAGGTTCAATGCCTTGTTCATGAACCTCAAGCCTTAAAAGCTACCTTTAGGACATAATTCTTGAGTTTCCTCCCTCGAGCATGGTCAAGGGACTATGAACCAAACTTAGCTTTTAAAACCTCCTAATGGTGTCCATATGACAATACCAAGAAAAAATATTCTCTTGGGAGGTTAGGCATGGTTGTTTGAGATGTTCTTGATGATGCTAAAATATTACTATAGGTCCTAAGTCTTGATGATGCAAACTATTGGTTTCATTCATTTTTATAGCCATGTACTAAAACCATTTTTTGTGGTTCTCCATAACACGTGCGTGTTTTGCTTCTCTAAAATGCATGTGTTTTGCTTCTCCAAAACATGTGCACATTTTTCTTCTACATAATGCATGCACATTTTGCTTCTCCATAACGTGTACGCGTTTTGTAACTATAAAATGCGTGCACATTTTTCCCATCCTAACCTGTGAGCCGAATGACATATCAGGCTCGAGATTAACCAAACCAAGCATTACATAACGTGAGCGCGTTTTGTTTTTATGTATCATGAGCATGTTTCCAAAAATTAGGATTGCATCTAAAAGGTCCCTCAACTTCTTGCACAAACCCTATATGGAGTAGACTATGATAAAAGCATTAGATGCCTATCCTAAATTATAATAACTAATGTCAAGGTTTTGGATTCATAACACATATGAGGCTATATGCTTTATCATTTTTTTATGTTGCATGTAAATTTATAAAATTCCATGTATTTCCCTATCCATCTAGAAGTAGAGTAAAACTTAATAATGTGAAAATGATGAAAATTCACCTCATGAACCAGTTTCACCAAATAATACAAGAATAAGAAAAATATGTATAGAACACAAATTTTTTATATTGTTTGCCATTCACTATTAATACAAATGTCTTAATTAATGTTTTATATGCTCTCATAATAATTTGAAATGAAAAACAATGACGTAAGAATGTGGACCACAATTCCATCCTACACGTCTCTAACATTGAAAGCAAATAAAGCATAAAAGGAAATAAAACAAAGTAAGAATTTTGGAAGTATGCATGTAATTTTTTTTCAAATGTATGTTGAAAGTGAAATCCCAATATGTATTTTGTAATTCCTTCTCCTTGCAAGTTAAAAAGAAAATGCATAATGAAATAATACACAATAACACATTGAATGATCATGATGATCGGTGCACGGTCCACCAGAAATGCATCAGTCACTTCTAAATTTCTACACAATGCAAATCCATAATCTTACACACAATATTGAACACTTTGGAAACATTTATGCACAAATTCTTCATCTCTATGGAGAGGATTGACTCAAGGAGACTCTGGTCTTTGAGAAGCTCATATTAAAATTGAAGAAAAGAATGGCAGGCTACTTTCCTCTTATTTTCTATTGTGACATAGCTTCGAATGAACGTGATGATGGGTGGAGGTTCCACCCAAAATGCGTCGGTCAGTTCTAAATTTCTACACAGTACAAATCCATAAGCTTGCACACAATGACTGAACACTAAGGAAACATTCATGCACAAAAACAAAATAACAATTCATTTCATATGTATGATGAACAATGAAATAAATAAAGCAAGAAAACACATAACCAAAAGTTAAATGAGTTTCCTATAAAATTGTTTTAAAATACACAATATTGAAGCAATATTAAAAAAAATGCTAAACTTTTCAAAAAAAATAAAATACAAGCAAAATGAACTAAAATTCATGTATTTAACTATTTAATGTAGTATCACCAGATTTTAAAAATATGGTGTTAAATATGAAACACCATGTCTTCATGAGTGTCAAACACAATTGTAGTCTATTATATTGAAGTAATTTTCCCATAACAATCATTTCAAAGAAATAGTCTCACTTAAAGCATCCATATAATAATTGCCTTAATTGTAAATGCATTATGAATTCATAATGATAAAAAAATCCATTGATATAATAATAGTGATTCATATCCATCCATAGTCCATTGTAATAAAAATGATTCGTATCCATCCATTGATATAGTATAATCAGTGATCAACATACTAAATGACACACATGATTATAGACCATAGTTACACAAAAACAATTTTAATAAATGAGAACTCCATTTAGAAGATTTAAAGCTAAACATTTCAATCCATACTATTGGATTATTTTCAAGAGACATGAGCTACTTTAGTTTCTTGAACACAATTGAACAATATGTATCAAAATGTCTTGCTTTAAATTTTCTAACAATCTTTCACAACAAATATAATTTAATTTAAAAGGGACCTTATCAAGTTGTTGAAATGAGAATAAAACAAGGAGATCAAATGGAACCAAACAACCAACCTAAAAGCTTGCAAAATTAAAGAAGAAAATAAAAGTAACAAGCCCACTAGAGGAGTCCAATAATGAAAGAATATTGTTCATAAACTAAAGAATGATGAGACTATATAATATTACACATGTTTGAGTTGTGTGTTTATACACTCAAGTAGAGAATCTTACCAAGAAGAATTACAACTCCATGCAGTAGGGCCCACTCCTCAAAAGGTTATTAATCCTACCTTTAATTTCCTTCTATTGACTTTTAACTATAATTTAATTTATTTCAATAAAACATGTTTAACCATAATTAACCTTTAATCAAATTAGTAACATAATAGGATACTATCATAATCACATAATTATCAACAAAACATCTATCCCTTTCAATAATATAAACATTAAAATACATCACAATGCAATGACCTAGCCATACTAGGTGCATAATAAACCAATTAGAATTGCCAACATACAAACACCATAGTAACAATAATAATACTAGGTGCATCCTAAACCAACCATTATAGTAATCTTGTAGGTTGAATGTCTACCAAAATCTCTGTACATGTTAAGAGTATTTTCTCAACTAAGAAATCATTTATCACATGTCCTTGATATGGTAAAAATATGAATGTAAGAATATTTGAAGTTTACTTAGTCTCATTAAGTTGCGAGATGGCTACACATCACCCTATGCATCTCCATATCCCCCACTTGCTGAGTTATATGGTGTGACACCCATTCCATACTCATTGCTATGCACTGCATAACCAACAATGCTTCCATTTGACTCCCATTGTCAACTTGAGCTACTTCATGGTGACTTATGCCCCCACTCCCATTAGTTGGGCCTCCATATCGAACATAGCTACTTGTGCTTCCATAAGCAATGGCTGCAACACTCAACATAATTGAATCTGGAGTAGGTGTAGTATCATTACCATATAATCCTAAATTCCATGCATTGTCTGCTTCATAGGCAACAGGATCTCATAGCTACTCCCCGTAGAGTAGCTATCTGTCCCTCTCATTGCAGTACTATAGCTAGTGTTCATTGGAGGACTAGGGAACCAACCTTGTACTAAAAGAGGGACAAATAAGAGGGTTTGTGTGGTGACATTGACATCCCTCCTAAGTTTCCCATTGGTTAATATTGATCTTGGACTTTGGATCTTATACAGGAAAAATTCCATATGAATCTTACTCTACTCTAGGCATACAATATTATATTCATTGCATGTTTACCTGACGGTAGATAATGATGTTATCTCATTAATGGAATATGTTTTTCTAATTAGTATCTCTACGAGTCTCATTCAAGTACAATTCTATTAGATCTAGGGTATCCTACCATGGTAAAGCGATACAATAATGTGTTTTCTTCCATGGCACATGCTACTCATCATTTGAGGGAGCACATGACAAGAATTTGGCTTTATTGTATGGAGTAGACTATGATATAGGCATTACACGCCTATCCTAAATTGTAATGACTAATGTTAAGGTTTTGGATTCATGACACATATGAGGCTATATGATTTATCATTTTTTTATGTTGCATGAGTGCAACTTAATAATGTGAAAATGATGAAAATTCACCCCATGAACTAGTTTCACCAAATAATACAAGAATAAGAAAAATATGTGTAAAACAGAGATGTTTGATATTGTTTGTCATTCACTATTAATGCAAATGTCTTAATTAATATTTGATATGCTCTCATAATAATTTGAAATGAAAAACAATGACGTTGAAATCCCAATATGTATTGTGTATTCCCTTCTCCTTGCAAGTCAAAAAGAAAATGCATAATGAAATAATACAAAGTAACACATCTGATCGAATGATCATGATTATGGGCAAAGGGTCGAGGGGAAATGCGTCGGTCACTTGTAAATTTCTACACAATGCAAATCCATAAGCTTGCACACAATACTAAACACTGTGGAAACATTCATGCACAAATTCTTCACCTCTATGGACATGATTGACTCAAGGAGACCCTGGTCTTTGAGAATCTCATATTAAAATTGAAGAAAAGAATAGAGGACTACTTCCCTCTTCTTTTATATCGTGTCATAGCTTCGAATGATCATGTTGATGAGTGGAGTTCCACCAGAAAAGCGTGAGTCACTTCTAAATTTCTACATTGTGTAAATCCATAAGCTTGCACACAATGAGTGAACAATGTGGAAACATTCATGTGCGAAAACAAAATAATAATTCATTTCATATGTATGATGAACAATGAAATAAATAAAGCAAGAAAACACATAACAAAACTTAAATTAATACTTTGGGTTTGAAAATATTTTTTGTGATTTTATTGTATATTTAGATTATCTGAAAAAAAAAATCATAAAAACAATGAGTTTCCTCTCAAATTGTTTTAAAATATACAACATTGAAGCAATATTAAAAAAAATGCTAAAGTTTTCAAAAAATCTCAATACAAGAAAAATGAACTAAAATTCGTGCATTTAACTATTTAATACTTTATCACCATACTCTAAAAATATGGTGTTAAATATGAAATACCATATCTTCATTGGTGTCAAACACAATTGTAGTCTATTATATTGAAGGAAAGTGCCCATAACAATCATTTCAAAGAAATAGTCTCACTTAAAGCATCCATTTAATAATTGCCTTAATTGTCAATGTATTATGAACCATATGCTAATATAATCCATTGATATAATTTAGCAATGATTCATATAGATCCATAATCCATTGTAATAACAATGATTCATATCTATCTATTAATATAATATAATCAGTGATCAACATAACAATGAAACATGTGATTATAGACCATAGTTACACATAAACAATTTTAATAAATCAAATCTGCATTTAGAAGATTTAAAGATAAACATTTCAATCCATACTATTGGATCATCTTCAAGATACTTGAGCTACTTTAGTCTCTTGAACACAATTGAATAATATGTATCAAAATGTCCAACTTTAAATTTTCTAAACACAATTCAATCTATTAAAAATGACACACATCATAAGAACAATCGTTCACAACAAATATACTCTAATTTAAAAGGGACTCTATCAAGTTGTTGAAATCACAAGAAAACAAGGAGATCAAATGAAACCAAAAAACCAACCCAAAAGCTTGCAAAATTAAAAAAGAAAATAACAGTAAGAAGCACACTAGAGGAGTCCAATAATGAAAGAATGGTGTTAATAAGACTACATGATATTACACAGGTTTGAGTTGTGTGTTTATACACTCAAGTAGAGCATCTTATGGCTGCATGCAAGTAGGGCACATTTCTCAAGAGGTTATTAATCCTACCTATAAAATTTCATTCTATTAACTTTTAACTATAATCTAATTTATTAAGCAATATAAGATAATCATATAAAATAATCATAATCACATAATAATCAACAAAAGCATCTATCATATTCAATAATATAAACATTAAAATACATCACAATGCAATGACCTAGCCATACTAAGTACATCATAATCCAATTGGAATTACCAACATACAAAGAGCATACAAACATTAGTCATACTAGATGCATCATAAACCAATTGGAACTACCAACATACACAGAACATACCAACAACAATTATAGTAATCACACAGGTTGAATGTCTACAGAAATCCCTGTACATGTTAAGAGTATTTTTCCTGTACATGTTAAGAGTATTTTCTCAACTGAGAAATCATAAGACCTTGATGTAGTACAAATATGAATGTAATATGAATGTAAAAACATTCGAAGTTTACTTAGTCTCATTAAGTTTAGCCATACTAAATGCATCATAAACCAATTGAAATTACCAACATACACAGAACATACCAACAACCATTATAGTAATCTCATAGGTTGAATGTCTATAGAAATCCCTGTACATGTTAAGAGCATTTTCTCAACTGAGAAATCACAGGTCCTTGATGTGGTACAAATATGAAACGTAAAAACATTTGAAGTTTACTTAGTCTCATTTAGTTGCCAGATTGCTACACACCACCCTATGCATCTCCATATCCCCCACTTGCTGAGTTATATGGTGTGACGCCCATTCCATACTCCTCGTTCTGTGTTGCATAACCGACATAGCTTTCATTTGACTGCCCATTGTCAGCTTGAGCTACTCCATGGTAACTTATGCCCCCACTCGCATTAATTGCGCCTCCATATCCAACAGAGCTACTTGTGTTTCCATAAGCAATGGCGGGAACACCCAACATAATTGAATCTGGAGTAGGTGTAGTATGATTACCATATAATCGTAAATGCCATGAATTGCGTTCTGCATAGCTGCTCCCAGTGCTATTGTCATAACCAGGACCATAGCTAGGAATATCGTTTACAAGAGTAGTGTTGTCATAGCCACCGCCGGGGATGGCAGGTCCATATTCTGCACCAGTTCCAAAGCTGGAAGCATTATACCCAGTGGGTCCATATGAAGAGTAGCTATCTGTCCCTCCCATTGCAGCACTATACCTAGTGTTCATTGGAGGACCATAGCCCCCTACAGGAGTTTGAGTGGAATTGAAAAGATGCCCATTACCGCCACCAAAATTCCCTCCTCTACCAACAGGAAATCGAATATGGCCACTGGAGCGTTCCTTGACAACTGCTCGCTTGACTTCTACCATTTTTCCATTGAGGTCGTGAATGGGCATTTGCACAACAATATCCACAACATCTTCTGAGTCAAACGTGACGAAGCCAAATCCTCGACCATACATTACAATCGCTTCGGTAATTGTGTCAAATTGCTTAAAATATTTTCTCATGTCATTCTCAGTAACAGTGTGTGCTAAGCCACCAATAAATATCTTCTTTGTCCTACTTAGATTTAGGAAGCCATTAACAACTGAATTATGCCAACTCCTACTTGTGCGATGCTGATGATTTCTGGAAATTGCTTTTTTAAATTCCACCTAGATATTTTATGAAAAAGATAGAAACAAGAACTAATCATAACTTGTAACTTGTAAATCTTCAGACCTGTCAAGTTGACAGAAAATGAAAAAAAAAGAGTGTTAAAGAGCAGCGAATTACCATTCGGCCATCAATGTTGTGCTTGGAAAACGGTCTGCCACAGCTGGATCTGCAAAAACAAGAAAACCAAAGCCCCGCGACCTGCCTGTGAACCTATCCTTCATGATCACCGCTTCCACTACTTCTCCGAACGTCGTAAAATAACCTTTGAGCCGCTCCTCTGTTGTCTGAAACGATATGCCACCAATGAAAACCTTCCCCTTCTCGGAATCCATATTTCTCCAAATGAATACAACCCTACCCTACAAGTCTGCTTCATGCAAACGAAAAATATCACCCACCAGCCAAATTGATATCACAAAAACATCAAATCTGAAGTATACCACCAGAAAAACTGAACAACAATAGAACATATCATAGAATTAAAAAGTACGACAATAAAATAGATTATGCTTTACTCACAGTAAAGGCACAGCAAATTTGGTCATAAAACTCCAAATCTCCAAGAAATAGGAGGAACGGAGATCTGTTAATCAAAATCAGAGTAAAAGAGCGAAAATTTGATTATAAAACTCCAAATCTCCAAGAAATAGGAGGAACGGAGATCTGTTAATCAAAATCAGAGTAAAAGAGCGAAAATTTGATTATAAAACTCCAAATCTCCAGCGAAAATTGTATCTAAGCGAACTGTAGAAAATCCCCGAGCGATCCCCCAATGAGGATTGTATCTAAACGAACTGTAGAAAATCGTCGAGACTCGACGATCTCTTCCCGGAATGGATGTGTTTTTCACGTACTCGAGGATGATATATATATATATATAGGTGGTTCGCGCGACGATGTGATATATATATGGATGTGTTTTTCACGTACTCGAGGATGGTGTATACATATATATATATATAGGTGGTTCGCGTCAGTGGCACTTTTAAGCGACGATGCGATATATATATATATATATAGGTGGTTCGCGTAAGTGGCACTTTTAAGCGACGATGTGATATATATATATATATATATATATATATATATATATATATATATATATATATAGGGGTACTAGGTGGAACTTTAAGGCCACGTGGAAGGATTTTAATAAAAAATAATAATTAAAGTGTTTTTTCTCCAAATAAAGGTAAAGCCGGTGGCATGGACTAAGACTCTTGCTTTTTTTTCTCTTAGATATAAGGAAACACTTTGACCCATGACATTTGGCATGAGTGCAAGTCTATTCATTACTCATCACCAACGAGTTATTCTAATGAGTTATTTTAGGTGTCGTGGTTTTCCTTGAATAAGGGTGATGAGTCAGTTCACATTTGCCTATAAAAACCAATGATGGATGTCCTCAAATGCCAATTTGACAACTCAGTTATGATAGGTTTTACATCTTCCAAATAAAAGAAGAAAAAAAGGGTGATCTACTACTCATAATTTTTCCTATTTTAAGTAACAATAAGTTATATAGTAATCTACAAGGTTTAGCTCAATTGATTTGTGTGGGATTTGATCTTCATATATTATAGGTTCAAATCTTATGAAAAGAGTTGAAGGCGGCAGCTACTTAATAAGATAGATTGTCAAAAACACCTTCAAAAAAATCTTCTTGAACCCCTCTCTTTATCGAGTTCAATATTGGGTTGAATCTATAATGTTGCAATTTGTCTTTTACAATATATTTTCACATTGTTTGATCCCCTTATGCAAACCCTTTTTCTTACAAAGATCAACAACACTTATGACAACAATGACAATTTACCATGGTTTCCCCTAACCTTGGTGACAAGTACCAACTAATCATTTGAAACCTTAATCATTGTGTTAGAAGGAGAGAATCACAAAAGTAGTAAAAGCCCTCCCCCCGTCTTATCCTTCTTACCAAGCTTGGCATTGAATTGAGGGAGTACCATCAGTAAACCAAAGAATCCCCCAAAATGGCATAGAAAACCCACATTCAAGAGAAGATGTTGTCATCGTAACTATTCTATACAGCACCCCTCGAGTAGCATGGATGTTGCTTCAAGGGTTGTGGGACTACTCACACTCACTTCCCCTTACACATGCTTAATGCAATAGGTGGTGTGAGGTGGCATTGTCTTCCTCAATTCCTTACACTAAGATGGGAAGGAAATAATGGAATTATGATTGGTTGACCGCTAGTTACCATTATTTATGAGTATACTCTAGGTTGAGAAATCAATTTTACGTACCACCACTACAACAAATACCTATGATTAGCTCCCTTTTTAGCTCTCTTTTTTTCTTCCCATGATTGTTTTGATCCATATTTCTATATATTTTTGGAAAAGTCAGCGCTATTTATTAGGATGTTGCTATTATTGGACTTTTTTGCGCCAACCACACCTCGTCGACGCTAAATAACACCGCTTTTAGCGCTGAATAAGAATTCCAGTTTAACTTCCAATTTTGCTCCTTCCATTTGGTGTAGACTTTAGCAGCAAATAAAAATTCCATTTTAGCTTCCTAGTTATCTCCTTGTTTAGCTAATTTTTAATGCCATATTTTTCTCATCTTTCAATAACATGTTTATCTCCCAATTTTGCTTCCAATTTAGCTTCATTTGTAGCGTCAGTTTTAGATTCATTTTTAAAGTCCAGTTTGGATTCAAAGTTTATGCATACTATGAATAAATAGTTAATGTTGATTAAGTTGTCATTGATGCCTACGGTGTCTGGTCATTAATGCCAACTGTTGAGTACTTGGTGCCCCTTGTGGAGCCCCCGAGGGTTAGTGTTTAGTTTGTGGTTTTTGTGTGAGAATATCCCTTTTAACCTTCTCGAAGCCCAAGCTTGAAGCCCTTGGAGGCCTTGGAACAATGACAAAATCCCTGGTTACCCATTGACTTGGTCTAGTGCCCCTAAGTTGTATCTTGGTCCCATTTGAGTCCATTGTCGAGTTCCTTACTCATGGTTCATCTTTGGTTACTGGTCTTTTTGCTGTTTGTTATGCTTTTACTTGTTTTGGTCTCTTGATTGGTTGTTGGATGGATGATGTGGATTATTTGTGTAAAGTCCTTGATGTGTTGATTGTGAATCCCATTGCTTTCATTAGATGGTCTTTAGGTTGTTAATTTGTTTTGGGGTCCTTGAGTCCACAAGCTTAGGTATTGATCCTCTTGCATGTGGAGACTTAGGTCTTGGAACCCATTCTTATGGAGCCCTTGGTGTTCTTGAAAGTTTAGGTCTTGAACCCACATATATGGTGGTTTGATGTCCCTTGACAGTGATATATGGTCATTGGCATGTAGTAGCCTTGTGATCATGCATATGAAGCCCATAAGGTGTTCCAAACTAGTGGTGAGGTCTTTTTACCTCTCTTTTGGGGTGTTGGCACTCTTATGGTGATGAATATATATATAGTGGAACCATTTGATATTTTTTAATGATATGGAGACCTTGAACATGATGATGTTGAATCTCTTGAAGTCCATGGAAAGTATCTTGTTTAAATATTATAGGATATCATTGAAATATGTTGATGTATTTGTAACTTCGAAATGTATTCACTTGTATATCTTATGTATTGTACCCCGATGTTTATTCTGGGAAGTGGCTGTAATGTATTTGAGTCATGTCATGCCGCGATGTTCCTATCAGGAGATTCAATAATGTAAACAAGTCATGTAAAGTCATTGTGGGTAACTCTCCTATTGATGAAGGGTTAAAGTCCCCACAGTTGTGGAGCACTAGGGTTATTAGACTCTGCTAGAGAAGTCGGCCCTAGGTGAGCTAATATAAGTCGGGTCATTAGTACCCCAGTTGTGGTTACTTAATCGAACATAACTGAGTTAGGTTTACTCGAGCCTACATAACAGAGTTAAAGGTTATGTGAACAAAAGAATATAAATAGAGAGTGAGACTCTCTATTTATTACAGACACACACTCACTCACTGGGGCACATGAGTGAGAGAGAAGAAGCTGGGATCAGAGAAAGAGACAACTGTTGTTAGAGATCATCTTTATGTTTTCGGGTTTTCCTTTTGCTTTTGGTGCTGATTCTATCTCTGAGGAAGTTGTGGGGTTTTCTCCTTTATGGTTTCCCCAAGGAAAATTTGTTGTGTCTCTTGTCTCTTGTGTTTATTGCTGTGCATGTTATTCTCTCAGATAAGATCCTAAGATCATATTGCTTAAATGATAAAAATCTAACAAAAGAGTCATTGAAACCCTTGCATGCGGTGCCTTGGGTTTTGAACCATGATGATGTATGGTCCTATTTTTGGTTACATGGCTATTGGGATGTAGATGGGGGTAGATCCCATGTACATGCCTTGATATGTTGAAGAATACTTTGAATAAGACTTTGAAACTCTTGTAGTTGGTGGTATGGTATTTGGCACCCTCATCTGTGGGGTCTTTGACGTCCTAGACATATTGAATAATATAAGGGTATTAGACCAAGAATTTTAAAATAAACCCATTATATGGAGATAGACATCATCAATCCGCTTTCGTTGATATGTGGAGTGCATGAATAATTTTAGGGGCGAATTTTAGCCCAGTGGGATAATTTTCCATGTTTTTCTCCCAAAAAAGATTTGCCATTTTGCATTTTTTGAAGCCTTGTTTCACCCAATTTTGATGGGGAAAATTTTTTCACCCTAAAAATTGCCAAATTATTATATAAATGATATAAAATCCTTGGAAATTAAAATATTTTTTGAAAAATATTGCCAATCATTTTATAGTTGGTGTTTTAAGAATTGGTAATATTCACCAAAAATTATACACTTTTAAATAAGTATGGTTCCTTAAAATCATCCCGGGTGGAGCGTCTTCTAACTCCTTATGGTTGAAGAGATGAATTTTTGAAGTAGGTGTACCCCACCTTTTTGAGTGAGTCGACCAAACAAAACATAATTTAATTGTTTGTAATTTTGAATTGCATGTCGGCCCAAGGTAATAAATTTTCTACATGACCTATATAAATATAATATCAAACATTTCATTTGTTCATCATCATTTCTCTCAAAAAAATTTCAACTCTACGGAATCGAGATTAAGAAATTCTTGGCTTGTTGGAAAGCTTGTTATGAGGGCTATGTGATGAAAAGACATAGAGTTTATTTTGGTTTGTATACCATTTCTTCATATTATGATCTTCAAAAAGGTACACAAGAATCTTGGTACAGGTTGGTTTAGTTGAGCAAGATTGACACAAGTTCCCTTATGTGGATTTGTTTTGACTCAGATTGGCTGAGTTGTATGAGCAATTGGTTTGACCTAGGTGGAATAAGTTTGGTCTTCAAAATCAGATTGACTGAGTCGGATGATTAATTGGTACAAATTAATTGGACATGTTACTGGTTTAGTTCTGGTGCAGTGATGAGCAAGAGATGAGCAAGTGACGAGTTCATGAATAATGATCGGATGATGAGCCGTGTGATACAATAGATAGTGATTAGTTGATAAGTATTGTGATACAACATACAATGATCAGTTGACTAGTAGTGATCAGATAATGAACATTGGTTAGTAGTGGCAGTGGTTGTATAGTGTGGTACAAATTGTGCATTGTAGTATAGGTGTGGATTAGCAGGTCCGCAAGATCAGTGTAGTTGTGGTTCAGTAGTTCAGTGTCTATCTTCTTATCAAGGTGTAAGGATGGGGCAAGGAAAGGCGAACGTAGCCTCCTTCTAGTTGATGCTGAAGAAATAGGGAGTTGTAGCTTCCTTCAGGTTATAGCTTATAAATAAGGGGGTTGTAGCGTCCTTCAAGTTATTTCAGAAAAACTATTTTAAAAAGGCTTATGTGATTTCCCCCCCATGGCTTGGGTTTCCACGTAAAATATTGTGTATTATGTTACTATTCTTTCTATCTATGTGATGATGATATGATGATGATGATAACACTATTGATGATGATATAATGATAATATTATAATGCATAATATTGAATAAGTTGTTGATTGTTAAAGTTGAAAAAGTAATAAAGATCACACACATAGATTCACCCTCCCTCTCTGTGTGCCTAGTGTGTCCAACAATTGGTATCAGAGCGCATCCTTCACAGAAATCCTTATCAGGATGAAGGAGATATTTGACACACCATGGGGTTCTCAATGAATGGAGTGCCATTGCTTTGTGGAATAAATTACTTCTATTGGAATAGAAGAATGCAATTTATCTTGAGAGAGAAGGAATTGGTATGTGGCAATCGGTTCTTACTAGATATACTCCTCCAAAGAAATTGAAAACAACATCTTAAAAGGAAGCAAAGAAGAATAATTCAATGTCAATGGAAACCATCCTTGAAGGATTAACATATCACCAAAATAATAAGATAGGAAAGTGCATCTCAGCTAAGGAACCATGGGTCAAAACGGAACTGATATACTCCACTAAAGACTAAGAAGAAGAGGTTACGAAACTCATGGTTTAAGATCTGGTAGATCTCTAAAAGGAGAAAATAGGAAAGTACAACTCAATTGAAGAATTGTAGTTCAAAATAAATCAATGAAATGAAGAACAAGAAGCAGAAGACAGGTCAGTACAAGATCCAGGTAAGTATGAAGGTACGTCCCGTGAACACTCCATTTGTAATGGTTTTAAAGAGATATGTTTATCAGGTATAGAAGATAAGATCCATTTTGAATTGAGATAATGGGGTGAAAACATGAAGTTGGGAAACAATTTTGCTTGTTTTTTTACAATGAAATTACTATGATAAGTGCTAGAAATCTAATAGATACTATGATAGACAATGAAATTACTAATGTTTCGCAAGAAGTGAAAAATCTTGTGAACAGAACCAGGTATTGCAAGAGAAATTGGAGAAATATGAGTAGAAGAATCAAGAAGAATCTGAGAAGGCCACACAAACTATAATTGATCTAAAACTCCAAGTTGAAGAAGCTATCTGAATCAAAGAACCCATAGCCAACTCTTTGAAAAATAAGCTTGAGAAGTCGGCTACAAAGATTGAAAAGCAATAAGAAGAAATCTTCAAGCTCAAAAGACAACTAGAAGTTAAGGAGAAAGAATTGATCTACAAGCTACAGGACAAAGACAATGAGATAAGTACCTACAAGACTAACGAAATATTGGAAGATAAATTAAGAAGAAAACAATAACTTGAAATCAAATCCTTGAAGATAGAGTTATAGAACGTATGTCTCACAAACTTTGAATTTGAAAAGGATCTCTCAGAACTCAGAAAGGAGAATCATGCACTTAAAGATCAACTACAAAAATTCCATGAGGATGATCAGAATTCAAAAGGACAGATGGAAGACAATATCTTTGATATAAACAAATAGGTAGAATAAGTCAAGAAAATAGAAGAATATATAACAAGACAACTCCAATAAAAGATAGAAATTTGTCAACAACAAGAATTGACGATCCTCCCTTTGAAGGAAGATTTAGACAAAACAACTACTCAGTTAAATACAAACTCAAAGATCACGAATAACATTGAAGAAATTAAAATCTCTATAGTAAAATAAGAAAAGGATAACAGTAATACATGTATTCTCAGAAGATCCCATGATAACCAAGAATAAAGAGAAGTTACTACTCAGAGATATCCTATAAGGTTCCATGGTCATTGCTACAAGTGTAAAAACTATGGTCACAAATCCATTCATTGCAGAGCTCATGATAGAATCACTCGAGGAAGAAATCAAGATGGGTTTTTCGTTCAGTGTTACAATTGCTATCATTATGGTCATTTCGCAAAACATTGTAGGATGGAGGCACAAGTTAAAGTTCGGAGAATAAAGAAAGATCAATCAAATGACGTGAACAACCATAAACCTACTAAAGTATGGAGAATAAAGTCAGTAGACCAAAACAAAAATGATGGAAATCTTGGGAAAAACCCCATGCCATTTTGAAGATTATCGACCAATATTATGAAGTGTACAAAGAATGTGTAAAAGGGTATATGTACCTGAATATCATATTTGAGTATCATATAGTAGTTGGTTCCAATAGTATTCATGTGATAGAATACAAGTTCATCAAAGTAGCATCAGTGATAAGAGAAGCAGTATTGGAAAAAGAAGTTGTTGTTCCCATTAATGCAAACTTGAAGAGGCATTGAAAAGGAATAGAAGTTGATGACAAAGGGAGCATGCCATGAGGAGGAGAAGTATGGTCAAATGATGTTCCCTTTTCCATTGATTCCAAAGGGGGAGAGATGTTTTGTTTAAAGGGGGAGGTTGTTCCGAAGAGGAGTTATAGTGTTGTCATCAATAAAAAAAGGGGATATTGTTGATTAAGTTGTCATTGATTCCAATGGTGTCTAGTCATTAATTCCAACTGTTGATTCATTGGTGCCCCTTGTGGAGCCCTGAGGGTTAGTGTTTAGTTTGTGGCTATTTGTGTTAGAGGAGCCATTTTGACCTTGTCCAAGCCCAATATTGAAGCTATTGGAGGCCTTAGAACAATGAAAAAATCCTTGGCTACCCATTAACTTGGTCAAGTGCCCCTAAGTTGTATCTTGGTCCCATTTGAGTCCATTGCCGAGTTCCTTACTCATGATTGATCTTTGGATACTTGTCTTTGTGATGCTTGTTATGCTTGTACTTGTTTTGGTCTCTTTATTGGTTTATTAGATGGATGTCGCTCATGTGTATGAAGTCCTTGATGTGTTTGTGGTGAATCCCATTTTTTGCATTATATCATTTTGAGGTTTTAAAGTTCTTCTCGGGTCCTATAGTCCAAAATCTTAGATCTTGATCATCTTGCATGTGGAGTCTTAGGTCTTGGAACCCACACTTATGGTGGTATGTTGGAACCCATTCTTATGGGGTCCTTGGTTTCCTTGAAATTTTAGGTGTTGAACCCACATATATGGTGTTTTGATGTCCCTTGGACGATATATGGTCATTGGCATGTAGTAACCTTTTGATCATGCATATGAAGGTTAGAAGGTGTTGCAAAATAGCAGTGACATCTTTGTACGCCTCTTTTGGGGTGTTCGTGCTCTTATGGTGATGAATATATATAGTCGAACCATTGGATATGTTTTTAATGATATGGAGACCTTCAACATGATGATGTTGAATCCCTTGAAGTCCATGGAAAGTATCTTTTTTAAATATTATATGATAACTTTGAAATAGTCCTTGAAACCATTGCATGTGGTTCCTTGGGTCTTTAAGTATGATGATGTATGGTCCTATTTGTGGTTATATGGATATTGGGATGTATATGGAGGTAGATCCCATGTGCATTCCTTGATATGTTGAACAATACTTTGAAGTATACTTTGAAACTCTTATAGTTCGTGTTATGGTCTTTGGCACCCTCATGTGTGCGGTATTTAATGTCTTGTACATATTGAATGATTTAAGGGTATTATACCAAGAATTTGCAAAGAAAACCACCTTAGGGAGATATTACTGATCAATCCATTTCCATTGATATGTGGAGAATCTTCTAACTCCTTACGGTTGAAGTGATATGAATTTTTGAAGTAGGTGTAGCCCACATTTTTGGGTGAGCCGACCAAACTAAAAAGAATTTAATTATTTGTAATTTTGAATTGCATGTCTACCCAAGTTAATAAATTTTATACACAACCTATATAAATATAATATCAAAAATTTCATTTGTTCATCATCAATTCTCTCAGGAATTTCACAACTCTTGTAGAAAAGTGTGAAATTTTGTGACATAAAAATTTATGGGAATCTTCACTAAAATTGGCATAACTATCTCATACAGAATTAGAATTACAAAAATCTTCACTCATTGGAAATATTTTTATGAGGGGTATGTGATGACATGATACAAAGTTTCTTTTGATTTTTTTACTATTTCTTCATCTTATTATATTTAAAAAGGTACACAAGCATCTTGGTACAAGTTGGTTCAGTTGAGCGAGATTGGCACAAGTTGCCTTATGTGCAGTTGTTTTGAATCAAATTGGCTGAGTTGGATGAGACATTGGTTTGAACCAGCTGAACTAAGTTTGGTGTGAAGACTCAGATTAACAAAGTCAGATGATTGATTGGTACAACGTAATTAAATAGGTTACTCATTCAGTTCTGGCGCAGTGATGAGTTCATGAATAATGATTAGATAGTGAGAAGGCGGTGATTAGATGATGAGCAGTGTGATTCAGTAAATAGTGATAAGTTGATGAGCAGTGTGATACAAGAGACAGTGATCAGTTGACGAGTAGTGATCATATGATGAACAATGGTTAGTAGTGGCAGTGGTTGTGCAGTGTGGTACAGATTTTGCAGTGTAGTATAGGTGTTGATTAGCAGGTCCACATGATCAGTGGATTTGTGGTTAACTAGTTCAGTTTCTATCTTCTTATTAGGATGTCAATACAGGGAAAATAAAGGAGTTCGTAGCCTCCTTCCGGTTGAAGCCAAGAAACTAAGGAGATGTAGCTTCCTTCAAGTTGTAGGCTATAAATCAGGGGGTTGTAGCCTCCTTCTAGTTGCAACTGGAAAATTGAATTCTTTGTAATAAGGGGATTGTTTCCTCCTTCTAGTTATTTTTGGAAAACTATTTTAAAAAGGTTTATGTGGTTCCCCCCTAGTACTTGGGTTTGCACGTAAAAATATTGTGTACTCTGTTGCTATTCTTTTTATGTGATGATGATGATGATATAATGATAATGTGATAATGTATAATATTGAATAATTTGTTGATTGTTAGAGTTGAAAAAGGTAATAAAGATTGCATACACAGATTCAACCCCCCTCTTTGTGTGCTTGGAATGTCCAAGAGTTAAATTATCGAGGAGTTGTGGGTTAAGGGCATATAGGACTTAGGGATTAGGGATTTATGGATTAGGGGTTAAGGGATTATGGATTATAGGGTTTAAAGGAATAAGGGTAAAGGGACGAGGGACTTGGGGCTTAGGGGTTAGTTAGTTTAATGGTTAATGGCTTAGGGATTTATATTTAAGTGCTTAGAGGTTATGGGTTAGGGGTTTAGGGGTTAAGGGAATAAGATTAGTCCTCAAGGGATTAATGGAAAAGGAATTACATTTTATGGGAATCAACGATTAAGGGTTACATGATTAGGGATTAATGGTTAAGAGAATAGGGGTTTAGATCGTAAAGGTTAAGGGATTAGGGATTATAGGTTTATGGTTTACGTTTTAAGGGCTTACAGGTTTATGGGTTTAGTAATTATGGCTTAAGGGATTAGGTATTAATGATTAGGTAGTTTAATGGTTAAAGTATTAGGGATTATGGGTTAAGGGTTTAATGTGTAAGTTCTTAGAGAATAGGGCTTTATGTTTTAAAGGATTGGGGATTAGGGTTCAAGGGTTTAAGGGTCCATAGATTAGGGTTTTAGAGCTTTAGGTTAAGGGATTATGGATTAGGGTTTATAGGATTAAAGGTTAATGGATTAGGAATTATGGCTAAGGGGTTTTAAAGCATAAGGGCCTAGTGATTATGGCTTAAGGGAATTTTATTTTTAAATTTATAGATGTTTTCTTATTATCATGCTTATTCTACAATCTGTGATGTAATTTTTTATATTTTGTAATTTAGATTTATTTGGATAATTATATATGTTAATTTAAAACATATTATTAATATTCAATTTTCATGTTTTTATATAAAATAGGAAACTAATATTGATATTTAAAATATCGAAATTTCACATAACTCTAGGTGATTAAACTTTTTTCTATCGTTTAATTCATTTATGGTCAGTTACATGCATTTAAATTTTATTAGGTTATGCACATCACAAATATGTTGATACAAAATGAATGGAAGAAGGCTATGAAATTGAAAATTGGGGTTAGGTGATTTAATGATTAATTACATCAGGATTATATTGGGTTAAAGGATTACTACATGACATCCGCTGGCCTTTCATAGTGAGTAGTTAATGGGACCAATGTTGAAATTTCTTAAAATTTGATTGTATGCATTGAAATTTTACATGGTTAGACTAAGCGTATTCCTTGATAGTAGGAGAGGGTTTTAAGACTCAAGGACATCGTTCTCATCATCATGGATGTAATTTCATCATCATAGTAATCATATTAATCATAAACCAATTTTTCCATGCATGGAAACAAATATCAAACCCCACATACCCATCTCTATAGCGAACCCGCTAATGAAGATGTCAATTTCTATGTCTTTTCCTTTTTTCTTGTTTCATTCTTTGAGATGATTAAACCATGATTATATAAATCTAATACATCCCAAAATACATTTCTAGGGTCCAACATGTAATTTTTTTAATGGCTAATTTCTCAGGGATTATATCGGGTTAAGCGCTAAATGACATTGATTAACCCCACACAATGAGCAGTTAATGGGGCCAACGTTGAAATTTTTCAAACTGTGCATGTATGCATCAAATTTTGACATGGTTAGACTAGGAAGATTACTTGATGGTATGGGATGGTTTCAAGACTCAAGGATGTCTAATGTCCCCACATAATTTTTGAGATCGTCCATCTTTCCTTCAACGTTCTACCTACACGTCTCATTGTCATCATTCGTCATTCATGTCTATGGAATATTTGTAGGAAATATATATAAATGTCATGGAAATTATAATTCTCCAATGAATAATGTCATCAATCGACCCTACATAGTGAGTAGTGAATGGGGCCAATATTGAAATTTCATCAAATTGTGAATGTATGCATTTAAATTTTACATGGTTGCACTAGGCACATGACTTAATGATATGAGAGTGTTTTAATACTCAAGGGAATAATTCTCATCCTCATGGATGTAATTTCGATCATCATCATAATCATTTTCATCATGACCCAATTTTTCCATCCATGGAAACAAAGATCAAGCCCCATATACCCATCTTTGCAGCAAAACTGCTAATGAAGATGCTAATTTCCATGTCTTTTCCTTTTTATTGTGGTGCCATACTTCAATATGATTAATCCATGATTTTATTAATCTAATACATCCCAAAATAATTTTATAGGGTCCAACATGAAAACAGTTTAGTGGTTAATTTCTTCGGGACTATATTAGGTCAATGGATAAACGACATCGATTGACTTTGCAGAGCGAATAGTGAATGGGGCCAGCGTTGAAATTTCTATAAAATGTGCTTGTATGCATCAAAATTTGACATGATTAGACTAGAATCATGCCTTGATGGTATGGGAGGATTTTAATACTAAAGTATGTCTGATGTCCCCACAATCTTTAAGATAGTCCATGTTTCCATCAACATTCAACATGCAAATCTATGTGTTACAATTCGTCATTCCTATCTATAAAATATTTGTCAGTAGAATCGTGAAATGTCAGGGAAATTATAATTTCCCCATGATTAGTTTCATCCATCTATCCCACACAATGAGCAATGAAAAGGGCCAATAATGAAATTTCTTCAAAATGTGAATGTATCCGTTGAAATTTTACATTGTTAGACTAGGTGCACGCCTTAAGGTTATGGGAGGGTTTTAAGACTCAAGAAAATAATTCTCATAATCATGTAAGTAATTTCCATTTTCATCATAATCATATTCACCATATACCAATTTGTACATCCATGAAAAAAAGATCAAACCCCAAATACCCATGTATGCAGCGAAACTGCTAATGAAGATATCGATTTCCATGTCTTTTCCTTTTTCTTTTGGAATCCTTCAATATGATTAAACCATCATTATATTAAGTTGAGACATCCCACAAGAATTTTCTATGGTCGAATACTTTTAAGCGATGATGTGATATATATATATATA
>LPNX010944342.1:109380-208072 GCA_001517045.1 Pseudotsuga menziesii
ATAAGGTTAAAGCCGGTGGCATGGACTAAGATTTCTAGTCGTTCTTTTGTCTTTCTTAGATATAAGGAAACACCTTAACCCACAACATCTGGCAAGAGTGGAAGTCTACCCTTAACTGACCACGAGCGAGTTATTCTAGGTGTCCCCGTTTTCCTTGAATAAGGGTCATGATTCAATTCACATTTGCTCGTAAAAACCAATGATGGTTGTCCTCAAATGCCAATTTGACAACTCAGTTATGATAGGTTTTGCATCTTCCAAATAAAAGAAGAAAAAAAAGGTGATCTACCACTCATTATTTTTCCTATTTTACGTAACAATAAGTTATATAGTAATCTACAATTTTTAGCTCAATTGATTTGTGTGGGATTTAATCCTCATAGATTATAGGTTCAAATCTTATGAAAAGAGTTGAAGGCAGAAACCACTTAATAATATATATTTAAAAAAAAATGTTCAAAAGAATCTTCTTAAACCCCTCTCTTTATCGAGTTCAATATTGGGTTGAATCTATAATGTTGCAATGTGAATTTTACAATATCTTTCCACATTGTTTGCTCCCCCTATGCAAACCATTTTTCTCACAAAGCTCAACAACACTTACTAAGGAAATGGAAATTTACCATGGTTTCCCCTAAACTTGGTCACAAGTACCAACTAATGTTTGAAACCTTCATTGTGTTAGAAAGAGAGAATCACAAAAGTAGTAGAAGCCCTCCCCCCATCTTATCCTTCTTACCAAGCTTGGCATTGAATTGAGGGAGTACAATCAGTAAACCAAAGAATCCCCCAAAATGGCATAGAAAACCCACATTCAAGAGGAGATGTTGTCATCATAACTATTCTATAGAGCACCCATGGAGTAGCATGGATGTTGCTTCAAGGGTGGTGGGACTACTCACATTGACTTCCCCTTATGCATTCTTGATGAAATAGGTGGTGTAAGGTCGCATTGTCTTCCTCAACTCCTTACACTAGCATGGGAAGGGGAGAATTGAATTATGATTGGTTGACCACTAGTTACCATTATTTACAAGTATACTCTAGGATGAGAAATCATTTTTACATACCACCACTACAACAAATCCCTATCATTAGCTCCCTTTTTAGCTCTCTCTTTTTTCTTCCCATCATTCTTTTGATACATATTTCTATATAATTTTGGAAAATTCGGAGTTATTTATTAGGATGGCACTATTATTGGACTTTTTTGTGCTGACCACACCTCATCGGCGCTAAATAGCACCGCTTTTAATGCCGAATAAAAAATCCAGTTTAACTTCCAATTTTGCTCCTTCCATTTGGCGTAGACTTTAGCAGGAAAAAAAAAACCATTTTAGCTTCCTAGTTATCTCCTTCTTTAGCTCATTTTTTAATGCCATATTTTTCTCATCTTTCAATAACATGTTCAGCTCCCATTTTTGCTTTTAGTTTAGCTTCATTTGTAGTGTCAGTTTTAGATTCCTTTTTGAAGTCCAGTTTGGCTTGAAAGTTTATGCATACTATGAATAAATAGTTAATGTTGATTAAGTTGTCATTGATGCCAACAGTGTCTAGTCATTAATGCCAACAGTTGAGTCCTTGGTGCCCCTTGTGGAGCCCCTGAGGGTTACTATTTAGTTTGTGGTTGTTTGTGTAAAAGGATCCCTTTTAACCTTGTCGAAGCTCAAGTTTGAAGCCCTAAGAGGCCTTGGAACAATGATAAAATCCCTGGTTACCCATTAAATTGGTCAAGTTCCCCTAAATTTTATCTTGGTCCCATTTGAGTCCATTGTCAAGTTCCTTCCTCATGGTTGATCTTTGGTTACTGGTATTTTTGCTGTTTTTTTTGCGTGTACTTGTTTTGGTCTCTTGATTGGTTGTTGGATGGATGATGTCGCTCATTTGTGTAAATTCCTTGATGTGTTGATAGTAAATCCCATTGCTTGCATTAGATGGTCTTAAGGTTGTTAAGTTGCTCTGGGGTCCTTGAGTCCACAAGCTTAGGTCTTGATCATCTTACATGTGGAGACTTAGGTCTTGGAATCCACACTTATGGTGTTATGTTGGAACCCATTCTTATGGGGTCCTTGGTGTTCTTGAAATTTTAGGTCTTAAACCAACATATATGATATGTTGAAGAATACTTTGAATAACACTTTGAAACTCTTGTAGTTGGTGGTATGGTCTTTGGAACCCTCATCTGTGGGGTCTTTGACGTCCTAGACATATTGAATAATTTAAGGGTATTATACCAATAATTTTCAAATAAACCCATCATATGGAGATAGTTATCATCAAGCCATTTCCGTTGATATGTGGAGCATATTCTAACTCACGGTTGAAGAGATATGAATTTTTGAAGTAGTTGTACTCCACCTATATGGGTGAGCCGACCAAACAAAAAGAATTTAATTATTTATAATTTTGAATTGCATGTCGGTCCAAGGTAATAAACCTTCTCCACAACCTATATAAATATAATATCAAACATTTCATTTGTTCATCATCATTTCTCTCAAGAATTTTGCAACTCTTGGAGAAAAGTGTGAAATTTTGTGACAGAAAAACTTATTGGCATCTTCACTAAAATTGGCATAACTTTCTCATATGGAATCAAAATTAAAAAATTATTGGCTAGTTCGAAATATTGTTATGATGGATATGTGATGACAGGATCTAGATTTTTTTTTGGTTTGTCTACCATTTCTTTATCCTATGATCTTCAAAAAGGTACACAAGCATCTTGGTATAGGTTGGTTCAATTGAGCAAGATTGACACAAGTTCCCTTATGTGGATTTGTTTTGACTCAGATTGGATGAGTTGCATGAGCAGTTGGTTCGACCCAGGTGTAATAAGTTTGGTGTGAAAACTCATATTGACTTAGTCTGATGATTAATTGGTACAATGTAATTGGACAGGTTACTGGTTTAGTTCTGGTGTAGTGATGAGCAAGTGATGAGTTCATGAATAATGATCAGATGATGATTTGTGTGATACATCAGATAGTGATCAGTTGATGAGTAGTGTGATACAACATACATTTATCAGTTGAATAGTAGTGATCAGATGATGAACAATGGTTAGTAGTGGCAGTGGTTGTGTAGTTTGGTACATATTGTGGAGTGTAGTACAGGTGTTGATTAGCAGGTCCACAGGATTAGTGTAGTTATGGTTCAATATTTCAGTGTCTATCTTCTAATCAGGGTGGAAGGATGAGTCAAGGAAAGGAGATCATAGCCTCCTTCCGATTGATGCCATAGAAATAGGGATTTTTAGCTTCCTTTAGGTTGTAGCTTGTAAATTAGGAGGTTATAGCATCCTTCCATTTATTTATAGAAAACTATTTTAAAAAGGCTTATGTTGTTTCCCCCCCAGGACTTGGGTTTCCACGTAAAAAATTGTGTACTATGTTGATATCATGATGATGATAACACTGTTGATGATGATATAATGATAATGTGATAATGCATAATATTGAATAAGTTGTTGATTGTTAAAGTTGAAAAAGTAATAAAGACTGCACACACATATTCACCTCCCCGCTCTCTGTGTTCCTGCTGTGTCCAGCAATTGGTATCAGAGTGGGTTCTTCATAGAAAGCCTTATCAACTTGAAGGATATCTTTGACACACTGTGGGGTTCTCAATGAATGGAGTGTCATTACTTTGTGGAAGAAATTACTTCTATTGGAAAAGAAGAATGCAATTTATCTTGAGACGGAAGGAATTTGTATGTGGCAATCGATTCTTACTGGATATACTCCTCCAAATAAATTGAAAATCACAGCTTAGAAGGAATCTAAGAAGAATAATTCAATGTCTATGGAAACCATCCTTGAAGGATTAAAAGATCACCAAAAGAAGAAGATAGGAAAGTGCATCTCATTTAAGGATCTATGGCTCAAAATAAAACTAATATACTCCACTAAAGAACATGAAGAAGAGGTTATGAAACTCATGGTTGAAGATCTGGCAATTATCCAAAAGGAGAAAATACGAAAGTACAACTCAATTGAAGAATTGTAGTTCAAAATAAATAAGTTAAATGAAAAACAAGAAGCAGAAGACAGGCCAGTACAAGATCCATGTAAGTATGAAGGTACGTCCCCTCAACACTCTATTTGTAATGGTTTTAAAGATATATGTTTATCAGGTATAGAAGATGAGAGCCATTTTGAATTAATATATTGAAAGACTTCAGATTGTGATGAAAATTCTTGCTCTCTAATAAGTGCTAAAAATCTAACAGATACTATGATAGACAATGAAATTACTAATGTTTCGTAAGAAGTGAAAAATATTTGTGAAAAGAACCAGGTATTGCGGGAGAAATTGGACAAATATGAGAAGAAGAATCTGTGAAGGCCACACAAACTATATTTGATCTAAAACTCCAAGTTGAAGAAGCTACCAGAATCAAAGAACCCATAGCCAACTCTTTGAAAGATAAACTTGAGAAGTCGGCTACAAATATTGAAAAGCAATCAGAAGAAATTGCCAAGCTCAAAAGAAAACTAGAAGATAAGGAGAAAGAATTGATCTACAAGCTACAAGAAAAAGATAGTGAGATAAGTACCTACAAGACTTCCGAAATATTGGTAGAGAAATTAAGAAGAAAACAATAACTTGAAATGAAATCATTGAAGATAGAGTTACAGAACGTATGTCTCACAAAATTTGAATTTGAAAAGGATCTCTCAAAACTCAGAAAGGTGAATCATGCAATAAAAGATCAACTACAAAAATTCCATGAGGAAGATCATAATTCAAAAGGAGAGATGGAAGACAATATCTTTGATTTGAACAAACATGTAGAATAATTCAAGAAAATAGAAGAATATCTAACAAGACAACTCCAAGAAAAGATAGAAATTTGTCAACAACAAGAATTGAAGATCCTCTCTTTGAAGGAAGATCTAGACAAAACAACTACTCAGTTAAATACAAACTCAAAGATCGTGAATAACATTGAATAAAGTAAAATCTCTATAGTAAAAGAAGAAAAGGATAACAGTAATACATGTATTCTGAGAAGATCACATGATCACCAAGAATCAAGAGAAGTTACTACTCAGATATATACTATGAGGTTGTGATAAGGTTCCATGGTCACTGCTACAAGTGTAACAACTATGGTCACAAAGCAATTCATTGTAGAGCTCATGACATAATCACTCTAGAAAGAAATCAAGATGGGATTTTAGTTCAGTGTTACAATTTCTATCATTATGGTCATTTCGCAAAACATTGCAGGATGCAGGGACAAGTTAAATTTTGGAGAAGAAAGCAAGATCAATCAAATGACATGAACAACCATCAACCTACTAAAGTATGGAGAATAAAGTTAGTATATTAAAAAAATGATGGAAATCTTAGGAAAACCCAACAACATTTTGAAGAATATCGACAAGTAATATGAAGTGTACAAAGAATGTGTAAAAGGGTATATGAACTTGATTCTCATACTTGAGTATCATATAGTAGTTGGTTCCAACAGTATTCATGTGACAGAATACAAGTTCATCAAAGTAGCATCTGTGATAAGAGAAGCAATATTGGCAAAAGAAGTTCTTTTTCCCATTAATGTAAACTTGAAGAAACGTTGAAAAGGAAGAGAAGTTGATGAGAGGGGGAGCATGGCCTAAGGGGGAGAATGCCATGAGCAGGAGCACTATGGTCAAAGCATGTTCCCTTTTCCATTGATGCCAAGGGGGAGAGACCTTTTGTTGACAGGGGAAGCTTGTTCTGAAGAGGATTTATGGTGTTGTCATCAATAAAAAGGGGGGATATTTTTTATTAAGTTGTCATTGATGCCAACGGTGTCTGGTCATTAATGCAAAATGTTGATTCCTTGGTGCCCCTTATGGAGCCCCTGAGGGTTAGTGTTTAGTTTGTGGTTTTTTGTGTATGAGGAGCCATTTTTACCTTGTTCAATCCCAAGCTTGAAGCCCTTGGAGGCCTTGGAACAATGACAAAATCCTTGGTTACCCATTGACTTGTTCAAGTGCCCCTAAGTTGTATCTTGGTCCCATTTGAGTCCATTGTCAAGTTCCTTACTCATGGTTGATATTTTTTTACTTGTCTTTGTGATGCTTGTTATGCTTGTACTTGTTTTTCTCTCTTGATTGGTTGTTGGATGGATGATGTGTTGATGTATTTGTAACTTCGGAATGTATTCACTTGTATATTATACCCCAATGTCCCTATTGGGAGTATCAGTGATGTAATTGTGTCATGTCATACCCCAATGATCCTATCGTGAGAATCAATAAAGTAAACAAGTCATGTAATGTCATTGAAGGTAACCCTCCTTATTGTTCAAGGGTTAAAGTCCTCGCAGTTGCGGGGCACTAGGGTTATTATACTCTCCTAGAGAAGTTGGCCCTGGTGAGGTAATGTCAAGTCGGGAATTAGTATAAATAGAGAGTGAGCCCCTCTATTTATCATACAATCACACACACTCAATTGTAGCACATAAATGAGAGAGAGAGAGAAGAAGCAGGGACAAGAGAGAGAGAGAGACTACTGCTGTCGGGAGATCCTCTTTGTATATTTGGGTTTTAATTTTGGTGCTGATTCTATCTATGAGGAAGTTTTGGGGTTTTCTCCTTTATGGTTTCCCTGAGGAAAATATTTCTGTTCATTATCTCTTGTGATTGATTTCTATGCTTTTCATTCTCTCAAATAAGATCCCAAGATCATATAGATTAAAAGTTAAAAATCTAACATGGTATCAGAGCTAACCTGAGAAGAAGACACTGTGCAGCTGCTAAAGATAGGGATTCCTACTTTTTGGATCTCACTCCATAGATTTTCAACAAAAGAAGTGTAGGCTAACTCTCCTCTCTAGGGAGCATCTTTCTGTCGAAGTAGAATCTGATTCTGAGCATTTTCAGATTTTGACCCAACACTACTATGGGAAATTAGGGATTTGCACAGAAGTGGAATTTTTGAGTGAGACCAGGCCTGGATTGATATCCTCCCCAAAATCGAAGTTTAGAGATCAAGATCAATTTTTTTGGTTGGGTATAACTCTGAGAAAGTCAAACCCTATTTTTTTGGTTGCATTTCCATTTGAGGTTCTCTATTAAGATGTCTCATCATACCAAGCTTGATGAAAATATTGAGGGACCAGATAACTTCCGAGCTTGGAAGTATAGGATCTCCCTAGTCCTAGAAGAAAATTAATTGGACTCCTACATAAGTGGAGAAGTTCCAGTTCAAAAGGGAGATGAGGTTAATTCCTTACACAAAAATAAATTGGTCATGGATAAGAGAATTATTTTTGATTCAATCAAGGATCATCTCATACCTCAAGTGTCCTCCCTAAAGAAACCTAAAGAGAAGTTTGATTCCCTAACCAAGTTATTTTAAGGGAAGAACATAAATCAGAAGATGACCCTGAGAAACCAATTGAAGAATGTAAAGATCCAAAATGCAGAGACTGTCTAGTATTACTTTACAAGGGCCTCTCAAATCAAGGAACAACTTGAAGCTGTAGATGAAGAAGTAGAGAATGCAGAAATTGTGATGACCACCTTGAATGGTATCCCTAGGGAATGGGACTCTTTCATTCAAGGGATCTGTGCCAGAAAGAAGCTAGTCAAATTTAGCAGACTATGGGAGGAGTGCTCACAATAAGAAGCTCAAATATTAGCTCGAGAAGAAAATATGGGAAGTGAAGATCAAGCTCTCACAGTACAATCCAAGAAAAGCAGAACAAACCATCACAGAGGTAAGCACTCTCACCAGAAGAACAACACTGTAAAATCTAACAAATATTTGTCTAAGTTCATTTTATATACATGTGATAAAAGAGGACACCTTGCAAGAGATTGTCCTAGAAACAAAGATAGATCTCACAAGAGGAAGGGAAACAAGAAAAGACATCATGCTCATGCTGCAGAAGATGATGAGCCTTCCAAGAAGAGAATCAAACAAGACAGTGATGGTTCTTCAAGTGATGAAGAATATGTGTTGATCTCTGCCCTCACGAGAACTGTCACACATGGAAGAAATGATTGGCTTATTGACAGTGGGGCTTCCAAACACATGACGGGATTTTAGGAATCCTTTGTGAAACTATCAGAACATGAATCATCCCACAAGGTTAAACTTGAGGATGACTACAAGTATCCAATAAAAGGTAGTGGATAATCCTTCTACAAATTAGACTCTGTAAAGTATATGAAAATGAAGGATGTCCTATTTGTACCAATACTAAATAAGAACCTTATCTCCATCTCTGCATTAGATCAAAAAGGTATAAGAGTTGCATTTATAGATGGCCAAGTCCTCATGTGGCCAAAAGGAAAGACTATTGACGATGCAATAGTAATTGGAGAACAAGAGGGAGGACTATACAGATTAAAGGGCCAACTAGAACAAGCTTTGGTTCATGACTCAGTAGAACCAAATGAACTTTGGCATAGAAGGCTTGCACATATGCACTATAGGGAACTACCACTTGCAAGCAAAGTTGTTGAAGGTATTCTACAAATGTAGGAAAAACATGAAGGAGTATGAAAGGGATGTGCGAAAGGAAAGAACACAAAGAAGACATTTCCAAGTAGTGAAAGCAAGGCTAAAGGAATATTGGAAATCATTCACTCCGATGTATGCAGTCCAATGTCATCCAGTTCATTAAGTGGATATGTATACTGTGTTTCTTTCATTGATGATTTTTCTAGGAAGACATGGATATACTTCATGAAGAACAAAGATGAAGTATTCAGCGAGTTCAACGAATTCAAATCCTTGATAAAAAACCACACAGAGAAGAAGATCAAGATTTTTCGATCAGATAATGGTAGAGAATTCACATAAAATGAACTCAAGGAATTATGCAGAGATTCAAGGATTAAGAGGGAATTGACCACTCCATATAATCCACAACAGAATGGGGTTGTAGAAAGAAAGAATAGAACAATCATGGAAGCAACAAAGGAAATTCTCCATGATCATGATCTTCCTATGCATTTATGGGAAGAAGTTTCCAGGACAACTAAGTATGTACAGAACCGTACTCCACATAGAGTACTCAAGAACAAGGCACTTGAAGAAGTGTTTTTCAGCAAGAAACCATAAGTCAGTCATCTCAAAATATTTGGTTGTCTAGTGTACATACACATTCCAAAATAAAAGAGGAAAAAGTTAGATCCTTCAGGAAAGAAGGGTATATTTGTGGGATACTTTGAAAGCTTGAAGGCTTACAGAATATACTTCCCAGGAGTCAATAAGATCGACATCAATAGAGATGTACCATTTGATGAAGACACATCTTACAAAAAATCCAGGAAGAGAGTAGTTGAAGATCCTGAAGAAACTGAAATACCTAGGATCTGAGATACAACCATGGATGAAGCAATTCCAGAAGAAGATCGAGAAATAGAAGAACCTCAAGAACCTGCAGATCCACCTTAGGAGAATAATCCTCACAAGAGGAAACCTGCATGGGTACGAGAGGCTATCCAAGGTGCAGAGAGATATGGGGCTCCAGAAAAAATGCACAGAGAAAGGAAGAGAACTACGTCCTACTCCAGATATGTAGCCCTATTTTGTGACATCATCGATAAAGAACCTTTCGACTATGAAGAAGTGGAAGAAAAGAAAGAATGGAAGGATGCTATGATCAAGGAGTATCAGTTAATCATGAAGAATGATGTTTGGGATGTTGTCCCAAGACCAGAGGGGAAGTCTGTTGTGACTTCCAAATGGATCTATAAGATCAAGCATGCTGCAGATGGTAGAATAGAAAAATATAAAGCAAGATTTGTGGATTGTGGCTTCTCCCATAAAGAAGGGATAGATTATGAAGATACTTTTGCACATGTAGCCAAATATACTTCCATCAGATCAGTACTTTCTTTAGCTACAGTAATGAAATGAAAAGTACACTAGATGGATATCAAGACAGCTTTCTTGAATGGTGTAGTAGAAGAGGAAGTATATGTGGAGCAGCCACTTAGCTTTGAGACACATGATAGGAAGACTCATGTGTGTAAATTGAAGAAATCCCTGTACAGTTTGAAATAGGCACCCAAGATGTGGTACGATAGTATTGACAACTTCCTGACTAGTTTGGGATTTACCAAAAGTAAATCAGATTCCAACCTTTACTACAAGGTTGAAGAAGGGAACCAAGTTATGCTCCTACTGTATGTAGATGACCTGTTCTTAATAGGTACATATGGGTTGATTGTTGACATGAAGAGGAAGCTGGATGCTAAGTTTGAGATGAAGGACTTGGGTATGATGCATTACTTTCTAAGCATGGAGGTGTGGCAGAATGCAGATGGAATCTCCCTAGGACAAGGGAAGTATGCTGTCGAGATGTTGAAGAGATTTGGGATGATGGACTACAAGGTCATGAACACACCTATGGCATCGAATCTGAAGCTATTGAGTTATGCTTCATTAGAGTTAGTCGATGCTACGATGTATCGTCAGATGATTGGGTTCTTGTTGTACCTAATGAATACGAGACCGGATATTTTCTTTGATGTGAGCACATTGGGCCATTTCCTAACATATCCGAGACATGTTCACCTGATTGTTGCAAAGCTTAATCTAAGGTACCTAAAGGGTGTAGTTGATTATGGGCTCAAGTATGAGGAAAATCAGAAGATTAACCTGGAAGGTTATGTGGATTCGGATTGGGCAGGCAGTGACATTGATAGGAAGAGCACTTCAAGGTGTTGCTTCAATATGGGATTAGGTGTGATCTCCTGGTTTATAAAGAAGCAATCATGTGTGGCACTGAGTACAGCCAAAGTAGAGTATGTTGTAGCTTGTTGAGCTAGTTTTGAAGCAGTGTGGATGAGAAAGCTACTATCTGACTTATTGGATCTCCAGCTGGATGCTACTTGTATTTATTGCGACAACCAGATTTGTGTGAAGTTTTTGGAGAACCCAGTGTTCTATGACAAGTCGAAGCATATTGAGATCAAATATCACTATATCATGGATATGGTGTATAGAGGAGCAGTGAAGCTCCAATATGTTGTGACGGATGAGCAGATAGCTAATGTGTTGACTGAACCATTCGCTAGAGTGAGGTTTGAGTACTTTAGGGAGAAGCTTGGTGTTCTCCAGATCGAGGATCCCTCCAAAGGGAATTGATGTGTTCGTTAGCATTTTCGACATGGTGGAAGGTTGGGATTCACATGGTCAGATGTAAGTGCATAGATATTCTGATGTGATTGTGGGATGTGTTCCCACATGATCAGTGCAGAGCCATTCTGATGTGATTGTGGGATGTGTTCCCACATGATCAGTGCAGAGACATTCTGATGTGATTGTGGGATGTGTTCCCACATGATTAGTGTAGAGCCATTCTGATGTGATTGTGGGATGTGTTCCCACATGATCAGATAAAAGTGTAGATCCATTCTGATGTGATTGCGGGATGTGTTCCCACATGATCAAATGTAAGTGCAGAGCCTTTCTGACAAGATGAGGTCATATGCAATTGCATAACCTTTCTGACAAGATGAGGTCATATGTAAGGGCAGAACCTTTATGACAAGATGAGGTCGAATGTAATTGCAGATCCTTTCTGACAAGATGAGGTCGTATATATGTGCAGAGCCTTTCTGAGAAGATGAGGTCAAATGTAAGTGTAGAGCCTTTCTAACAAGATGAGGTTAGATGTGAGTCCTGGGCCTTTTTGACAAGGGTTTTGGATGTGTTCCTCCCATGGTCATATGTGAGTGTTGGGCGTGCCTTTCTGACATGGTTCTTGGATGTGTTCCTCCCATGGTCAGATGTAACTGTTGGGTGGGCCTTTCTAACATGGTTCATTCCATGGTCAGATATAAGTGCTGAAAATGATGAACATCTACATGGAGGCTAGTCCTACAACCAACATGAAAAAGGGCTGGCTCTGTAGAACTTCCTATGACGAGTAGAATTGAGAGATAGCACCATTTTTTTGAGATAGTGGAATCAGTGATGATGATCTAGTGATGATCCATACTTCATGATGATCCAGTGATGATACAGACTTGATGATGATGACTTGATGATGATGACTTGATGATAAGGAATTGATGATGATCTAGTGATGACCCAGAGAATAAGACTTGTGCCGATAAATTGTGTCGAGAGAATACCTTCCTAGTTAAGAGGGAGTGTTGATGTATTTGTAACTTCGGAATGTATTCACTTGTATATTATACCCCAATGTCCCTATTGGGAATATCAATGATGGAATTATGTCATTTAATACCTTGATGATCCTATCGGGAGAATCAATAAAGTAAACAAGTCATCTAAACTCATTGAAGGTAACCCTCCCTATTGTTCAAGGGTTAAAGTCCCCGTAGTTGCAGGGCACTAGGGTTATTGGACTCTCCTAGAGAATTTTTCCCTGGTGAGTTAATGTCAAGTCGAGAATCACTATAAATAGAGAGTGGGCCTCTCTATTTATCATACAGTCACACACACTCAGTTGTAGCACATAACTGAGAGAGAGAGAAGAAGCTTGGACAAGAGAGAGAGAGACTACTGTTGTCGAGAGATCATCTTTGTATCTCTAGGTTTTACTTTTTGTGTTGATTCTATCTCTGAAGAAGTTGTGGGGTTTTCTCCTTTATGGTTTCCCCGAGGAAAATCTTTGTGTTCATTGTCTCTTGTGATTGATTGATGTGCTTGTTATTCTTTCATATAATATCCTAAGATCATATAGCTTGAATGTTAAAAATCTAACATGATGTGGCTCATGTGTGTAAAGTCCTTGATGTGTTTATGGTGAATCCAATTTTTTGCATTAGATGGTCTTGAGGTTTTTAAGTTCTTCTGGGGTCCTATAGTCCAAAAGATTAGATCTTGATCCTCTTGCATGTGGAGACTTAGGTCTTGGAACCCACACTTATGGTGGTACGTTGGAACCCATTCTTATGGGGTCCTTGGTGTCCTTGAAATTTTAGTTCTTGAACCCACATATATGGTTTTTTGATGTCCCTTGCATGATATATGGTCATTGGCATGTAGTAGCCTTGTGATCATGCATATGAAGCCTAGAAGGTGTTGCAAACTAGTGGTGAGGTCTTTGTACCCCTCTTTTGGGGTGTTGGTTCTCTTATGGTGATGAATATATATAATGGAAAAATTGGATATGTTTTCAATGATATGGATACCTTGAATATGATGATGTTGAATCCCTTGAAGTCCATGGAAAGTATCTTGTTTAAATATTATATGATATCTTTGAAAGAATCATTGAAACCCTTGCATGTGGTGCCTTGGGTCTTGAACCATGATGATGTATGGTCCTATTTTTGGTTATCTGGATATTGGGATGTATATGGAGGTGGATCCCATGTTCATTCCTTGATATGTTGAATAATACTTTGAAGAATACTTAGAAACTCTTGTAGTTGGTGGTATGGTCTTTGGCACCCTCTTGTGTGGGGTATTTGACGTCTTGTACATATTGAATAATTTAAGGGTATTAGACCAATAATTTTCAAATAAACCCATCATAGGGAGATATTCCTCATCAAGATATTTCCATTGATATGTGGAGCATCTTCTAACTCCTTATGGTTGCAGAGATATGAAGTTTTGAAGTAGGTGTACCCCACATTTTTCGGTGAGCCGACCAAACAAAAGAGAATTTAATTATTTGTAATTTTGAATTGCATGTCGGCCCAAGGGAATAAATTTTATCCACAACCTATATAAATATAATATCATAAATTTTGTTTTCTCATCATCAATTCTCTCAGAAATTTGACAGCTCTTGGAGAAAAGTGCGAAATTTTGTGACAGAAAAATTTATGGGCATATTCACTAAAATTGGCATAACTAACTCATACTGAATCAGAATTACAAAATTATTCACTCGTTGGAAAGATTTTTCTGAGGGCTATGTGATGAAATGATATAGAGTTTATTTTGGTTTGTCTATTGTTTCTTAATCTTATTAGATTTAAAAAGGTACACAAGCATCTTGGTACATGTTGGTTCAGCTGAGTGAGATTGGCATAAGTTGCCTTATGTGTAGTTGTTTTGATTCATATTGGCTGAGTTGTATGAGACATTGGTTTGAACCAAGTGAAATAAGTTTGGTGTGAAGACTCATATTAATTGATTTATATGATTGATTGGTACAAAGTAATTGGACAGGTTACTCGTTCAGTTCTGGCGCAGTGATGAGCAAGTGATGAGTTCATGAATAATGATTAGATGATGAGAAGACAATGATCAGATGATGAGCAGTGTGATACAATAGACAGTGATCAATTGATGAATAGTGTGAGATAGGAGATAGTGATTAGTTTATGAGTAGTGATCAGATGATGAACAGTGGTTAGTAGTGGCATTGGTTTTGTAGTGTGGTACATATTGTGCAGTGTAGTGCAAGTGTTGATTAGTAGGTCCACATGCTTAGAGGAGTTGTGGTTCAGTATTTAAGTGTCTATCTTCTTATAAGGGTGGAAATATGGGGCAATGAAAGGAGGTGATAGCTTCCTTCTGGTTGAAGGAGAATAACTAAGGAGATGCAGTTTCCTTCCGGTTGTAGCCTATAAATCAGGGGGTTGTAGCCTCCTTCTAGTTGCAACTGGAAAATTGATTTATTTGTAATAATAGGCTTGTTTCCTCCATCTAGTTATTTATGGAAAAATATTTTAAAAAGGATTCTATGGTTTCCCCCCGAGTACTTGGGTTTCCACGTAAAAATCGTGTGTAGTTGTTATTATTTTTATGTGATGGTGATCATATGATGATGATGATAACAATGATGATAATGATATAATGATAATGTGATAATGTATAATATTGAATAAGTTGTTTATTATTAGAGTTGAAAAAGGTAATAAAGATTGCATACACAGATTCACCCCCCCTCTGTGTGTGCCTGGAATGTCCAAGAGTTAAATTATTGAGGAGTTGGGGGTCAAGGGCATATAGGATTTGGGGATTAGGGGTTAAGGGATTATGGATTATAGGGTTTAAAGGAATAAGGTTAAAGGGACCAGGGATTTGGGGCTTAGGGGTTAGGTAGTTTAATGGTTAATGGCCTATGGATTGATATTTAAGGGCTTAGAGGTTATGGGTTAGGGGTTTAGGGGTTAAGGGATTAGGGAATAAGATTAGTCCTCAAGGGATTAATGGTTAAGGGAATAGGGTTTTAGATATTAAAGGTTAAGGGATTAGGGATTATAGGTTTAGGGTTTAGGGTTTAAGGGCTTACATGTTTATGGGTTTAGTGATTATGGCTTAAGGGATTAGGTCTTAATGATTAGTTAGTTTAATGGTTAAAGTATTAGGGATTATGGGTTAAGGGATTAATGTGTAATTTCTTAACGGATTGGGGATTAGGGCTCAAGGGTTTAAGGGTCAATAGATTAGGGGTTTAGAGCTTAGTGTTAAGGGATTATGGATTAGGGTTTATGGGATTAAAGGTTAATGGATTAGGAATTATGGCTAATGGGTTTTAAAGGGTAAGGGACTAGTGATTATGGATTAAGGGAATTTATTTTTAAATTTATCGATATTTTCTTATTATAATGCTTATTTTACAATCGGTGATGCATTTTTTTAGATTTTGTAATTTAGATTTATTTGGATAATTATATATGTTAATTTAAAAAATATTATTAATATTCGATATTCATGTTTTTATATGAAATATGAAACTAATATTGATAGTTAAAATATCGAAATTTCACATAAATCTAGGTGATTACATTTTTTTCTATCGTTTAAATCATTTATTGTTAGTTACATGCCTTTAAATTTTATTAAGTTATGCACATCGACACAAATATGTTGATACAAAATGAATGGAAGAAGGCTATGAAATTGAAAATTGGGGTTTGGTTATTTAATGATTAATTATATCAATATTATATTGGGTTAAGGGATTAATGCATGACATCCACTGACCTTTCACAGTGAGTAATTAATGGGGCCAACGTTGAAATTTCTTAAAATGTGATTGTATGCATTGAAAATTTACTTGGTTAGACTAAGCATATTCCTTGATAGTATGGGAGGGTTTTGAGACTCAAGGACATCATTCTCATCATCATGGATGTAATTTCATATTCATAGTCATCATATTAATCATGAACCAAATTTTCCATCCATGGAAACAATGATCAAACCCCACATACCCATCTCTGCAGCGAAACTGCTAATGAAGATGTCAATTTCTATGTCTTTTCCTTTTTTCTTGTGTCATTCTTTGAGATGATTATACCATGATTATAACAATATAATACATCCCAAAATAATTTTCTAGGGTCCAACATTTAAGTGCTTTAATGGCAATTTTCTCATGGATTATATCGGGTTAAGCGCTAAATGACATTGATCAACCCTACGCAATGAGCAGTTAATGGGGCCAACGTAACTGTGCATGTATGCATCAAAATTTGAAATGGTTAGACTAGGAAAATTCTTTGATGGTATGGGATGGTTTAAAGACTCAAGGATGTCTAATGTCCCCACATAATTTTTGAGAACGTCCATGTTTCCATCAACGTTCTACATGCACGTCTCATTGTCATCATTCATCATTCATGTATATACAATATTTGTAGGAAATCTATATAAATGTCATGGAAATTCTAATTCTCCCACGAATAATGTCATCAATCGAAGCTACATAGTGAGTAGTGAATGGGGCCAATATTTAAATTTCAATAAATTGTGAATGTATGCATTTAAATTTTACATTGTTAGACTAGGAACATGACTTAATGACATGAGAGGGTTTTAATACTCAAGGGAATCATTCTCATCCTCATGGATGTAATTCCATCATCGTCATAATCATTTTCATCATGACCCAATTTTTCCATCCATGGAAACAAATATCAAACCCCATATACCCATCTTCGCACCAAAACCGCTAATGAAGATGCTAATTTCCACGTCTTTTCCTTTTTCTTATGGCATACTTCAATATGATTAATCCATGATTTTATTAATCTAATACATCCCAAAATAAGTTTCTAGGGTCCAACATGGAAGCAGTTTAATGGTTAATTTCTTAGGGACTTTATTAGGTCAATGGATAAACGACATCGATCGACCCTGTCGAGTGAATAGTGAATGGGGCCAACGTTGGAATTTCTATGAAATGTGCTTGTATGCATCGAAATTTGACATGATTAGACTAGAAACATACCTTGATGGTATGGGAGAATTTCAATACTAAAGTATGTCTTATGTCCCCACATTATCTTTGAGATAGTCCATGTTTCCATCAACATTCAACATGCACATCTCATTGTTATAATTCGTCATTCCTATCTATAAAATATTTGTCAGAATACTCTTGAAATGTCATGGAAATTATAATTTCCCCATGAATAATTTCATCCATCTATCCCACACAATGAGCAATGAAAAGGGCCAATGTTGAAATTTCTTCAAAATGTGAATGTATCCGTTGAAATTTTACATTGTTAGAATAGGTGCATGCCTTAACATTATGGGAGGGTTTAAAGACTCAAGAAAATCATTCTCATAATCATGTATGTAATTTCCATTTTCATCATAATAATATTCAACATAAACAAATTTGTACATCCATGAAAACAAAGATCAAGCCCCACATACCCTTGTATACAGTAGAACCGCTAATGAAGATACCAATTTCGATGTCTTTTCCTTTTTCTTGTGCAATCCTTCAATATGATTAAACCATGATTATATTAAGTTAAGACATCCCACAAGAATTTTCGATGGTCCAACATGCAATTGGTACTTTTAAGTGATGATGTGATACACACACACACACACACACACACACACACACACACACACACACACACATATGGTGGTACTCGGTGGGAATTTTAAGCGATGTGGAAGGATTTTAATAAAAACAATCAATTAAAGTGTTTTTCTCTCCAAATAAAGCTAAAGCTGGTGGCATGGACTAAGAATTCTTTTTTTTTTCATCTTTCTTGGATATAAGGAAACACTTTGATTTTCCAAGACCCAGAGGCATTTGGAAGGAGTGGAATTCTACCCCTCACTAACCACCAACGAGTTATTGTAGGTGTCCCAGTTTTCCTTGAATAAGGTTGATGAGTCAATTCACATTTGCTGGTAGAAACCAATGATGGATGTCCTCAAATACAAATTTGAGAACTGATTTATGATAGTTTTTTCATCTTCCAAAGAAAAGAAGAAAAAAAAGGTGAACCCCTCTCTTCATCGAGTTCAATATTGGGTTGAATCTATAATGTTGCAATGTGCCTTTTACAATATCTTTTCACATTGTTTGATCCCCCTATGCAAACCATTTTTCTCACAAAGATCAACAACACTTATTAAAACAATGACAATTTACCATGGTTTCCCCTAACCTTGGTGACAAGTACCAACTAATGTTTGAAACCTTCATTGTGTTAGAAGGAGAGAATCACAAAAGTAGTAGAAGCTCTCCCCCTGTCTTATCCTTCTTACCAATCTTGACATTGAATTGAGGGAGTGCCATAAATAAACCAAATAATCTACCAAAATGGCATAGAAAACCCACATTCAAGAGAAGATGTTGTCATCGTAACTATTCTATAGAGAACCCCTGGAGTAGCATGGATGTTGCTTCAAGGGTGGTGGGACTACTCACACTCACTTCCCCTTACTCATGATTGATCCAATACGTGGTGTGAGGTGGCATTGTCTTACACTAGCATGGGAAGGGGATAATTGAATTATGATTGGTTGACCACTAGTTACCATTATTTACGAGTATACTCTAGGTTGAGAAATCATTTTTACGTACCACCACTACAACAAATCCCTATGATTAGCTCCCTTTTTAGCTCTCTTTTTTTGCTTCCCATGATTGTTTTGATACATATTTCTATATATTTTTGGAAAATTCGGCGTTATTTATCAGGATAGCACTATTATTGGACTTTTTTTACGCCAACCACACCTCATCGGTGCTAAATAGCATCTCTTTTAGCGTCGAATAAAAATTCCAATTTAACTTCCAATTTTGCTCCTTCCATTTACTGTAGACTTTAGCAGCAAATAAAAATTCCATTTTAGCTTCCTAGTTATCTCCTTCTTTATCTCATTTTTTAATGGGCCCTATTTTTCTCCTCTTTCAATAACATGTTTATCTCCTAGTTTTTCTTCCAGTTTTCCTTCATTTGTAGCATTAGTTTTAGATTCCTTTTTAATGTCGAGTTTGGATTCAAATTTTATGCATATTATGACTAAATAGTTAATGCTGATTAAGTTTTCATTGATGCCAATGGTGTTTGGTCATTAATTCCAACTGTTGAGTCCTTGGTTCCCCTTGTGAAGCCCCTGAGGGTTAGTGTTTAGTTTGTGGTTGTTTGTGTCAGAGGAGCCCTTTTAACCTTGTCCAAGCCCAATCTTGAAGCCCTTGGAGGCCTTGGAACAATGACAAAAGCCATCATTACCCATTTACTTGGTCAAGTGCCCCTCAGTTGTATATTGGTCCCATTTTAGTCCATTTTCGAGTTCCTTACTCATGGTTGAGCTTTGGTTACTGGTCTTTGTGCTGTTTGTTATGCTTGTACTTGTTTTGCTCTCTTGATTGGTTTTTGGATGGATGATGTGGCTTATGCATGTAAATTCCTTGATTTGTTGATGGTCAATGTCATTTCTTACACTAGATGATCTTGAGGTTGTTAAGTTGTTGTGGGGTCCTTGAGTCCACAAGCTTAGATCTTGATCCTCTTGCATGTGTAGACTAAGGTCTTGGAACCCACACTTATGGTGGTATGTTGGAACCCATTCTTCTGGGGTCCTTGGTGTTATTGAAAGTTTAGGTCTTGAACCCACATATATGGTGGTTTGATGTCCCTTGGATGATATATGGTCATTGGAATGTAGTAGCCTTGTGATCATGCATATGAATCCCATAAGGTGTTGCAAACTAGTGGCGAGGTCTTTGTACCTGTCTTTTGGGGTGTTAGTACTCTTATGGTTATGAATATATATATAGTGGAACCATCAGATATTTTTTTAATGATATGGACGCCTTGAACATGATAATGTTGAATCCCTTGAATTCCATAGAAAGTATCTTGTTTAAATATTATATGATATCTTTGAAAGAGTCCTTGAAACCCTTGCATGTAGTGCCTTGGGTATTGAACCATGATGATGTATGGTCATATTTGTGGTTATATGGATATTGGGATGTAGATGGAGGTAGAGCCCACATATGTGCCTTGATATGTTGAAGAATACTTTGAATAAGACTTTGAAACTCTTGTAGTTGGTGGTATGGTCTTTGGCACCCTCATGTGTGGGGTCTTTCACGTCCTAGACATATTGAAGAATTTAAGGGTATTAGAATAAGTATTTGAAAATAAACCCATCATATGGAAATAGTCATCATCAATCCATTTTTGTTGATATGTAGAGCATCTTCTAACTCCTTATGGTTGAAGAGATATGAATTTTTGAAGTAGGTGTACCCGACCTTTTTGGGTGACTGACCAAACAAAACATAATTTAATTATTTGTAATTCTCAAATGCATGTTGGCCCAAGGTAATAAACTATATCCAGAACCTATATAAATATAATATCAAACATTTCAATTGTGCATAATCAATTCTCTTAGGAATTTTGCAACTCTTGGAGAAAAGTGCGAAATTTTGTGATAGAAATTTTTTTGGGCATCTTCACTAAAATTGGCACAACTTTCTCAGAGAGAGACTCAAAATTAAAAAATTATTGGCTCATTGGAAAGATTTTTATGAGGGCTATGTGATGACATGATATAGAGTTTATTTTGGTTTTTCTATTGTTTCTTTATCTTATGATATTCAAAAAGGTACAATAGCATCTTGGTACATGTTGGTTTAGTTGAGCAAGATTGACACAAGTTCCCTTATGTGGAGTTGTTTTGACTCAAAGTGTCCGAGTTATATGAGGATTTGGTTTGATCAAGGTGGACTAAGTTTGGTGTGTATAATTATATTGACCGAGTTGGATGATTGATTGGTATAACACAATTGGACAGGTTATTGGTTTAGTTTCAGTGCAGTGATGAGCAAGCAATGACTTCATGAATAATGATCAGATGATGAGCAGTCTGATACATCAGATAGTGATAAGTTGATGAGCAGTGTGATACAACAGATAGTGATCAGTTGATGAGTAGTGATCAGATGATGAAAAATGGTCAGTAGTGGCAATGGTTGTGTAGTGTGGTACTGATTGTGTAGTGTATTACAGGTGTTAGTTAGCAGGTCTGTAGGATCAGTTTAGTTTTGGTTCAGTAGTTCAATGTCTATCTTCTTATCAGGGTGGAAGGATGAGGCAAGGAAAGTAGATCATTTCCTCCATTTGATTGAAGCCGAAGAAGTAGGGAGATGTAGCTTCCTTTAGGTTTTAGCTTATAAATTAGGGGGTTGTAGCCTCTTTCCAGTTATTTTGGAAAACTATTTTAAAAAGGCTTATGCGATTTCCTCCCGAGGACTTGGGTTTCCACATAAAATATTGTGTAGTGAGTTGCTATTCTTTCTATGTGATGATGATGATATGATGATGATTATAACACTATTGATTATGATATAATGATAATGTGATAATGCATAATATTGAATAAGTTGTTGATTGTTAAACTTGAAAATTTAATAAAGACTCCACACACAGATTCACCCCGCTCTATGTGTGCCTGGTGTGCCCAACAATTGGTATCAGAGCGGGTCCTTCACATAAATGCTTATAATATTGAAGGATATCTTTGACACATGATGGGGTTCTCAATGAATGGAGTTCCATTGCTTTATGGAAGAAATTACTTCTATTGGAAAAGAAGAATGAAATTTTGTCTTGAGGAAGAAGGAATTGGTATGTGGCAATCAGTTCTTAAAAGATATACTCCTCCAAAGAATTGAAAACAACAACTCAGAAGGAAGCAAAGAAGAATAATTCAATCGCTATGGAAACCATCCTTGAAGGATTAACACATCACCAAAAGAAGAAGATAGGAAAGTGCATCTTAGCTAAGGAACTATGGCTCAAAATAGAATTGATCTACTCCACTAAAGAACAAGAATAAGAGGTAATGAAACTCATGGTTGAATATTTGACAGATCTCCAAAAGGAGAGAATATGAAAGTACAACACAATTGAAGAATTGCAGTTCAAAATAAATCATCTAAATGAAGAACAACAAGCAGAGGACAGGTTAGTACAAGATCCAGGTAAGCATGAAGGTACGTCCCCTGCACACTCTTTTTGTAATGGTTTTAAAGAGATATGTTTATCAAGTATGGAAGATAAGATTCATTTTGATATCATATAACACAATACTTTAGATTGTGATGAAAACCCTTGCTCTCTGATAAGTGCTAGAAATATAACATATATTATGATAGACAATGAAATTACTAATGTTTCGTAAGAAGTGAAAAATATTTGTGAACAGAACCAGGTATTGCAAGATCAATTGGACAAATCTAATAAGAAGAATCAAGAAGAATCTGAGAAGGACACCCAAACTATAATTGATCTAAAACTCCAAGTTAAAGAAGCTACTAGAATCAAAGAACCCATATCCAACTCTTTGAAAGATAAACTTGAGAAGTCAGCTACAAAAATTGAAAAGAAATCAGAAGAAATCATCAAGCTCAAAATACAACTAGATGATAAGGAGAAAGAATTGATCTGCAAGCTACAAGACAAAGGAAGTGAGATAAGTACCTACAATACTGAAGAAATATTCGTAGAGAAATTAAGAAGAAAACAAGAACTTGAAATCAAATCCTTGAAGGTTATTTATAGAACATATGTCTCACAAACTTTGAATTTGAAAAGGATCTCTCGAGACTCAAAAAGGAGAATCATGCACTAAAATATCAACTGCAAAATTTTCATGAGGATAATCATAATTCAAAAGGACAGATGGAAGACAATATCTTCATCTGAACAAATAGGTAGAAGAAGTCAAGACAATAGAATAATATCTAACAAGCCAACTCCAAGAAAAGATAGAAATTTTTCAACAACAAGAATTGAAGATCCTCTCTTTGAAGGAAGATCTAGACAAAAAAACTACTCAGTTAAATCAAACTCAAAGATCACGAATAACATTGAAGAAAGTGAAAGCTCTATAGTAAAAGAGGAAAAGGGTAACAATAATACATGTATTCTCATAATATCCCATGATAAACAAGAATCAAGATAAGTTACTACTTAGAGATATCCTATAAGTTTCCATGGTCACTGCTACAAGTGTAACAACTATGGTCACAAAGACATTCATTGCAGAGCTCATGACAGAATCACTCTAGGAAGAGATCAATATGGGTTTTCCATTCAGTGTTACAATTGCTATCAGTATGGTCATTTAAATTTTGGAGAAGAAAGAAAGATCAATCGAATGATGTGAACAACCATCAACCAGTAATATCAAGTGTACAAAGAATGTGTAAAATGGTATATCTACTTGACTATCATATTTGAGTGTGATATAGTAGTTGGTTCCAGCAGTATTCATGTGACATAATACAAGTTCGTCAAAGTAGCATCGGTGATAAGAGAAGCAGTATTGGCAAAAAAAGTTCTTGTTCCCATTAATGGAAACTTGAAGAAAAGTTGAAAAGGAAGAGAATTTGATGATAGGGGGAGCATAACCTAAGGGGGAGCATGCCCTGAGGAGGAGCAGTATGGCCAAAGGATGTTCCCTTTTCCATTGATGCCAAAGGGGGAGAGAATTTTTGTTGACATAGGGATCTTGTTCTAAAGACGAGTTATGGTTTTTTCATCAATGAAAAAGGGGGATATTGTTGATTAAGTTGTCATTGATGCCAACCGTGTCTAGTCATTAATGCCAATTTTTGAGTGCTTGGTGCCCCTTGTGGAGCCCTTGAGGCTTAGTGTTTCATTTGTGGTTTTTTGTGTTAGAGGAGCCATTTTGACCTTGTCCTAGCCCAAGATTGAAGCCCTTGGAGGCCTTGGAACAATGAAAAAATACCTGGATACCCATTGAGTTGGTTAAGTGCCCCTAATTTGTATCTTGGTCCCATTTGAGTCCATTGTCAAGTTCCTTACTCATGGCTGATATTTGGTTACTGGTCTTTGTGCTGCTTGTTATCCTTGTACTTGTTTTGTTATCTTGATTGGTTGTTGGATGGATGATGTTGCTCATGTGTGTAAAGTCATTGATGTGCTGATGGTGAGTTCCATTGTTTTCATTAGATGGTCTTAAGGTTTTTAAGTTCTTTTGGGTCCTTGAGTCCAAAATCTTAGATCTTGAACCTCTTGCGTGTGGAGACTTAGGTCTTGGACCCCACACTTATGGTTGTATGTTGGAACCCATTCTTATGGGGTCCTTGGTGTCCTTTAAATTTTAGGTCTTGAACCCACATATATGGTGGTTTGATGTCCCTTGGACGATATATGGTCATTGGCATGTTGTAGCCTTGTGATCATGTATATGAAGCCCGGAAGGTGTTAAAAACTAGTGGTGAGGTATTTGTACCCCTCTTTTGGGGTGTTGGTACTCTTATGGTGAAGAATATATATAGTGGAACCATTGGATATGTTTTTAATTATATGGAAAACTTGGACATGATGATGTTGAATCCCTTGAAGTCCATGGAAAGTATATTGTTTTTAATATTATACGATATCTTTGAAAGAGTCCTTGAAACCCTTGCATGTGGTGCATTGGGTCTTGAACCATGATGATGTATGGTCCTATTTGTGGTTATATGGCTATTGGGATGTATATGGAGTTAGATCCCACATGTTTTCCTTGATATTTTTAAGAATAATTTGAAGAATACTTTGAAACTCTTGTAGTTGGTGGTATGGTATTTGGCGCCCTCATGTGTGGGGTATTTGAGGTCTTGTACATATTGAATAATTTAAGGGTATTAGAACAAGAATTTGAAAATAAACCCATCATAGGGAGATATTCCTCATCAATCCATTTCCATTGATATGTGGAGCATATTCTAACTCCTTACGGTTGAAGAGATATGAATTTTTGAAGCAGTTGTACCCCACCTTTTTGGGTGAGCCGACGAAACAAAAGAGAATTTAATTATTTGTAATTTTGAGTTGCTTGTCGGCCCAAGGTAATAAATTTTCTCCACAACCTATATAAATATAATATCAAAAATTTAATTTGTTCATAATCAATTCTCTTAGGAATTTCACAACTCTGAGAGAAAAGTGCGAAATTTTGTGACCGAAAAATTTATGACCATCTTCACTAAAATTGACATAACTATCTCATATGGAATCTGTAATGTCCTGGTTTTGACCCCGTTACATTAGATGTATATGATGTATATACTGTAAATGATCATGGTGTGGAGTTAAAGGCTAAGTCCCCACCATTGATCGGTTATGCTATGTCTTGGATTTAAATTTGTCACCGATGATATATCGGGGCATGCGGCATATATTATGTTGGTCATCATGTAAATATGCATCTATAATTAAAATGAACACAACTAGCTATGGACGCGGCAACTAAATCGAATGGGGCATGATTTTCTCAAGGATAAGGTGTGGGGAAAATTGTTAAACCTTGGGCCATTTAGGGAAATACCCATGTGTCTTATTCCCTTGTTTTTATTTCCAACCACTCTCATTGAAGAATTACTGCTGGTGGTTGAAGCAGTTAATGATTTTGGGGGCTGGGGTGGCAGGAATGTCAGTCCTCACCCACACACACACTCTACCCACGATTTTGTCTGTTCATCTCCTCACGCAAACATTCATCTTCACTCCACGAGTTGTTGAACACCCACGAACTGCAAAATCGCGTCCTCCCTGTTGTGTGTGCATCCACGGACAAAAACGGAGCTGTTTTTCCTCACGCAGGGCCTCCATTGTCTGTTCTTTTCCTTGTTGGGTCGGATTGTTTACCCACACATAGGTAATATTCTGTTTGGGGTGCACATAGTGAGCTGAGAGCCGTGCCCTTGCATCCACGACTGACTGTGAAGGGCCATTCACGTTTTTGGCTGCCTCACAGATTAATTGGGTCGTTTTTCCCTGCTGTAAGTTGTGCCCACTGATAGAATTCGGGGCTGTAGTCTTCCCCATGTTGTGAATGTAATTGCTGTTACGTTTGGGGCCATTGTAAATTTGAGTGAGAGTCATTTTGGCCACGATAGGGCCAAGAATGACTCAGGAATTCGTTTTCCCTGTTTAAGTTGTGAAAGTTAAATTAATTGCCAGAGTGCAATGGTTGGTCTTCGGACTGTGTTGGGAGCAGGGATGTTGGCTTAGTTTTGCTTGATAAACCTGGTGGCTGGAACCACACAGACAGAGCTAGAGGGCTGGCCTTTTTCTCCATCACCCCTGAATAGCACTGTAAGGGAATGCAGGGCCTGAGGGACTGTGTAGTAGAGAAGGGACTGATTCCTTGTGTTGGGTGTGGATGGGTGTCTTAGAGGTCAGGCTAGTTCTAGTGTAGGTGTCCTTGGCTCTGTAATGAGCTCACAAGCTTAGCAATCTGCGTTCTCCAACTCCTTAATGGCATGATAAACCCAACTATGTTGGCTTGGCTGCGTGTTTTGGGTATCCTGGCTATGTGTAAGCCTGCTAGTTCCCTTATTCCTTGGAGAATCATTCCCAGCTCGGGGGTGGCAGCGCTGCTGAGAGATTAAGGAACGTGCTGGCCTATGGTTGGGTGGAACGTTGCAGCGACGTAGCTGGTTGCGGAGGAAGTTCTTCATAAGATAAGTGCTCTGTCCATTTTACTTCTGCAACTGTAAATTCTATTAATGAAAATGAAATGAACATGTTGAAAGAATGCTTGTTGGAATGTATGATGTTTCCGCTGTGTCTAATAGATAATTGCATCTGTGCATGATAATTTCTCATATGTGCATAATTAAGCTCAATGCATACGTTTAAGCATTCTGTCTCCAACAATTTTTAATCATGTACATGTTCATGGGCGGTTAGCTCGGTCTGATAAAGCTAGTAGTCGTGTCCTCTATGCCGGTCGGAGGCATGGGGACGTGACAGAATCAGAATTACAAAATTATTCGCTCATTGGAAAGATTGTTATGAGGGATATGTGATGACATGATACATAGTTTTTTTTTGTTCATCTACTATTTCTTTATCTTATGATGTTCAAAAAGGTACACAAGCATCTTGGTACAGGTTGGTTCCGTTTGAGCGAGATTGACACAAGTTGCCTTATGTGCAGCTGTTTTGACTCAGATTCACTAAGTTTTATGAGACATTGGTTTGAACCAGGTGGACTAAGTTTGGTGTGCAGACTCATATTGACTGAGTTGGATGATTGATTGGTACAACATAATTGAACAGGTTACTAGTTTAGTTCTGGCGCAATGATGAGCTAATGAATAATGATCAGATGATGAATACACAGTGATCAGATGATGAGCAATGTGATGCATCACACAGCGATTAGTTGATGAGAAGTGTGTTACAATAGACAATGATCAGTGGACAAGTAGTGATCAGATGATGAGCAATGATTAGTAGTAGTAGTGGTTGTGCAGTCTAGTACATGTGTTGATTAGCATGTCCACATGATTAGTGGAGTTGTGGTTCATTAGTTCAGTGTCTATCTTCTTATCAGGGTGGAAAGATGGGGCAAGGAAAGGAGTTAAGAGGTGTCGATAAGGAGTTTTTATTGTTATATGTTCTACTGGATTGAATTCTTTTTGAACAGTGATGAGGACCAAATTTATTTTTTATTCTTCTTCATCAACTTGAATTTGTTTTTCGGAGAGTCTAGATGATTCCTTCTGGATTTGTGCACTCTGAATCTCCCCTAACCTTTCGTCTTGTGGATTTTTTTCCTCTTTTAACTTCTTTATTTTTTCCTCTAATTCTTGATTAAAACTTCTCAAGTGTTTGTTTTCTTCCTCTTTATCTAGTAGTTTCCTTTTGGTGTCTTTGTTTGATTGTTCCGTCTTCTTAGTACCTTTTAAATTTCTGATTTTTTCAATTATGTCTTGTTATGGTTTCTTAATTGATACATTTATTCAGTGTTATTTGATAACGTGCTTTTGACAACTGCAATCTCCAACTTGTGCGTATTTTTAGTGTCACCCTCTTTCTGTTGGATTTCACCAATATCAGTGTTGAAGGTGGAAACTAAATGCTTCTAGGCATCTTACTTTCGTCTGAATGTGCTTGATTTCATCTTTTTTCCTCCTTGATGATTCTATTTAAAAATTTTATTTCTTCTTCTAGATCATTATTGCTTCTATAAGGTGATTCTTCGACATTTTTTCAATTTCTGATTTTGTGTTTCAGGTTTTGATTGTGACTTTTTAGATGTAAAATTTATTTATCCTTATCTAATAACCTTTTATGGAGATCTTGATTTTGATATTTTAAGCTACGATTCTCCTGTTTTACTAAATGATTTCACAATTCTTGCTTCATAATCTTGAACTGAAGATTTTTATTGGTCTCTTTATTTTTCTCTAACTCATGCAATGTTGTTTGCAACTGTGATTTCATTTATGAATATGTAGGTTCCATCATTTGTGATTACAACTTTTGATTGAACTTTGTCTTCTATTCGAACTTGTTCATTGGGAAAAAGAAAATCTTATTGACAAATCGTCCTTTTCTTTTGACTTTTTTAGTTCTTCCTTCGATAATAAATGGTCACACCAAAGGTGTAATATTCTTCTCTTTGTAATTAATAATTGTAATTTGTTACAATTATTAAATAATAATAATAATAATTATTAATACAATGTATTAATAATAATAATAATAAATAATTATAATAATAAGTTTTAAAATTTAATATTTAAAAATTAGGGTTTTGGGTGTTGGAGGACGAGAAGGGATAGCTTGAGATGAGAGATGGGAGGAGGAATATAGAGGGATTTGCACGAAGTAGTTAGAAATGTAAGGGAGAGTGCAGGTCATGGAAGAGAGGGCATGGTAGATGGGCTATGAAAAGGGTGAATGCGATGGAGGAGGAGTTACAGGCATTAGAGGAAATTTCAACTCAAAATGGGCCTCCTAAAATGAACTAGTAAAATAATAGTTAAAATAATAAAATAATATTTATTAATTTTGGAGGAAGAAAAGAAAAAAACTACTTTTTGTTTGTATTTTTGACATATCTCTCTGTGTTTTTACTCAAATTTCGATCGGGAGAGCTCATTGTATGCGGAATTAAATTCCCCATCCAACGAGTACCCACTTGGCATACTTTTGATAGACCCCACTACCCCAAAAACAAGAAATACCTGAAAAAATGGAATGATGACATCATCATTTCATTTTTTCTGGTATTTCTTATTTTTGGGGTAGAGGGGTCTATCAAAAGTATACCGAGTGGGTACTCGTTCGATGTGGAATTTAATTCCGCATCCAACGAGCTCTCCCGATCGAAATTTGAGTAAAAACACAGGGAGATATGTCAAAAATACAAACAAAAATAGTAGTTTTTTTTATGATACCTATCCCCAAATTTATATTAAAAAAGTGTTTAAGACCTATACGGTATTTCAAATTTAAAGCAATTTCATTGGCTAACACATGATGACATGGAATTTGAGTAAAAGTTAAAAGGCCCATTTTGAGTTGAAATTTCCTCTAATGCTTGTGAGGTAACGATGGTGATGCAAGGAGCACGGTAACAACGATGGACGAGGAAAATGAACGTGAGAGGAGGGAGCGGTGTTGTGGTTGGGATACATAGTGAGGTTGTGGAGTGAGGCAGGGGAAAACATGGAGTGGGAGGGCATATGGATTGGAGGTTGGGAGGAATCAGTGAGGGGGGTGGATGCTGGAGCGTCGGGGATGGAAGAGAGAGGGATAGAGGTTGCAAAGGGGTGAGTTGAAGAGATGAAGAGAATGTGGCTATGAGTGGAGCATTGTTGGATAAAGAAAGCATGGAAGATTTGAGGGGATGAAGGAATATTCAACGTGTATTGGAGGGTGTTGAGTAGGGAGTGCATGGGTGGATGGGACAAGTATGGTGTGCAAGGAATGCAAGAGTAGCATAAGAGTATGGGAGGAGTGAATGGGTAGGCATAAATAATGTGGGAGAGCATGGCATTAGGAGGAAGGGAGATGGAAGTGGGAGAGCTGGTGTATGAGGTATGGGAGAGGCACTATAGGCATGACGTGTGGCTAGAATAGAGGTTAATGGAGTGTGGGAGCAACAGTGGAAGGGAGAACAAAGGCCAAAGGTATGGATATTGGAATGGGTGAAAGTATCGAGTTATGAAGGAATGGGCTTGTATAGGTGGAAGAAGATGGTGCGGAGGAGGGAACATGGCACTAAGGGGTGTGAGTGGGATAGTGGAGTGAATGGACAAATCCAAAAAAATATGGTGAAGGACCAATTTATAGAAAAATTATGAAATAATGGCCACAGGACTGATTGAGCAACATGGCTTTGATACCACATACATGAAGCGTAAAAAATTCTTAACACTCGTAATATTTCTAAAATTCCCACAAGAAACTAGTAGCCCACATTCTGATAAAGAATAATAAATAAATTGATGATAGATGAGATGATATTTACATTTACAGGCGTTGACCATTTATAGGTCAATTGGTTCCCCTTTCAATGGAACAATGTACCCTTTAAAATTTAAACTAATCTAATTAACTTATTAATCATATTTGTGATTTAACTAATATATTTACTATTTATATATACGACATTCAATGGTTAATTTATTAGGGATTATATCGATTCAATTGATAAACAACATCGATCGACCTATGCAGTGAGCAGTGAATGGGGCCAATCTTGAAATTTCTTCAAACTAAGTTTTTATGCATCAAGAATGACATGGTCAGACTAGACACATGCCTTGATTGTATATGAGGGTTTCAAGACTCAAGTATTTCTGATGTCCCCACATAATCTTTGAGACCATCCATGTTTCCATCAATTTTCAAAATGCACATCGCATCGTTGTCATTCCCGTATATAGAATATTTGTCATAACTCTATTGAAATCGCATGGAATTTCTAACCAGCCCATCAAAAATGCCATCCATCATCCCCACGTAGTTAGAAGTGAATAGGGACAACATTGAAGTTTTTTCAAAATCTGAATGTATGCATTGAAATTTTACATGGTTAGGCTAGGCACATGCCTTGATGGTATGGGAGGGTTTTAAAAATCGATGATAGAATTATCATAATCATGGATGTAATTTCCATCATCATCGTGATCATATTCATCATGTCCCAATTTTTCCATCCATGGAAACAAAGATCAAACACAGCATACCCATCTCTGCGACGAAATCACTAATGAAGATGCCGATTTCCATGTCTTTTCCTTTTTTAATGTGGTATTATTCAAGACGATTAAACCATGATTATGTTAAGCTCAGGCATATTAAAATAGTTTTATATGTTCTAACATGCAATTGGTTTAATGGTTAATTGCTTAGGGATTATACTGGGTCAAGGTTTAAATGACATCAATCAACCATGTGCAGTGAGCAATGAATGGGGCCAATGTTGAAATTTCTTCAAACTATGCATGTATATTCCAATATTTGACATGGAAATACTAAACGAATGCCTTAATGGTATGGGATGGTTTCAATACTCAAGGATGTCTAATGTCCCCACATAATATTTGATATCATCCACATTTCCATTAATGTTCAAAATGCATACCTCGTTGTCATGCTTCACCATTCCCATCTAGAGAATATTTGTCGAAAGTCTATTGAAATGTCATGGAACTTATAAGGTGACCATGAAAAATGTCATCCATCCACCCCACACAGTGAGTAGTGAACAAGGCCAATGTTGAAATGTCTTCAAAGTGTGAATGTATGCTTTGAAAGTTTACATGGTTAGACTAAGAACATGCCTTGATGGTATGGGATGGTTTTAAGACTCAAGGAAATAATTCTCATCATCATGGCTGTAATTTACATCATCATCATAATAATATTCATCATTTCCCAATTATTCTATCCATGGAAACAAAGATCAAACCTAACATATCCATCTCTGTAGTGAAACCGCTAATGAAGATGCCAATTTCCATGTCTTTTCCTTTTTCTTGTGGAATTATTCAAGACGATTAAACCATGATTATATTAAGCTAATACATCCCAAAATAAATTTATATGTTCCAACATGCAAGTGGTTTAATGGTTATATTCTTAGGTATTATATCAGGTCAAGGGCTAAAAGACATCGAATGACCCTGTGCAGTGAGTAGTGGATGGGGCCAACATTGAAATTTCTTCAAATTATGCCTGCATGCGTTGAAATTTGACATGACCATAATAGAAACATGCCTTGATGGTATGGGATGGTTTTAAGACTCAAGGACATCTGATTTCTACACATAATATTTGAGATCATCCATGTTTCCATCAACGTTTAACATGCGCCTTGCATTGCCATCATTCGTCATTCCCGTCTATATAATATTTGTAAAAACTCTATTAAAATGTCATCGAACTTATAAGATGCCCATGAAAAATGTCATCGTGACCCCACACAATAAGAAGTGACTGGTTCAAACATTTATTTTTTTTCAAATTGTGAATGTATGCATTGAATTTTTACATTGTTAGACTATGCACATGCCTTGGCGGTATGGGAGGATTTTAAGACAAAAGGAAATCATTCTCATAATTAAGGATGTAATTTCCATATTCATCGTATTCATATTCATCATGGCCCAATTTTTCCATCCATCAAAACAAAAATCAAACCCCGCATACCCATATTTGCAGTGAAACTGCTAATGAAGATTCCAATTTCCATATCTTTTCCTTTATCTTATGGAATTGTTCTAAACGATTAATTAGTGAACAAGTTGTATGGTGTGGAGTTTAAAACAATATGTATGGCATGGAATTTAAAATTAGGTTGATCAATAGAAAGAGGAAATGGCATCCATATTGGGGATGGAGGTAGTGAACAAGACGTATGGTGTGGACTTTACCAAAACTCGTTAGATACATAGAAAACTGATCTAGAAAAACCCCTAAAACACAACAACCAAATCTATCATCTCAAAGGGAATCAATTGATTCCCAACCACTATTGTATCAAGCAAAAGATCCAGGAGGAAATAAATAATAATAAACTCTAAAAATGTGGAACAAGTAGCAGAGACTTCCACTGTCCCATTCACTCTTAGGACACAAACTTCTTCCACTATGGAATATTTTGCATCTTGCATTGGAATTTATGATACAAATATAGAATATGACACAGTTTCAGGGTAAATATGAATGTCAAATACTGGAAAAAAATTGAACAGGTTGAAGTAATCATTCCTTCAATGGTTCAAAGACCATCTACATTTTTCATTCTCAAAGATACTGATGCACCTCTAGAAATAAATATTCCATGACATGGAGACTGAAATTGGAATAGGTTGGTCTACAAAGAAGGGAAAAAAACCAAATGTCTCAAAATTGCAAGATATTCCGATGCAACCAAACAAAGAAGATAAAAAAATACTTCTCGAGTAAAGGCTAAAAAAAGGTCAATTGATTTAAGTCTTAAAGTATGTAAATAACTTGTAAAATCATACGAGAAGTCAAATGCACAGAGGAATTATAGTGAGGAGAGTACCCAAGTAATTTAATTTTCTCAGAATATTATATCAAAATTATTAAACAATTTTTATGGTTGATTTGTGCATAGTTAAATTGATTTGGGATATGTTTTAGGACAAAGCCTCCAAGGTTATGCCTGCCAAAATTCATGCCCTACATTACGGTGGCCAAAAAGGTATACATGCCTTGATTTGTACCTTTCTAAGTATATTTATTATGTGAAATGATATTTTTTTAATTCCTAGAAAAAGAGTAAATGATTGCATAATAATTAGTTTAACTAGTGCATGTGCATGTTCCATTTTTTTGACAGGATGAGAAATATGGTTGGAATCCAACACCATATGAAAATAAATTTTGAAAAGAAAAAAGTGGACCGACTTTGTAATCTAGATGGAGAACAAGGTATCAATATTTGACTAATAACTCTTATTGAGAACTTTTATTAGTACATTGCTCATTCTTTCTTTGGGAATATATAATTTTAGGTGGTTTATCAAATTCATTTGAGTTTAACTTAGGAACACTAAAACCTCCCAAATATAGAATACGTTGTCCCAAGTCACACCTTTCCTCATACAGTTCACAACCAATAAGAAATTGAATGACACATAAGGTCCATCCCTTTGTGGATCCATATGTTTAATAGTAGACTTGGAACCATTTGTATTATCTAAGCCACTAGAAACATCATGAAGGAGTGAAGGACCAAGGTTGGATATGAAAATATCACGCATTTTATGGCTAGATACATAAGTGGCTGGATTGTGTTGGTTTAATTTGCGGTTCCCATTCCTTGAGTTGTTCTTTGAATGACTATATTGGTAGTAACCTCTATTGCAACCCAATATTATATTAGCAAGATGGTTTTATTTTTTAATGTTAATATAAACAGTTTTTTTATTGATCACTTATTCCATGGCATCCAGTATCCCAAGTTGTTGCATGAATTCTATTATTCCAACCTGATCTCTTCATGTCACAATTTTTCACAGGAATAAAAACTTAGACTTTGATTTTTCTTCTAGCTTATCCATTCACCCTAGGCTAGTAAGGACTACTCTTTAGATTCATGATTTGGAAAATTTTCATTAAACCAATGACAATCTTCATTATTTAAATGGTTCCTTGGTTATAAATGAATTGTATTGGACATTCGAACCTGCAAAGCACATTCTAAAAAAAAGTTAGTTCTAATTTAGATGGGCCCACTCAAATTTATAGGCCTGTACCCACTTAGTGTACATGGTCCTCACTACAATGATGAACTAAAATTATGTTTTATTTGATGACACAAAAAATTTGATAAAGTCAATTTCCCAATGCTCGAAAGGATACATTGGAAGAATTAGGTGGAGTTCATTATAAAGCGAAATAAGAAAGTGTGTTCTTTCCTTCTAGCATGGTGGACATCTATTGACCCGTTTGAAATAATCTCTGAATAGTTCTAGCCACCAAATTCCCAAATAAAATATATATGTAACATTCTAGTGGAAGGGGAATGTCCTCCAACATTTCTTGTATGGGATTCTACTATCAAATACTCCATCTTATATGATGGTACACATTGATGATGAGTAACAAAATACTAGGATTCTCGAACAATTGTATATATAATAAAATAGGCACTATGAAAATTAAATAGATATGTTTTATGTATCTAGGGATCCACATTTCTATAACACATATATGAGCCTCGGATTGAAGCCATGTTTTTAAAAAAATTAAGAGAAATTTCACATGTTGGGAGCATAAGTGGTTGAACCTTAATAGAAACTTTGTCTTGGTGAACTTTTTCCTTTCCTCTCTTCTTCTTCGAAATCTAGGGTCTATAGAAGTGATTAACTATGAATCCCAAAAGGGATAGGTGGTGTTGAAAGTGTAACTAAATTCCTTAAAATGATGGATAATTAGTCCACTCTAAACCCCTTAGTTGCACTTGATATTTAGGCTTTCTACCTCAATTTTCACACCAAGAAAGATGGTTGGGATCAATTTTATCCAATACGATCGAGAAGTTGATCTTAATTTGTCTCCAGAATGACATTGATTAACTCCATAAACTTTAGAGAGTGAGAGCTCCTTTTATTATGACACTTTGCTCTTAGTACAAATACCCTAAAGAGATATCAAACTCCTTACCCACATATTCTCCCTCATTTTCGAATATTAGACATTTCTAAGGTTGACCACATTACTGTTCAACCAATGCTCTAAATTCCTTGAAATTTTCAAAGACGTGGTATTTATTCTTCAAGTTTCAATAAATTCTTTTCTCTCCAATTGTTTCCTATATAAAATGCAACCTAGTGATGCTTTCTAGTCACACACCATTTACATACACCATTAGAAGGAACTACCATAAGGATTCCATCGACCATATTAATATTGACTATCAATTTTATACTTTATAAATCCACATGTCCAAGTATCTGATCATGCTCAAATTTTGCCCAATATTACTATGAGTGTAGTCGATCTTAGATCATGTTTAGGGAAATCAACATAGAAATTACATAATGTGTCTTTAGGGTCAATGATACCTTTGAAAACAAGAAAAAAATCATTGTTAATATTATTCACCACAAACCTATTAAGATGGACTTACATTTTATTTTTAGTATGTGTTAGTTTGGCTACAAAAAACACATTTCCCACTCAAATATGGCACATAATACACATTAATGATCATACCATTCTACGAGTCAATCCTATCAGGATTTGTAACAATAAGTTCATAATGTTTTGAAGCACATATTTCTCCTTCTATATCCTTATTCAGTGAACAAAAGAGAGAAGCATTGTTACAAATATGATGGGCAAAACTAGAATCAATTGTCTTCTCACTTTTAGAAGTGTGAACATGTAATGCCCAAGAATTGCTATTGGAAAATGTATAGTTATACCCATTACCTTTAAAATGTCAATATTGAAGGTCAATTGGTCATTTAGTAAACACATCATCTTCATGAGCTCTTGCCTCTTCCTCCAGGTCATTGGCCTTCTCTCAAATATTTATCAATCTACATGTCCTAACTTTTGTCGATCTTATCAAATAGATTCTTCAACTTCCTATGGAATTCATTTGGATAGTTTCCCTCCCTTATGTGAAAGTGAATCTTGTTGGAGATGTAGGTTTCCATGTTCATAATTAAGGTTGAAGTCTTCGCATATTGATAAACTACCTTACTCATTAGTAGAAATTCATAGTTTTTACCCACATGGAATAGTTGTGGTAATTTAAAAAAATATGTTATTTCTTAGAACTCATAGTCATTATGCAAACCCTGATAGAATATGAAATTCTAAAATGGAATTAATGCATGATAAAATGATCCATAACATGATCTATATATGCACAAAATTGTAACTGACTTTATTAAGATGAGGGAGACATCATCCACTTTGATGACGTAAGTCGAGCTTTAGATCTATGTTTTATGACTTGATGTAATCACTAGTTTATTTTGTTGGGACTACTTCTAGTTGGCCACATATACTAGTTGGACACTTATTCAACATTTTACTACCACCTATATGACACCCACTAAGTCCATAAGTTATGTATTTTGGAAGAGTATTACATTCCAACATTTCTTCTATACCTTTGTTTGGTGTTAGTATCTCATTTGGGAATGTTTAAGGAAATAATTAAGTTCATGAGATCCATTATGTGACGAGGATGGAAACTTGAATTCAAGGAAATATTTATCCTTGTGAACTACAAAAAAATTATTAGATCAAACAATATTGGAGGCTATGGAATCAAAGAACGTAGGATCATAAAGCCATCATTAAGGTTAAATATTCCCCAGAGCTTAATTGCAAGGGAAGAATCCTAAAGGAAGAAGCCGATTAACAAAAAGCACTTCATTAATGTGGGGCAGATGTAATGAGATTTTTAATTTAGAAATTCAAATAAGAGACTCCTCCTTTATTTGCAAGGAGACTAGATGCTCCAATATATTTTTTCATTAGAGGGTTTCTTAGAATATCAAGGAAGACAAGAATGTCCTACATTGGGAGGGGGAAATCATAACCAAGTTACCCCTTGTCCTGGAAAAACTTAATGGTAAAAATTTATTTATATGGCATAATCCCCAACAATTAATCAATTCTATAGACCCTTCAATATGGAATGAAGGTTATTGGATATGGTTAATATTGAAAGTAGAATAGGAGATAAATGTCCCTCGAAATTTGATGTATGAATACCATAATATCCTCAAAGAAGTGAAGGAAAATAGTTAGAAAGAGCAGTAAAAGAAAGAGTTTGACAAGGTGATATCATATGACACACACACATAAAGAAAAATAATGACACAAGAACAAAAAAAATAATTGAGTCCCTCAATATAAGAGTTGTAGATCAATACCATAGGTTGTGACCTCAAAGGCCAAAAATGGTAGTTATACGTAGCAAAAACCAAGCCTCTCGCATTGATAGAGGAACCAAACCTAGTATCATTGTCATTCACCTACAAGATAATTCTAAATGAATATTCAATAACTATATAGGCACCTACCAGATTGAAGAAAAATGTTAAAGAGTAACAAGTCGGGTAGACCCTTTTATACATGTATCTTCCTATACAACTAGCATTTTTTGTGGGTAATTAACCTATGAATATTGGTAATGCATGGTTGATGCACAATAAAGTTACTTTGGAAAGAGTATATACCTAAGACATTCATGCACAATTGTAACTTTGGGATGAAGCAATACTTTTAGGTTGGGGGTATTAATTTGTCATGGTGGTCTAGGAACTGAAAACACAGTCTCACAATGAATTCAGACAAATATGCATAAAATTGGAAAAATGGTGCTGCAATGGAAGTAGCAGCTCTGTATAATCAAATGAAATAATGATGATAAAATAAAATGATCATGCAAGAAGCATGAATTCCAAGACAATTCGAATTCCCAAGGAGGTCATTCGAATTGAATGAGTGAGTCTAGCTTAACTGAATGTAAGCCATAGTAAACACTCAAGTTAACCACTGATCAAAACCCTAATTGACTCAACTGAGCCCTAACTGAAGTTGGAGTGCAATAAATGACTGATTCTAACTGCAAGTAGCTCAGACACATGTCACTACAAGCCAACCAACAAGTGGTAGTGCATCAATGACTCCAATGAACCCCGATGAGGTTAACTGAAGTGTAACTGACCATCAAAAGTGGTTGGAGGTGCCTTTGTTGACTCCAATTCATTAAATAATCAATTTAATGAAGGGAGGTTCCTTCACTACTTTGTTTAACTGATTGTAACCATCAGTTAGCAATAAATTGCATTTATGACACTCAGATCACCCCCGGAGTGCTCTAGTTATCCTCCCCGAATGTAGGAGAAGTCTTAGTTAGCCTCCTTGACTAAAGGTAGGCATGGGTGTGCTCATGATAATGTCATATAGTGCTCCTATGATGTTAATTAAGTCAATAAAACTTAGGATAGTGGTTTAACTAGGCCAAATTGACCAAATTGAGTGTGTATGGTGGTAAATGTCTCCAACACCCCCCCTTGAGCTATACTCAAGAGGAGTAGAAAACATAAAGTGCTTAAAAATTCTAGGGCCCTGGAAACAAATGCCATAGGTCACCCTATACAATACTGAAGCTCAAACAATGCTCAAAACAAACTAAGTGAGGAAAAGAGGGAAAACCCAGTGGGGAAAACCCCCCCTCAAGTTGAACATTGAAAGTAGTTGGATCACCCTGATGAACTCACCCCCAATAGTGAACGGAGGTAAGTGAAATTATTTTCTGAAAATATCTTGGTGAAGATGTCTACAATTTTCTCATCAGTCGGGCAGTATTGCAGAATGATGGTATTGTCATGCACTAGCTCCCTAATATAGTGCATGTGTATCTCTACATGCTTGGTCCTTTGCCTAGTAACTAGACATGTGTATATCTTAATAGCAATTTGATTGTCACAAAAGTGAACAGTGGACAAAGTACTACCAATATCAAACTATGAAAGAATTCCTTGCAACCAAACAGCTTGGATGCAAGCAATCACCGCTCCTCAATACTCTGCCTCTGCTGAAGACAATGCTATGGCGGCCTGCTTTTTTCTATACCAGAAAATGGGGCCACCACCAAACATGAATACATATCTAGAAGTTGACTTCCAATCAATAGAATCACCTTCCCAATCGGAATCTGTGTATCCAACTAGCTCTAGCTCGGAGTATGCAACATAGTGAACGTTGTAGGTCCTGGTTCCCTAAATGTACTGGAGGATCCTATTGGCTTCCTTCCAATGAATATCATGGGGCTTATGCATGTATATTTATACAGCATTCATGGAATAACATATATCAGGCTGAGAATGAGTCAAGTACAACAAGCTACCAATCAGCGGTTGATAAATAGTGCAGTCCATGGGAGGTGTGCTTTTTCCTTCTTAAAGAAAGATCCCTAAAAGGAAAGGGAATGGTGCAGGACTAAATTTAGCCATGTTAAACTTGAATAATAGGTGTGATATGTATTTGGACTAAGTGACCATTATCCCATCATAATTTTGCTCAATTTCAAGCCCCAAATCGCTCATTTCAAATGCATTGTGGAGAGCAGTTTTGATGACTGAAATAGAAGCAATTGTGCTACCTGTGATCAGTAAGTCATGAACATATAAAATAATAATAATCAAATGACCATAATACTTCTATATATACACATTTGTATCTGATCTACACCTTTGGAAGTTTTGCGAGAGAAGGAAGGCATCCATCTTGGAATACCACTCTCTTGGGGCATGTTTTAACCCGTATAATGACTTCTTTAGCTTGCAAACCAAATATGGATCAGAGATGTAGCCCTCAGGATGCTTCATGTATATCTCCTCATGAATATCTCCATGTATAAAGGATAACTTAACATCCATATGTTGCACTTCCCAGTGCTTAGATGCTGAAATTACCAAAACTAGGCGGATGGAGTCCATGTTTGCAACTGGTGCAAAAGTCTCATGGTAGTCCACACCTTGGACCTGGGAGAAACCTTTTGCCACCAACCTTGCCTTATATTTTCAGGTTCTTCCATATGCAGCAACCTTAGTCTGAAACACCCACTTTCATTGAACCAATTTCCTTCCCAAAGGAAGAGAAATAAGCTCCCAAGTAGTGTTTTTCTGAAGACAATTCATCTCTTCATCCATGGAAACTTGCCATCTCGAATCATTCTGAGCATGGAAGTAGGACTTTGGGTCTGAAATTATCATCAAATAACAAGATTCAGATAGAAAATAATCAGGAAAAGAGAGCGCAATACCTGCTCTTTGGAAATCATACCAGGTTCTCCTTGGATCATCCGGATTTCCAATGTTATCTCCTGCGGAAGAGAGTGTCTATCGGGCCCATGTTGGGAGATGATTTTGTACTTCAGGTTATGATTCAGCATCTGATGTTTGCTGTACACTGATATCAAAAATCATACGATCCAAATCAGGGTCATCACCCAAAATTTCATCATCCAGATATTCAGTAGAATAGGAAGGAAATTCAACAGTTTTCTCCTTCACTAGTTCCACCTCCTGAAGAGGCTCATCGAACTTGACACTCCTTTCAATGATTATTTGTTTTGTTTTGATATCCAAAAGCTTGAAACCTTTTGATTCATCAGGATACCCAATAAACATACATTCTATGCTTTGCAGTTGCAAAGCCCTCCTTTTATCAAGTGGAATTCGGGCCCATGCAGTGGACCCAAACACCCGTAGGTTCGACACATCTGGCTTGTGTCCAAAGTATTCTTTGAAAGGGGTCTTCCCTTTCACAGATGAGTGTGGAACTCTGCTCTGAATTTATGTTGCAGCATGCATGGCTTTAGCACACAAATTTGCAGCCAACTTCTTTGATTCCAACATACAGGTGGTCATATCCTTGAGAGACCGATTCTTCCTCTCAATTACACCATTCTACTGGGGAGTGTAGGGAATTGAATGCTGGAACTGAATACCAATTTGGGAGAATATGTGCAGCAAATCATTACTGACATACTCCCCACCATTATTATATCTCAAGGTCTTGAGGATTTATGCCAGAGACGATACATACAAAACATTACCTTGTCCTTCTGAAATGATGGTGGAGTCATCTCCCATGTGGATGGGGATGGATTTTATAGTCTCCAAAGATGAGAATGATTCTCTTTCAGCCATCATGTGGTTTTAAGCTCCAGAATCTATCAAGAGTGCTTTGGACTTCGAAGTGCTTGCCATGAGGGCATGACCTCTTTCATGCCGTGGTTCCCAATCTTGTTGATCTCTCCTCCGAAAGCTCTCCGGAAGATTGATGTGATTTCTCTCAACGAGATAGGTAGCTTCATCAAGTTTCTTTTTCATGTAGGCATGTTCAGTATGGAATCCCTTCTCACAGTATGAACACATGACTTTCTCCTTTCCATGATGCCCTTTTCCTTTGTTCTTCTTTGAGCTGGAAGACTCATCATGCTGTTGGTTTTCAACTTTAGGCTTAGGAGCTTCAAATTTAGTTTTTCGGTTCTTCTACCGCTTTCCTTTACCCTTAATATCTTTGGGCCCCAAGACATGGAGGGGTTGATCATGGGAGGATCTAATGATCCCCATCTGGACAAGCTTATCATGTTCACTTGTTAGGGACTCAATGAAGGCATTGAGTGAAGGCATCTTACATTCAGGAGTTGTGAGCTTCCCCGCACGGAATGTAGAGACAAAAATTGAATAATCATCTCCAAGTTTGGAGAGTATGGTGAGGATGAGCTGATCATCCTCCTTCTCCACTTTGCATTTGTTCAACAGTAATACAATATGCTTGAACTTTGTGAAAAATTCATTCAAGGTCTCGAAATTGGAAGGCTGGAGAGACATCAACTCATTCTCAAGCTGGTATACTCTCAAATCATCTTGCTTTCCATATAGGGTTTCCAATTTGTCCTATATTTCCTTTGGATTCTTCAATACTGAAAGATGGAAAAGAAGATCCCGAGAAATAGAGAGGCACAAGAATCCAAATGCTTCATATTTCTTGTTCAAGAATCTAGCTTTGTCTATCATAGAAGAAGGATCTTCTTCAGTGTCCATAGTGACCCTATAGAGTCCTCTGGCATGTAGTTGGATCTCCATGTATCCTTTCCATGAGTGGAAATTGAACGGAGTCAAGAGTTCTACGGAAGAAGCCATCTAAAACTGCTGGAGCAAATGCTTTCACCTGTCAAAAACCTGGAAATCACAACAAAAGGAGCACCATAAGGTCAGACAGCCTACACATTTTAAGCTTTAATCACACCCAGCATAGTCAATCAAGAAATCTTGACTAACAATTTCCTTACTTGGGGTATTAAGTGATAAGCCTTGGCTTCTGGTACCATATTAATTTGTCACAGTGGTATAGGAACTGAAAAAACAATCTCACAAAGAATTCAAACAAATATGCATAAAATTGGCAAAATGGTGCTACAATGGAAGTAGAAGCTCTATATAATCAAATGAAAGAATGATGATACAATACAATAATCATTCCGGAAGCATGAATTCCAATAAAATTTGAATTCCCAAGGAGGTCATTCGAATTGAATGAGTGAGTCTAGCTTAACTGAATGTAAGCCACAGTAAACACTCAAGTTAACCACTGATCAAAACCCTAATTGACTCAACTGAGCCCTAACTGAAGTTCGAGTGCAATAAATGACTGAGTCTAACTGAAATTAGCTCAGACACATGTCACTGCAAGCCAACCAACAAGTGGTAGCACATCAATTAGTCCAAAGAACCCCAATGAGGTTAACTAAAGTGTAACTAACCATCAGAAGTGGTTGGAGGCGCCCCTGTTGACTCTAGTTCATTAAATAATCATTAAATAATCAATTTAATGAAGGGAGGTGCCTTCACTACTCTTTTTAACTGATTGTAACCATCAGTTAGCAATAAAGTGCATTTATGACACTCAGATCACCCCTAGAGTGCTCTGATTAGCCTCCTCGAATGTAGGAGAAGGCTTAGTTAGTCTCCTTGACTAAAGGTAGGAGTGGGTGTGCTCATGTTGATGTCATGCAGTGGTCCTCTGATGCTAATTAAGTCAATAAAAATTAGGATAGTGGTTTAACTAGGCCAAATTGACCAAATTGAGTGTGTATGGTGGTAAATGTCTCGAACAAGGGGAGATGTTGGGAGGCCTCTTAGGCATATGTAAAAATAATCATGCAGTGTATTAATCCATTATACATTAGAATAAGATAATATGTGAAAGTATATGTAAGAAAGAAAATGATAAAGATAACTTCAATGAATGATTATATGGAACAAGTACAATCACTCCAACAATTATCTTGATTGTATAAATACTTATGAAAAGGGAATGCAATCTGGTTAGCTAACCTTCCTAATTTCTCCTTTTAAGTATTTAAGTGTGTATATTTGCAATGTAGTGGTTCCTTAAATACATGTTCAAACCCTAGTTTCAACATATATCATGCATTCAATTCAATGAATGACATATAGGAAACATTTTGGCTGCATTTCATCTCTCAATAGAAGGGTATGCTCTAAGAAAGGTCGATTACTAATTGAAACGATTGATTTCCCCACAAATTTTATGTCTTTTTTCAATGCACCCAAAATTTATTTTGTAAAAATCGTTTCAGAATTTCTATAAATGATTATTCCTACTTTTTTTATAGAAGACAATTGATGATTCCTCATTTGAACAAGAGAACAAGGAAACTTCTTTAATTTTTATTAAAAAAATTAATATATTTGAATTATATGTAGGTTTAAGTTAATGATGTGTGTCATGCAAAGAAAAAAAATTAAAAACTCAATTAAATTGTTCACAATCCGATTGCAAAAGAGCACAAAAGACTTACGGAAATGTTGCAAATAGAGGAAATAGGTGGATCAAAAGGTAATCAACATGAAGTTTTTATTTGACTTTTCAGTAAAAAAAAAATTGTTAACATTAATCGGTAACATGTTTTAACCACTCTATTTCACAATTTATAAATGTTGTGAAGGAACCAATAGCAAGGGAATGGAATGTCATCCTAAGAAGATAAAAAATATGAAGGATGTAAATTATGATGACGTGGTCCTTAGTTTATCTGTAGTGGTGTTGGATGTTAAGGAGAGGGGAGTATTTTTACAAAACTATATGGGATATAATGGAAATAACATATAAACATACTTTTTACTTATAGTACAAAAACCAATCCAAGGATTCCAAGAATCCAATTATATATAAACTATAGCAATAATTTATATATCAATAGTCAATGAGACCCATGATACTTGCAGTAGCAAAAACATACAATAGAAAAAATAAATCATTTAAAAAAATCACAAAAATGGGTACTTTTTGTATTATAAAAAAATGTCGCAGTCGAACTGGATAACCTATAGTTACGATCATGATCCTTCTAAGACAACATATATAGTTTTTTCATTTTAGGACTATATATAAAATACAAAGTAAAAAATAATTACATTCATATACGATCCACCAATTTCTATGAGCTTGACTTGTATAACTTCGGTTAAAATCTCCTAAATACAAAATATATTTAAACTTCATAAAAAACATTAAACTAAAAATAATCCATGAACACCTAGATCATATGTCTTATGTTATTCTTTGGAAGAGTAACAGGGAGAAGAGCATTCACTACCATCATTCTTTACATTCTCATCTAAAATTTCAGGGACAAAAGAGCCTTGCAAGTTTTTTCCCATTACAAAAATGAAATTCATAGTATTTCCAAAGTCATGAATAGATTCCTACAACATTGTGATTAATTCTTATTGAGATTCATACTCCCCTTTCCAAAATTCTATTTCAATTTCAAATATTAGTAGTTTTTCCTCATATGTTTCATTTGGGACTTCAGAAGACCGTGTTTTATGTTGGAAATGAATTGATCCTTGGCATATTTAGCCTGCTAGAGATTCTACCAAATAGAAAACATTGGGATTTCATTGTGCACAGTGCCTTCCAAGTCAACCGAAAGCATCACCTCCTCTGAATGGGGTCCTTGTTTCTTGAATCTTATTTCATTACGTTTTCAAAAGAAATTGTTACCGCTTGAATATAATCATTCCCCAAAACCCCAACCAATGCTTGACTAATTCTAAGGGTGAAAAAACTAGCCTAAAAGTACCCATAAGTCCTATAATTCAAAGGACTAAAAGCTACTGCTACCAGGACTTAGGGAACAAGATCTATATCAATTTTATCAATTTGAATATTTTCCACGCCTCTATAGCAATTACCATGTTTTAATAATCTAGTGTGATTTCTTACCTCCCATATAGAAATAGCAGACGATGTCAAAGAGGCACTATGAATATTCAACCACAACCCTTCAATACACCGCCTCCTAGATCAAACATACTTTCATCAAAACAATATAGTTATAGGGAGCATCTATTAAAATAACTACTAAAACATCCACTACAAGGTCTTTTACTTTTAGTGAATAGTTTGGATGTCTTTATCGAAGTGGATAATGCACTAATATTCCTTACCACTTAAAATTTTGTAATCATTAACAGTCCTTTCCAATTAAATTTTTCGTGAACTACAACCTAAAATATAGCCAACCAAAACTAGAATGTATTAGTGTCATTTTCATTCATTCTTGGTATATATTGACTAAGTTTAAGCCATGTTCAATTATACAAGCTATTATTGTTGATATCATATCATGGTTACTTTGATGCAAAAGTTGTAGCAATAACAACATGGAAAATTTGTGAAGTTAGATGGAAATAACATTATCTTCAAGAATTTATTTTCTAGAATAAACTAATATATGGAAATTCATGTCTTCCTTGAGTTGGAAGTGGAAGGAGATGTATACCAATATATTATGGGATAAATTTAAGGATCCATAATTCCATCAATGGATTTCAATATTATTCTATTAATACCTCTATGAGCTTGTTACCCATCCACTAACCCATGAACTTATAAATCAATGCATTTATAAAAAAATAAAGGTCTTGCATCTTGAAGACAATGTGGGGATTTTATATTTGGAATATATAAACATTTCATCACAAACTTGATCTCTTTTTACAATAATATATTGAATCTCTACTATTGACAAGATAAAATTATATTTAGATCTAGTTCCTTGATGGTGAAATATCAAAGAAAACCACTAGCCTACCTAGGAACGTGTCTCGGGTGTTGATGTATTTGTAACTTCAGAAGATATTATGATGTATATTATCAATGTCTGTTGCTGTACCCCAATTGGAGATGTGTTTTCCTCCTTGCAAGATGTATTTATTGTTTCTAGACCTTGATTTACAACCTCTGTTGTAAGTCATGGAAATAGTCCACAGTGTGACATCATGTAATGTGTATTTGGAGTCTCTCTAGGAGAAGTCGGACTTGTTAGTGAAATAGGTCATCCTCTTCATGTAAAATGTCAGTCACTTGATTAGTATAAATAGGGAGGCAACCTCCCTCATTTACACACACCTCACACTCACTCAAGTTCGCATGAGAGAGAGAGAGAGAAGGGAGGAGAGATAGATAGCCGACGAATACTTTTTATTACTGGAATTGCTAATCTTATGACACAACCTTTGTTACTTTACTATTCCAAGGAATTTTGTGGGGTTTTATCCTTTATGGTTTCCCCAGTGAAAATCTTCGTGTCTTGTGTATCTGTTATATATTATATATCTAGATGTACTTATTATTCTTTCAGACAAAGATCCTAATTAAGCTAATAAGATCTAGAAAAACTAACATGGTATTAGAGCCTCTATGAAAGAAGGCATTGGGAAACTGCAGAAACTAGGGCTTCCTACTTCAAGGTGCTCTCTCCACATACCATCAAGGAAAGAGGGCTAGGATAACTCGCCTCAATAGGGTGCATCATTTGGTGGAAGGAGTTTCATATTTGAATAAGTTTAATTTTTGAACCTATCATTGGTGCCAGGGGAAACTAGGGCATCAAGTTTCAGAGGCTTCCCACCTCAATATTCATAAAGTGACCTTGTTGAGCAACTCACCTCAAGGAGGTGCATCTTTCTGTCCAAACAGAATCCCCAAACTGCAAGTTTGGAAAATTAGGGTTTCTCTAACAAGCCCTAGGTCATCTAGCTCTGAAAACAGGTTGAACACCTCAAATTAGTAAGATCTAAATCTTTTTTATTTCCATTTGAGGTTCTCATTTGAAAAGATGACTCACCATACTCAACTTGAGGACAATCTTGGAGGGGTTGATAAATTTCGAGCATAGAAGTATAGAATCTCCCCGATCCTTGAAGAACATTATTTCTATCAATACATCACTAAGGAGGTTGCAGAACCAAAGGGAGATGAGGCTAAGGTTTCTCATAAGATAAGAATATCTAAGGCCAAGAGAATCATTGCATATTCTATTAAGGATCACCTCATCCCCCATGTGTCTTCATTAAATACATCGAATGAAGTATATGACACTTTGGAAAATATGTTCAAAGGAAATAACATCAACCAAAATATGAAATTGAGGAACCAATTGAATAATGTTAAGATACATAACTCCAAGACTATATAGTCTTACTTCACAAGGGTTGCTCAAATCAAATAACAACTTGAAGCGGTTGAAGAGAATGTTGAATAAAGAGAAGTTGTAATGACTACCTTGAATGGTATCCCTAGATCATGGGACTCATTCATTCAAGGAATTTCTACAATAATGAGTTTGATATATTTAAGTATAATTCAAGAATAATGTGCACAAGAAAAATCTCGACTCGTGACAAGAGAAGAGAAGATGGGTGCAACTAAAGATCAAGCTCTCACAGTTCACACCAGGGAGAAATTCAAGAGCCAATAGAGATAATCATTGAGAAGGACTCCCATAAGAGGAATCCAACATGGCCATGGGAGCTCATATGAGAAGCAAAAAGGTATGGCACTCCAGAAGGAATACTTAGAGAGAGAAAAAGGGAAAATCCCTACAATAGCTACATGGCCACAATTTTATTAATTTCACAGTAAATACAATTTCTTTGTTAAAAAATGAAAATAATTTGATTCTGGAGTCCACCTTCTGTATTTGAGACTTTTATTGCTTTCTGTGATGTTCTGTTTTTGCAATGACGTCCTTAGTGGTAGTTGTTGCTGTCACTTTATGCATAATTTTGTGCTATTACTAAAACTCAGGAAGTATAAAATTTTTTCCCCCTATTCACTTCCTTGATTTAGTTTTCTATTGATTGGGTCTACCAATATGGAAAATCATTGCATATGACAAATACAAGATATTAAATAATAAAGATACATGAATTGTGGAAAATCCATAGAACTTGTTCCATGCATCAACTACTATTGTAATGATGAGTACTTCCTTAAGGACTAGAATACTTGTCCTTTGTTGCCAATAACTAGTGATCACCTATTTTTTAGCATGATTAAAAATTCACCGTAAATACATTAAGTGGATTTTGGAAACTTAAAGACTGTTGAAGGAAATAATTAAGTTAATGAGATTCATGATGTGACGAGGATGGAAACTTGAATTCAAGAAAATATTTCTCCTTGTGAACTACAACAAAATTATTAGATCAAACAATATTGGAGGCTATGGAATCAAAGAACGTAGGATCACAAAGCTATCATTAAAGAAAAGTTTTCCTCGGAGCTTAATTACAAACGAACAAGCCTAAAGGAATAAGTCAATTAACAAAAAGCACTTCATTAATGTGGCAGATGTAAGGATATTTTTAATTTAGAAATTCAAATAAGAGACTGCTCCTTTATTTGTAAGGAGACTAGATGCTCCAAAAGATTTTTTCATTAGAGGGTTTCTTAGAATCTCAAGGAAGATGGGAGTGTCCTACATTGGGAGGGGGAAATCCTAACAAAGTTACCCCTTTTTTGGAAAAACTTAATGGTAAAAATTTATTTATATGGCATAATCCCTAATAATTAATCAATTTTGTAGAGCCTTCAATATGGAATGAAGGTTATGGGATATGGTTAATATTGAAAGTATAAGAGGATATAAATGTCCCTACAAATTTGATGTATGAATACCATAATATCCTAAAAGAAGTGAAGGAAAATATTTAGAAAGAGAAATAAAAGAAAGAGTTCGACAAGGTGATATCATATGACACACACACACATAAAGAAAATTGATGACACAATAACAAACAAAATAATTGAGTCCCTCAATATAAGAGTTGTAGATCAATACCATAGGTTGTGACCTCAAAGGCCAAAAATGGTAGTTAAATGTAGCAAAACCAAGCCTCTCGCATTGATAGAGGAACCAAACCTGGTATTATTGTCATTCAGGTGCAAGAGAATTCTAAATGAATACTCACTAACTATATAGGCTCTTACCAGATTGAAGAAAAATGTTAAAGAGTAACAAGTCGGGTAGACCCTTTTATACATGTATCTTCCTATACAAATAGCAGTTTTTGTGGGTAATTCACCTATGAATATTGGTAATGCTGGTTGATGCACAATAAAGTTACTTTGGAAAGAATATATACTTGAGATATTCATGCACAATTGTAACTTTGGGATGAAGCAAGGCTTTGATGTTGGGGGATATGTTGGGAGGCCTCTTAGGCCTATTTAAAAATAATCATGCAATGTATTAAGACATTATACATTAGAATAAGTTAATATACGAAAGTATATGTAAGAAAGCAAAAGATAAAGATAACTTCAATGAATGATTAGATGGAACAAGTACAATCACTCCAACCATTATCTTGATTGTATAAATACTTATGAAAAGTGAATGCAAACTGGTTGTCTAACCTTCCTAATTTATCCTTTTAATTATTTATGTGTGTATATTTGCAATGTAGTCCTTTTTTAAATGCATGTTGAAACCCTAGTTTCAACATATAGCATGCATTCAATTCAATAACTAACATATATTAAACATTTTGGATGCATTTCATCTCTCAAAACAAGGGTATGCTCTAAGAAAGATCGATTACTAATTGAAACAATTGATTTCCCCACAAATTTTATGTCTTTTTTCAATGCACCCAAATTTTATTTTGTAAAAATCGTTTCAGAATTTATATAAATGATGATTCCTAGTTTTTTTATAGAAGACAATTGATACAAGTTCAAGGATAACAAATTATTGTAAGGATCATGATGGTAGCTCATTTGAACAAGAGAACAAGAAAAAATCTTTAATTTTTATTAAAAATTAATATATTTGAATTATATGTAGGTTTAAATTAATGATGTGTATTGGTTGATGTGTGTCATGCAAAGAAATTTTTTTAAAAAACTCAATTAAATTGTTCACAATCTGATTGCAAAAGAGCACAAAAGCCTTAGGGAAATGTTGCAAATAGAGGAAATAGGTGGATCAAAAGGTAATCAAGATGAAGTTTTTATTTGACCTTTTACTAAAAACAAATTTCTTAACATTAATTGGTAACATGTTTTAACCACTCTATTTCACAATTTTTAAATGTTGTGAAGGGACCAATAGCATGGGAGTGGAATGTCATCCTAAGAAGGTAAAAAATATGAAGGATGTAAATGATGATGACTTGGTCCTTAGTTCGTCTGTAGTGGTGTTGGAAGTTAAGGAGAGGGGAGTATTTTTACAAAACTATATGGGATATAATGGAATTAACATATATACATACTTTTTACTTATAGTACAAAAACCAATCCAAGGATTCCAAGAATCCAATTATATATTAACTATAGAAATAATTTATATATCAATAGTCTGAGACCCATGAGACTTGCAGTAGCAAAAACATACAATAGAAAAAATGAATCATTTAAAAAAATCACAAAAATGGGTACTTTTTGTATTATAAAAAAAATGCCGCAGTCGAACTGGATAACCTATAGTTATGATCATGATCCTTCCAAGATAGGAGATATAGTTCTTACATTTTAAGACTATATATAAAATACAAAGTAAAAAATAATTACATTCATCTATGATCCACCAATTTCTATGAGTTTGGCTCACATAGCTTCGGTTAAAATCTCCTAAATACAAAATATATTTAAACTTCATAAAAAATATTAAACTAAAAATAATCCATGAACACCTAAATCATATGGCTTATGTTGTTCTTTGGAAGAATAACAGGGAGAAGAGGATTCACTACCATCATTCTTTACATTCTCATCTAAAATTTCAGGGACAAAAAATCCTTGTGAGTTTTTTCCCATTACAAAAATGAAATTCCTAGTCTTTCCAAAGTCATGAATAGATTCCTAAAACATTGTGATTAATTCTTATTGAGCTTCATACTTCCCTTTCCAAAATTCTATTTCAATTTCAAATATTAGTAGTTTTTCCTCATATGCTTCGTTTGGGACTTCAGAAGACCATGTTTTATGTTGGAAATGAATTGATCCTTGTCATATTTATCCTCCTACAATTTCTACCAACTAGCAAACATTGGGATTTCATTGTGCATAGTGCCTTTCAAGTCAACCGAAAGCATCACCTCCTCTAAATGGGGTCCTTGTTTCTTGAATCTTGTTCCATTACATTTTGAAAAGAAATTGTTACCACTTGACTATATTCACTCCCCAAAACCCCAACCAATGCTTGACTAATTCTAAGGGTGACAGAACTAGCCTGAAAGTACCCATAAGTTCTATAATTCAAAGGACCCAAAGCTACCGCTACCAGTATTTAGGGAACAAGATCTATATCAATTTTATCAATTTGAATATTTTCCAGGCCTCTATAGCAATTACCATTTTTTAATAATCCAGTGTGATTTCTTACCTCCCATATAGAAATAGGAGATGATGTCAAAGAGGCACTATAAATATTCAACCACAACCGTTTATTACACTCCCTCCTAGATCGAACATACTTTCATGAAAACACTATAGGTATTCAAGAGAGGACCTAAAGTAAGTTGACTATCTCCATCCCAGTTCTAACCCTCAATATAATTCAAAAACTTCAGACACCAATTACCAAAATCAAGGATAATTTTAGGGGTGAAGTTTAGCCCAGTGGGCTATTTTTCCATGTTTTTCTCCCAAAAAAGATTTGCCATTTTGCATTTTTTGAAGCCCTTTTTCTCCCAATTTTGATGGGGTAAAATTTTTTCACTATAAAATTTCCAAATTATTATATAAATGATATAAAATCCTTCGAAATTAAAATACTTTTTGAAAAATATCACCAATCATTTTATAGTTGTCGTTTTAAGAATTGGTAATATTTGCCAACATTTATACACTTTTAAATAAGTATGGTTCCTTAAAATCATCCCTGACCAAAATGAAAACTACCGCATGAATAGACATGGAAGAAATCTTCAAGTATAGGCCCACCATATTCAATGTTTACATCGGTGACATTAGTTTCTATGCTTGAGTTGGATATATGGATATTTAAAGGCAATATTTTAACCCCTTGAATTTCACCATCCCAAAATTGTTCTTCAATCTTTTCTATATTTCTCCAAATATGATCACCATAACAAACCTAGAAAATGATGAAAGAGGTGATCCCGACACTTTCGAAATTCATAAAGTAATGAGTACCTATACTTAGAACTAACTTCCTCGCCTCATCAATAGAATAATCCATATGTGTTGTTCATGTATTCAACTTCCTTCTAAGGTTCCTAGAGGGACAACTAATATCCACATCACCCCAAACAATGAAACAACTTCTTACCAAAGGAGAAGGTGCTATAGCATTCATTTGTTTTCTATAAACAACACCATTATTGTCACCTCTATGAGGGAATATCAAACGTACAAGAGTAATCATCATTACCATCAAATCCCTACAAGAAAAGGGTACTATTTGATGAGTCTTCATTAACTGACCTATGAGCTTATTGAAGACCTTAGTAAATGTGTATTTTACCATTAAATTTACATTAAACAAACAAAATATAGTGCATTAAAAAAAATATAGTACATTATTGTGGACATTTACGTTGTCCCATTTTGTATGACAATGGGTTTCATATAAATAAAATGGGTTTATTATTTTATTGCATTTTCTATTATTGTAAAATGTTACATTGTTGATTAATTAATATAGGTATGATTTACATTGGTGCAAATAAAGAGGTTTACTTCATTGGATAACATGTTAAAGCAATCATTATATCAAAAAATATAATTAAAATATAAAATCAATGTTATTATGAAAAATATTTGATTTCAAGATGATAAATAGAATTGTTTGAAAAAAATATTAACAATATACAAATCAGTGCACTATTTTCCTTTCAACTCACTAAATGGCATGTGACATAAAAATATACACTGGTGTATTTTTTGAGTGATAGGCATTGGTGCCTATTAATTACATTATCTCATTGTTGTTAACAATTATGAAAAACATTGTTACTTTAAAAAAAATCATATGATTTTATTTATTGTTTCAAATTATTGCAATGTGCATGATAACAACACACATCGTTGCATCAAATCTATTATACACATCAATGTTTAGTAACAAATAATGGCCAATCATGTAAATATTATATGAGCATCGATCTACTTTAAAACAAAAAAAAGGATCATTCTGGTGTGTAATACCTATACATGCACCAGTACACCATATAATGAAAAATATTGACCAAATGCATAATTAAATATAAAATATGAATCATGTCTATAATTAATATAAGAGCAATGATGCATTCCTCCATTGTATGCATTGTTGTGTGTGTCTCACACATACCTTGTTACCAATGCAACCACATGAAAAAAATCTCTTCTTAAACTTCCACACACCCAATTTGTTTTAGTTATAGGGAGCATCTGTTAAAAAATCTACTAAAACATCGACTACAATGTGTTTTACTTTTAGTGAATAGTTTGGATGTGTTTATCCAAGTGGATAATGAACTAATATTCCTTACCACTTAAAATTTTGTAATCATTAACAGTCCTTTCCTATTAAATTTTTCATGAACTACAACCTAAAATATGGCCAACCAAAACTAGAATGTATTAATGTCATTTTCATTCATTCTTGGTATATTTTGACTAAGATTAAGCCATGTTCTATTATACAAGCTATTATTATTGATATCATATCATAGTTACCTTGATGCAAAAGTTGTAGCAATAACAACATGGAAAATTTGTGAAGTTGGATGGAAATAACGTTATCTTCAAGAATTTATTTTCTAGAATAAACTAATATATGGAAATTCATGTCTTTATTGAGTTGCAAGTGGAAGGCGATGTATACCAATCTATTATGGGATAAATTTAAGGATCCATAATTCCATCAATGGATTTCAATATTATTCTATTAATATCTCTATGAGCTTGTTACCCATCCACTAACCCATGAACTTATAAACCAATGCATTTAAAAAAAAATAAGTTCTTGCATCTTGAAGATGAGGTGGGGATTTTATATTTGGAATATATAAACATTTCATCATAAACTTTATCTCTTTTTACAATAAGATATTGAATCTCTACTATTGACAAGATAAAATTATATTTAGATCTAGTTCCTTCATGGTGAAATATCAAAGAAAACCACTAGCCTACCTAGGAACTTGTCTCGGGTGTTGATGTATTTGTAACTTTGGAAGATATTATGATGTATATTATCATTGTATGTTGTTGTACCCCCATTGGATATGTGTTTTCCTCCTTGCAGGATGTATTTATTGTGTCTAGACCTTGAGTTACAACCTCCATTGTAAGTCGAGGAAATAGTCCACAGTGTGACATTAATGTAATGTGTATTTGGAGTCTCTCTAAGAGAAGTCAGACTTGTTAGTGAAATAGGTCATCCTCGTCATGTAAAAGGTCAGTCACTTGATTAGTATAAATAGGGAGGAACCCTCCCTCATTTATACACACCTCACACTCACTCAAGTTCGCATGAGAGAGAGACAAAAAAGGGAGGAGAGAAATATAGTTGACGAATACTTCTTATTATTGGAATTGCTAATCTTATGACATAACCTTTGTGACTTTACTATTATGAGGAATTTTGTGGCATTTTATCCTTTATGGTTTCCCCAGTGAAAGTCTTCGTGTCTTGTGTATCTGTTATATCTTATGCATCTAGATGTACTTATTATTCTTTTAGACAAAGATCCTAATTAAGCTAATAAGATCTAGAAAAACTAACATGGTATCAGAGCCTCTCTAAAAGAAGGCATTGGGGAATTGCAGAAACTAGGGATTTCTACTTCAAGGTGCTCTCTCCACATATCATCAAGGAAAGAGGGATAGGATAACTCACCTCAGTAGGGAACATAATTTGGTGGAAGCAATTTTGTATTTGAATAAGTTTCAGTTTTGAACCTGTCATTGGTGCTAGGATAAACTAGGGCATCAAGTTTCGAAGGCTTCCCACCTCAATATTCATAAAGTTACCTTGCTGAGAAAATCGCCTCAAGGAGGCGCATCTTTCTATCCAAACAGAATTCCCAAACTGCAAGTTTGGAAAATTAGGGTTTCTCTAACAAGCCCTAGGTCATCTAGCTCCGAAAATAGGTCGAACACCTCAAATTAGTAAGATCTAAATCATTTTTTATTTCCATTTGAGGTTCTCAATTGAAAATATGACTCACCATACTCAAATTGAGTACAATCTTGGAGGGGTTGATAACTTTCGAGCGTAGAAGTATAGAATCTCCTCGATCCTTAAAGAAAATTATGTGGATCAGTACATCACTAAGGAGGTTCCAAAACAAAAGGGAGATGAGGCTAAGGTTTCTCATAGGAGAAGAATCGATAAGGCTGAGAAAATCATTGCATGTTCTATTAAGTATCACCTCATCCCCCATGTGTCTTCATTCAATACATCGAATGAAGTATATCACACTTTGGAAAAGATGTTCGAAGGAAATAACATCAACCAAAATATGACTTTGAGGAACCAGTTGAATAATGTTAAGATACATAAATCGGAGACTATACAATCTTACTTCATAAGGGTTGCTCAAATAAAATAACAACTTGAAGCGGTTGAAGAGAATGTCGAATAAAGAGAAGTTGTAATGACTACCTTGAATGGTATCCCTAGATCATGGGACTCATTCATTCAAGGAATTTCTATAATAAGGAGGTTGATATATTTCAGCAGACTCCAAGAATAATGTGCACAAGAAAGATCTCGATTCATGATAAGAGAAAAGAATATGGGAGCAACTGAAGATCAAGCTCTCACAGTTCACACCAGGTATAAATTCAAGAACCAGTAGAGATAATCATTGAGAAGGACTCCCATAAGAGGAAACCAACATGGCCACGGGAACTCATATGAGAAGCAACAAGGTATGGCACTCCAGAAGGAGTACTTAGAGAGAAAAGAAGGGCAAAGCCCTACAATAGCTATGTGTCCACAATTTGATTAATTTCACAGTAAATACAATTTCTTTGTTAAAAAATGAAAACAATTTGATTATGGAGTCCACCTTTCGTATTTGAGACTTTTATTTCTTTCTGTGATGTTCTATTTTTGCAATGACACCCTTAGTGGTAGTTGTTTCTGTTGCTTTAAGCATAATTTTGTCTTATTACTAAAACTCAAGAAGTATAACTTTGTTGCCCCCTATTCACTTCCTTGATTTAGTTTTCTATTGATCGAGACTACCAATATGGAAAATCACTACATATGACAAATACAAGATATTAAATAAAAAATATACATGAAGTGTGGAAAATCCACAGAAATTGTTCCATGCATCAACTTTTATTGCAATTATGAGTAGTTCCTTAAGGACTAGAATACTTTTCCGTTGTTGCCAATAACTCGCGATCACCTATTTTTTAGCATGATTAAAAATTCACAGTAAATAAATTAAGTGGCTTTTGGAAACTTAAAGACTGCAGTAGAAAACAATGTCACCTATAACTGAGAACTAGAAAATGTATTAAGGTAGCCTAAAGAAGTACATGAATTATAATAAATGCCCTATCCAAGAAAAGGAAACAGTTCCAATTTTCAAATCTACCAAAAACAATGAGATTTTATGTAGTAAAATAGGAATACTGATATTGATTCTCCACCTCTAAATTTTTTAAATTTCATTTTTAATGGAGGGAGAAGAAAATGAAGGTATATTTTATGATAAAGTTGATCCCAAAATTTATGAGGAGTCTCAGAATTCTTCAAGTTTGGGTATCAAGCAGGATAATTTGGGAAAAAAGAAAACAGACGTGTGCATAAAAACAAGAAAGGCCCTTAATATGAAATTAGAAGAATAATATAACACATGAAAAAAGTTAGTAGGATCAAGCCAACAAACACAAGTTGATGGAAAAGGAAGCATTTCTATGCCCCTCAAAGGAACCTCTTCCAAGTATTCTTTCCTCAGTCCTTCTGTGGTCCTTTCCCTTTTATGGAAATATCTGATAACGCTTAGCAATGATGATAAAGCAATGAACATACCTGTCAAGTGTCGATGAGCTTGCTATACTAGCAACAAAACAGCTTCATCCCTAGAATAGCAATTTGTTCAGATTTTTTTTTTTAATTTGCCTATCGTCACAATAGCGACACACACTTCGTCGCTACACCTACGAAGCTTCGTCACAACAACTTTGTTTCTTTTTTTTAATTTACCTTCCGTTGCTACACCAACACAATTTCGTCGCTAAACCAACGATGTGTTCGTCGCAAAAACTTTGTTTTTTTTTTTTAAATTTACCTGTCATTGTTATAGCAACAACCACTTCCTCACTACACCAACACAATGTCGTTGCTAAACCAATGACGTGTTCATCGCAAAAAAAAAAAAATTAAAAAAATTATTTTCCTGTTGTCGCTACACCAATGAAGATCCCTCGCTAAACCAACAAAAGCATCATTACAAGAAATTTCCTCATTTTTTAAAAACATTCCTTTTCATCACTATAGCGATGGACAATCAATCCTTCATTGGTAAATTATTATCGCAATAGTGACAAAAATCTGTCACAGTAGTAGCCACCCTTTCGTCGCAATTGCGATAGATGCCATTCATCGCAATTCCAAAAAAATGTGGAAACTGTTGCTATAGCAATGAAATTTTTCCCACGAAATGAAGGGGCCATTTTCGTCGCTATAGCAACACACAAGTGTTGCAATAGAAATGAAAGTCCATGGGGAAAATTTCCACATGTACTAGTGAGTGAGTTAACAAGGTGCTGTGATAGGAGAAATCCCCACCCAACTGCAGAAAAATTGTTTTTGGCAGTTACCCATAAGAGATATCTCAGGTGAGACTACATATGCATCACGAGTGCTGTCGACTGAGCCTTGCTCTGTCAGGCCAATACATTGGTATTTGTTGTCATACAAAGAATGTATGAACATGGGTCAAAGGGACAAACACCAACATGGATGATGGTATCATTCTTTCTCAACCAAAATATTCTTTGGATCTCTTGAAACGATTCAAGATGGACAATTGTAGGTCTTGTGTTACAACTTATCAATTGTGCATAAACTTGTTGAAGGACTATGAATATTAATTAGTCGAGGCCACTCTCTATCAAAATTTGGTATGTAGCCTTATTTCTTAAATCGTAGTCGACCTTGGTATCTCCTTTGTTGTTAGTGTGGTTTTCTAGTTCATGTAGGATACTTGAGAAAGGAACTAGAAAGATGCAAAGAGAATTTTTTTCTACATTAAAGAAACCTATTAGAATGGTATTAAGTATTGTCACCTTACAAAACCGTTGGTCAAGTTTTCTAATTCTGACTAGAAAGCTGACATTGATGACCAAAATTCCACTTATGTCTATCTATTTTGACTAAGTTCTAGACCCTTGCTCTGGCCGTGTAAGAAACAAAAGGTAGTATTTCTTTTAACTATAGAAGACAAATATCATGACGATGTCAATGCAAGTACGGATGAAGTTTATATCTTTCAAGTTTTAGTAAAGCTTGATTTTCCTATTCAATCCTCACTATTATCCATTGCGATAGTCAAAGTACAACACAGGTTGTTGACAGTTATATTTCTCACAACAAAATGAAGCATGCTGAGCTTCATGTTCATCATTTAAGATAGTTAGTTGAAGACAACATTTTCTCAGTTGTTTATTGTAGGACATATGATCATAGTGTTGTTATCTTTACAAATACTCTACCATAAGCAAAGTTTCAGGCCAATAAGGTTTGGTTACATTTGCAGAAAGATAACCTCATGGGGCCCCATCAGAATCTCTTCCCACTTTTATATGGGACATACACAATCACCAAATTTGTGGTTGAGAATGATTTTAAGTTGAGTATTCCACCCTTCCTCTGCTTGCACCCTATCTTTCATGTGGAGCTACTTTGAGCATATTTTCCACCTCTCTTGGTAACTTCAAAGGTAGTTGACCAGTTGGCCCTTACATAACTCAATACTAACTACATTTGGAAGCTACATTCGATCAAATCATGTCCATTCAAATGAAGGGAACTCACAGACATAACATCTAACTATATTGGGTCATTAAAGTAGGGAACCTTCTTCACTAAGGAAGATGGCTCACCATAAGTTAGATTCAGTACAATCTTTTTCATCTCATGGGGGAACTTGATGCAATGGGGACTATTTCTCCCTAATAATAGGAGTATTAATAGGAGTATTAATCCAAGTTTATTTTAGTTTCCACCCACATATTCCATCAAGGTACAACAATTCTCCATCCTCATGGCAATTTTCTATGTTTTTTGGGTCCCAAAATTTTGGGGTCGTTTTGAGGCCCTAACTGAGGCTTTTGGGAAAATTGGAGGGACATAATTTGTCATGGGATCCCTTAGCCCCAATTAACATTTTTAATTATCATATATTTATTTCCAATGAGCTACTGAGTTCCCTAAATGGAGATTGCATGCAAAATTTGTGCAACCAAGAATTTTATGTATCAACCAACCACTTTGGGGCCCACAAATCCTTTTGGAACTTCATCTCCTAGGGTTAGGTTTTTAGATGTTAGTTTTTTTCCTTTTTATTCTTATGATAAAAAGGCCCTTTTTAATCTCTTAGTAATCATCTCTTGTCAATGAACATAATCGAGAAATCTCTCTTCAAAGATAACCTACCACCATCTAAACTAGTATGTATTTCTTTGCAGTTTACAATGTTTTTCCTTTCTATTCAATAATAGAATTTTGGTTTTATTGTATTAATGTGCTTTATACAAAAAATGTGTGTTTTTTTCTATTTTAAATAGTTTCCTTGATTTTTTTTCTGCAAATAATCGAGTGGTATCAAAGCAATATGTTCTTCTTGTTTCTCGATGCATGTCCCCAATAATATACATATATCAAAATTGGATATTGAACTAGTTGATATTTGGAATATCCACTCTTGTTTACCTAAGAATTCTCATGTGGTGGGAGAGGTAAATAGAGATGATAGAGGAGGGGGTCTTGTTAAATTGTTTCTCGAGGAGTCCCTTGTGCAATAGAGAAACGAGATGATGTATAATTTTGCCGAGATCCATCCATGAATATCACCAATAAATAATAATAATAATAATATATTTGTTAGCTTTAAATCCATATCCTTCTCCATGGGAAAGTACTAAAATACATAACTACTGAACATCCTCAACATCTCTTAAATAAAATAATAATAAGTGGTTATCTTATCCACTTTTTTTTCCAATTAGATATAATAAAATAAAGGAAACTCTCTATTGGTTGGATTATTTTAAATATCTTGAGAAAGGATAAGACATGTTGAGATTTATTAAATATCTTGAGAAAGGCTAATACATTTCTATGGAGGTCTCATTCTAGGGAAATAATGTTATTGAGAAAGGAGAGTTAACGAAGTGTTACCTATTGGCACGGCGTCTTCACTTAGTGCAACCATGCCATAGCATGTTCGTTCGTGGCATATGAAACAATACCCCTATTTTAAAAAATATTGGAAAATACCTCCCAAAATCATTTTTTTAAACCCCCTCCCAATATGCCTTCCCAATTTTAAAAAACCCCTATTTGCACTATATATTGCATGTATCCATTTTTTCATTTACATTTTTTTTACCCCTTTATATTTCTACCTAGTATATATGATACCCCACATGCATTCTACAATGCACCTTGCTTCTTTTGATGTATATTGTGGATGCACATTACTTCACCCACAATGATCAACACCACAAAGATCACATTCATTTCCTCTATTAACACTAGTTTGTAACACTTCCTTTGACCTTTTCCCTCTCAACAATGGATAGTTACATCAAGGTTCTACATGATGTCCAAAACATGGCTAAACACTCACTACTTGACACTACTTGACTATTTTTCAAAAGCAAAAGAAAAAACACCAAACACTTGATAAAATTCAGAGTATATCTACAAAAATATTGCTAAATTCAATTGACAAATAGAGATTATTTTTTACCTTTTTCTTCTCAACAATGGACAGTCACATCAAGGTTCTACATGATGTCCAAAACATGGCTAAACACTCAATATTAACATCAAAACCCCTAAAACCATGCCCAATAACATAAGCAACTCTCAACTTGTAGTCTAAAAGTTTTCCATCCCATTTAGTGAGTGGTGTGGCCACTATGATAATTTGACAACATGAAACTGAAAAAGCTCCAAAGACAATTATAAAGGCGGCTAGACAATTAAGCCTGTAGTTGAAAACTGCACATGGATGGGGCGATTGGACAATTAAGCCCGTAGTTTAAAATTGCACATGGATGGGGAATACATAGAGTTTTGGCTGTAGTTTTTTCCTAACAAAGGAAAATGGGTATGTTTCATGTAACCTGCATTAGATACCAGGGGAAATAAAATACGTGAAGCCTTAAAAACATTAACAAAGAGTATCAGACAATGGGATATATGTCTATGTTAGTAAAGTGGATAGGAAACAACATGTCAAAAATTCCATTCTAATATCATGATCAAAATGAAAATGAAATAACTTTGCAGGTCTACCACTAGCTGTGATACCAGATGTGCCACCCTTGTGTGTAGGATTTATGGCTCTAATTCAAATCCACCAAGATCCACATAGAATCCACCATGGAAATAGATCCCCTGGAAAAGGAAATGGAACCTGAGCCTATGAAATGGATCCCATGAAAAATGAAGTGGATCCTGAAATTTTGAAACATATCCCAAGACTTCCAGTTCTTTATTGACCCACCGATACCCCAAAAATTTGTTTTTTAATGGAAATACTTCCAAAACCCTATAGTCCTAAAGGTTAAAACCCTAAACCCTAAACCCTAAAGACTACAGCTCCTTCTTAACAAATGGTGGCAAAGAAAATGCAACCGCATGAATCTGCAATCCAAGATGATCATATTAGTCTTTAATACATTAGATACAGAGTCTCTAAATTATATTTTCCATAATTACTAGCCTTGTCATATGAGGACAAGGACTTGCAAGGATTTTGGTTTGTCCATGTTGAATCAATGTCACAGTTTACATATATTAGACAATTCCTTGAAATCTTTGGGACAGAAACATACTCAAACAAATCTAAGATGTTTATTATCACAAAAATAAAACTGTCAAAACCAAACATGTTTTATGGAGATATATGAAATATATGGATTGGAATTCAGCCATGTGAAGAACATGAAAGGTGACAAGTACTACCTTCAATAAAGTCATTTAGGATTTATATTTTTTCTATGTACAGTTTGATCATTACCACAGTAAGGGAGATAATGCAACATGGGACAGAACCTTTGAATTTCCTTGGTCCAGTTATTCAATACAAAGGTAGGTGCAACCACAAGAAATGGTCCCCATATGTTCTTTTCATGCCAAAGGAAAAAAGCATGACTTTGGAAAATACAATGATGAAAAATGCATATGAACATAGCCAGGAACTGAACAAATTAATGGACAAAAGCTTGATATGTTATAAATAAGAAATAAAACAATTTAGAAGGTAGCAAATAAGAATTCCATCGCTTGAATAGTCTTTCCCAAACCCATTTCATCATCTAGGATGCCATTCAGTCCCTACATGTATGAAATAAAATTACAAACTGAAAGAGAGAATCCCAAAATAATAAATACTTACTTGTGCAACATCATATTAAAAGTACTCACTTGTTCATAACAATTTAAAAACCATTGAAGACCCTTAAGTTGGTACTCTTTCAGATCACCTCAGAACATTTTTGGGGTTTGCACCGATGAGCTGAGAGGAATTGATGAACTACATAGGACAAAGATGACCAAGGCAATTTAGATTCCAAAGGGCATCACAAACATGGAAATGCAAGGAGGGACTTAAAAAAATTATTTAAGTGCTAGGTTGGAACTTTATCATCTAAAAGCTTACGGGTTGAGCAAATCCATGTTTCCAGAATGTAGCGTCCCCGACCCTTTGACCGACGAAGAGAACGCTACCACGCCATTAACCATCTGGGCCAACCGCCCCATGAACATGGATATATATATATATATATATATATATATATATATATATAACAAAATGATTGAACATATAATATGCTAAGATGCATAAACATTCACATACACAGCGGAAGCAAACATACATTCCTTCATTCAACATGTTCATCAAAATTTATTAACAGTAAATATGATTGCAGAAGTAAAATAGACAAGATTACTTATCTTATAAAGAACTCATCCCGCAACCAGCTACGTTGCTGCAACATTCCACCCAACCATAGGCCATTGTGCTCCTTAATCTCTTAGCAACGCTGCCACCCTCGAGCTGGGCATGACTCCCCAAGGAACAAGGAACAAGCAGGCTTACACATAGCTAAGGATACACAAAACACAGCCAAGACAACACAGTTGGGTTTATCAGGCCATCAACAAGACAACCAAGCCAACATGGTCAGGTTTATCAGGCCATCAAGGAGCTAGGAAAGGCTAAATGCTAAGATGGTGAGCCCATTACAGATCTAGGAACACCTACACCAGAACTAGCCTGACTTCTAAGACACCCACACACACCCAACACAAGGAATCAGTCCCTTCTTTTCTCCACAGTCCCTCAGGCCCTGACTTCCCTTCCAGTGCTATTCAGGGGTTGTGGAGAAGAAAGCCAACCCTCTGGCTCTATCTGTGTAGTTCCCAAACACACCAGGTTTATCAAGCAAACCAAGCCCTCATCCCTACTCCAACACAGTTCGAAGACCAACCACTGCATGCACGCAGTCACACAAGCGATTCACAGCTTGGATAGGGAAAAAAATTCCTGAGCCATTCTTGGCCCTATCGTGGCCAAAACAACTCCAAAACAACCTACAACAGTCCCAAAATGTAAAACAGACACAACCAGCAACATGGGGAAACAATAGCCCGTTCTCAACAATGAAGCCATCGGGAAGACTTACACAGACCGCAAATGGGGAAGGAAATCAGCCTCCCAACCTGTGCATGAGAGAATTTTACACCAGACCCTAGGAATCAGATGGGAAACACACCAGGTACCTCTCTATGGAAAACGTGAATGACAGTCAATACAGCTCCCTCTCCTGGCTACGTGAGACCAAAAACAGAGAAGAATCCTCTGCCTGAGACACAGGACGTTTTTCCTTCCGTGAGAATGAGCGACAATCCAAAATGGTGAGTGGGAAGTGCAGGAGTGTTCCCAACACCGTCGTGGAGAGAGTGGAATGATGGGCATAGTCATTTCTTCTTCCCAACACGAGGTTCAATTCGCTGGTGGAGTGTGTGTGTGGGAAAGGACTGACAATCCTGCCACACTCCACTCCCCAGCAAAATAACTGCCTCAACAAATCTGTAGAGTATTAAAGTGGTAGTTGGATAAGACAAGGGAACATGAGCAAATCAAATAGGGTGATGACACATGGATTTTCCCTCATGGCTCAAGGTTTGACACCCCCCCCCATTACCCTTATGAGAATCATGCCCTTCTCAATTTAGTTGCTATGAACATAGCTGGTTGGGTGATTTAATTAAAATGTGTGTTTACATTATGCCACAATTTAATATATGTCGTATGTCCCGACATACCATCAGTGACAATTCCAAATCCGAAACATAACACAACTAAATCAATGGTGGGGTTTTTTCCTTTAGTTCCACACCACGATTCATTACAATATATACATTTAATGCAATGGGGTCAAAACCGGGGTGTTACATAGAACCTTCATCCACCCTCTTAAGTGTCAAGCTATTAGCTCCATGAAACTTTAAACACTCATCATCAAATGCACTAGTTTTGTTTTCTCTGTTCAAAGAACACATCCTTTGCAACTCTAATGGCTTCTTCCTTAAATGAAGCTTCTTCTGGAGCTTCTTCCTCCATTGGTTTTGCATCATCAATGCTTTGACCTGAATCTGCTTCAGTAGTAGAGGCTCCAACAGCTAACATTGAATATTCAGTAGGTTGAGAAGTCATTTTATTCTGCATAAAATGACTGTAAATCTCTATCTGTAAAAAGGAAACAATTTAGCCTCTATTGTTGTATTTTTGCTTCTCTAAGCTCTTCCTCACACTTCAAAGCTTCAACTACTTCCCTATCCTCCTTTTTCCTAATTTCGGCTTGTTAACAAAGCACTACTTAGCAATCTTATACATATTTATTTAAGAAAACCAAGAGATCATTATTTTCTTCAAATAACTCACATTCAAGATTTCTTTAAAATTATAAAAATTATTTACTCATATCAATTCAAGTAATTTTGTACTAGTCAAATTATGCAGCAGTGGGCAATTGAGCTTGCAATAAATGCACCTGCTTAATTGGCTTAAAGTCCCATTCTATTGCACAATTCAAAGAATATTGGGATGTAATATGAGGGTTATGGAGGGATTAAATATGTCTCTGTATTGGATATGTGCATCACCTCAATCCTTCACAGATTCCATCACAAGTGAGCAACCTTTAGAGTGCAATATGTGGTGCATTGGCTTCATACTCCATATTTTTCCAGTTAGTGCTTTGAAGACACAGACCTGCACCTCTGAGGTTAATCTCATCCATTACTACGTAGGATCTCCAAGCCTTTCTTGAACAAGACTTAGTTTGAAGGATTTTCAAGTTTCAACTATTGTCCATCGTAGTTGGGGGGTAGGTTTATGACAAGTCATTTCAAGAATTCCCTGTGTTAAGGTATTCTTTGATGTTGGGTTTAGAAATCAACATGGTTGTAAAAGAATCATGAAAATGTAGCCATCATTTTGGGGCAGATCTTCTCCCTTCCTTCAACCATGTCATCCAGAATTTAATCCCAACTCGTTAGAATTTGTCCTAGTTTGGGTCCACCTCACAAACTTTCCTTTGCACCTTTTCTCCAAACTTTAAAGACATTCTCAAGCATATCAGGAATGCAATTGGTAGGTTCATATTGTAAAATTCTTTAGGTAAGGGTAGCAATTTTAGTTTTCCTTTAAGGTTTCATTGTTGTTGGTCAATAAAAAAGTCCTTATGTATTTTTTGAATTTTACATGTGGTCCAAAAGTCCTTATGTATTTTTTACTTTTTCTTGTGGTCCAATATTCCTTATGTATTTTTTAATTTTACCTGTGGTCCAAAAGTCCTTATGTATTTTTGGGTTTTTCTTTGTGGTCTTCTTCAAGTTCCCCTGTGGTCAAGTTGGTCCTTTATCACCACTCAATGTACATCATCATATAAAGAGAATTACTAATTCTTTTATCTCACAATCGGTGTGACACCAAGATCGGGTACTAAGGTGTCTTAACCAAGGGTAGCTAAACCTTGGAAAAGATCACAGAGTCCATTGATTAGAGGGTCAGAGTGTCACACATGGCTAGAATGGGTCTAGGGCTTATAGTGTCTTCCTGGTAACATACTAGGTGCCTCAGCCATAGGTTGCATAATTTGGCACTAGGTCAAATACTTGGTAACATACCAAGCGCCTCCATTCTCTAGGAGAATGGCCCTCATCCCTGGGATGAGTCCTGGTAACTGACCAGGTGCCTCCATTCAAAGGAATGGCTACTCAGAGCTAGATCGAGTCTAACAGTACTAGAATGGTCCACATCGTGGTCTTAGACCAGATGTCTACCATTCAACAGAATGGTCACTCAACATAAGGTTGAGTCCCCCCTAGTGTTGGACAGGGTCCATATCATGGTCCTTGACCAGATATCATCATTCAACAAAATTATCACTCAACTCTAGGTTGAGTCCCCCTAGTGCTGGACTAGGTCCACATCCTGATACAAGACCAGATGCCACCATTCAACAGAATGGTCAAATCAATGTTGAGTCCCCTCAGTGCTGAACTAGGTCCACACCCTAGTTTCAGACCAGGTGTCTCCATTCTCCTAAGAGAATGGCTCTCAATGCTGCTCAGAAAAATCAACAAACAAATCCATAGGAGTGACTTTCTTCTAATCCATAGACACCAGTTCATGTAGGTACCACCCCCAAGCTAAGAAATGAAGCAACAAAGCTAAATTTGGCAGCTAAAGCTTTCAAATGCAATCCTAACCCAGTGTGCAACATATAAGGGCTTTGTTATTTCAACAAATGAGCTCAAGGTAAGTTAACCAGCTCTTAGATATTGCTAAAGCCTCTTCCTTCCAGCACAACCTTACACAGGCACCCCTTTCTCTGCAGAACAATGCCTTGGGGACTCCATTCTTGCCAACTATCTCTGTGCAAGAAGAGTTACAGTGCCAACCTCATTCTGGTTGTCTTGGAAATTGTTTGGAAATAAGGACAATATTATCCCCAAATCCATGGCTCTCAATGAGACCATATCCCTCACAACAACATGGTATATCCCATGCATTTTCCTTCAATGACATATAGCTTCGGGAAAATAATCAAAACATGAACCAACTTACTAATTAACCAACAACAATCCCAAACATGTCTCTAGCTCATGCTAGCCTCATGCTCATGGTATCTCCTTCAATTGTAGGTTTAGCAGCCACATATTCTCACACAAGAAATATCTCAACCAGCATAGGAATAATTCTTAAGGTTCTTGGCTAAATAGAATAATGCAAGAGTGAATAAAGATTCCAAATAACTTGCACAAGATATACTCTCCCTTGCATGAAAAGTACATTCCTTATCAAGAATATTGGGATGATAAGCAAAGGACAAGTTGGGAAAAGATACTTGGGAGAAGCAATACAATATTTTTTTCCTGGAATCCCCACTGTACTTCCCCTCTAAATGCCCCATTGACCACATGGTTCTCCTAAGTTATAGTTGACCACAAGTGTACTTTTATTTATTAAATATTATATAATACATTATAATTTATTCAAGTGGTAATATACTTACCATACTAGAATGCTTATCATATTCTCTTCATGAGAGCACACCATATTTTTCCATGGGTCCATATAGTGTATTCTGTTGTGGTTCGTTATGACTATTTTTGGATGCCCTGCATGGAAAGTTTTGATGGGATAAGTGTTTTTTGCTTGCAGCATTAGCTCATGATGGTTGGTTATTTTTACAACCCTTCGTCATATGAAATGCATGTATTTTCATTTGGTATATTAATAAAATTATGAATCATGTTAACAAAAATTATAAAAATACAACAACGCTAGTGGTAAATTGTCTTGTATATTTTATAGCTTGTTTTAGATAACATGTCTCTATTTTTGCTCGTTCAACCATGAAAATGAGATGACTGAGCTAGAGTTATAGGTTTCAGTGATTCTGGAGAATATGTGTGTGTGGAACTCATATGTCAATCCTATTACATTCTATGAAAGTGCCTTTATATTCCAGCATTATTATGCATATATAAACCCGATAAATGATAGCAATAGATTTAGTCTTTGCCTCATTGAAGTTTGAAAAGGTTTAGCAAAGGCCCATTAGAGAAGCTAATAAGATCATTAGGATTATAAAGAGATATAGGCTTTAAGTAGCCACTGAGTTTGCATAGTGTTTCTATAACATATTGACTCTATGAATTCAATATGGATCAATAGTTGAGGAATATATGTGACTAATATTGATGGTGATGAAATCATTTTAAATATATACTGTGTATGAAAACAATGTAGTTAAAATTGCATCCAAATATATAATTGTTGTAAACTACTACATTGGATTAAATTTGTTAGTGTGGTGCTAACTCGCAATCCCCAGTTTTTTATACAAAACCATTGAGCTGAGATGCACTTGGGTGAGGAACACACGAGGAATGAATTGTGCAAGTCCTTGATAGGAATCAATCTCTACAATAAGACCTTGTTAGGATTGTGAATACTCCCTACAAGACAAAGACAGACCCATTAAGTATCCATGATGACTTGGAGTGTAAGAGCACTCGAGAGAGGGCTTGTACATTTAACAAAAATATTTTCCCTTTGTTACCAATGTCATCATTTGATCTTTGAAGTCGCAATAAGAATAATTATTATATTTTATAACCCCATTGTCCATACTCCAACAATCAGTCAATATGGTCCATTCTTTACTTTAACACACTCCCAATATGTTTCATATTTCAAACATGTGGAACAATAAAACTGGGCATAAAGATGAAATAAAATCATTACAATAACACTACATAGCATAGTATAAAACATTGTAGACCTCATTCAACTTTGTCTGTTTCTGATGCCTCAATCGTTGCAAGAAGTCTAGAAGTATCTCCATATTAGTTTCAACTTCCTCTTGTTCCATCTTCCTCTTCCAAGAGACAATCCAATTCCTTTACTGAGACTTCTGCTCCTTGTATGGAGAAGACAAAGAAAAACTATCAACTAAAAGCTGGAAATACTAGCGTCATGTTTATAAGAGTGCAATGTTTTCATTTCTGATTGCAAATCAAGACACGATTTAGTTGGAAAGAGATTCCTCAGTAGGTTATGAAGCATGGATAAGATAAGCACCTAGTCATAAAAACAATGTATTTATGCTAAAATTTTCATAAGCATTCAGTGAGGAACTCTTAGAATGCATAAGACTCGTAATATGAACTGAGAAAGGATGATAGTGTAAAGAAAACATATAAGCCAAAATTTCACTCATAGTGAGCAAAGCCAAAATGGTCAGCATAATGAACAAAGCCAAAATTTCACTCATCGTATATTGGTTAACTAGTGAAATGTTACATCTCATCCTAAATTTCACTTCCTAATATCAAACGATACATATCAATATTGAATCTTGGCCCATGTTTCCATTTCTGGACAACTTCTTAAGAGCAAACACATTTATGTAAAAATATGAAACCGTAAAATACTTGCACACATTGATGAATTTATGCAATTATTTCAAACATATGTACTAGAGAAAACACCATCAAACCCGCCTTTACCATTAACAAATATGATGGAATAGGGCGGATAAAAGCACAAGCTAGAGAGTCAAGTGAAGTATTGTAATGTTTTCTCTGATGTTGTAAATTAATGAGAAGAATTATATTGTTATCTATCAGATGTATATGTGTTGATTTCTGGTTTAGAAGTGTAATTATTTAATGATGTTTAATGCTATAGACTAGTTATGTTTAATCATGTAGACTCTTCCTATATGTGTCATGTGCAGGCTTTAATCCCAAGGGGGTAATCTTCCCTACATTGAGTGGTATCAAATTCAGATGCAATGTTGGGGGTAATATTCCCTACACTAAGTGGTATCAAATCCAGATGCAATGTTGGGAAAAGATAAAGAAGAGAACATTTATAATGAAGAGGAAGAATATGCACGTAGAGAATGAAATATCGAATTAATAACCAATTAAAAAAATACAAGAATTCAATAAGAAGGCACTGCAACTATTCTAATTTTCTAAGAATCATGTTGACTTTATGAGTAATTTAGAATGTCAAGGGGTAAGGGCACTGTGTTGCACTATGAAACAAGTCATGGGACACTTGTTTCCCATAAAATTTAAAAGGAAAAGGCCTTATTGGAGTCATGGGTATCTTGACGTTAGCAATTGATGTGGGAGCATATTACCTTACACTAATCATTTTGAATATTTGGACCTTTAGAAGGAAATTTTTTGATGAGGGGACAAAGTCTTTCATGGAACAAATCTACTTAGCTAGCAGATATCATATTCTAAATGATTTTATATAGCAGATATCATATTTATATTTTATATAGCAGATATCAGATATAGATTTTAGATGAGGTGACAAAAAGGTAGATTGATCAAAATAGAGAGAGTATCCACTAAGTAGTCAAGGAAAGATCCTGGGACATGAGGTGGTGCTCCTTACTTGAAACCAGCTTCAACTCCCCCAAACCTTTTAAAACAAAGTGCTTACATGTGGATGATGGAAATCACCTGAGTGAAAAAAATGTAACTTGCATGGCTCGTACTTATGCTGAACATTCCAATGCCATAAAAGCTATTGAAAAAATCGAGAAATATGCTCTTGAAGGTAAAAAGAAAAAAAAAACGCAATGAGAACAATTGTTTCTTGAAATTCTGCCTCGTTCATCATGCTTTTGATTTTATATGTTAAGATATGTAAGAGTTTTTTGATTTCTAGATCGAGAGCTTTCAGTATCTTTAGCAAGACCTTGGAGTGATAAGAATCCCAAAGCTATGGAAAACCCTACCTCTTTTCAGAGGCCTCTGTTCTCAAATTTTCAGCCTCAAGCTGGGTATGGTTACAATCCAAACATGTATGGTTTTGGCTCCATGGGCTATACTCAGGTAAAACGTAGTATTTTTGTTCTGATTCTACATGATTACACCTGCAAGAGAGTTATAATTCTTTGTATTTTTGTTCTGATTCTACATGATTACACCTGCAAGAGAGTTATAATTCTTTTAGTCTTTATTTTTGTTGTATTTTACAAGCTTTTATAATTATCTTTATAGCCTTCCATGTGAACTTTCTCATAAGGTTTTTCATCCTGTTATCTATGGTAGATGTAATCTCAAATATCCTTTTTTATAAAAAATTTCATATGGTATTTTCAGCCTGTCACCTATGGAAGAGACCCAACACTTGAAGGCATAGCTACCTTTATCAATGTGCCCTATGTATAAGTGCACAGTTACACTACATCTCTCATGATTTAACACCTCCATGGTAGTTTTGTTTAGGCACTAGCTGCTAAATTTAAGGATGCAGAGACCTATGAATTTGGTATTTGGTTTATCTTTTTCCAATGAAATATTTTTTGGGTGAATAAATATCCATATTCACAATTTTACCTTATTCCCCATCACAGATCTGTTGTTTTTGCACTGCTAGTAAATACAACTTTGAAGTTTTTCAAAGATATACTCAACACTGAACAACGACAAGTTTGAAGTGTGTAGTATCACCAACAGGCTACTGGAAGCAATCAATTTTCCTTCATATTATGATTTGTCTCACATGTGATAAGCAATCTATTAAATTCTCTCAAAGCTTCTCCACTCAACCATTTTCCAACATCTAAAATGGTTTTGCATTGTTATCAGGATTTCTTCTACGAAACAAGATCCCCAATTGACTACCTCATCGTTACAATACATTAGTGAAGGAGCTTGGCTCTTCGATTTCAATAATGACCTCCACAACACACACATTCAACTTAAATCCAATCGCAGTAACAATGCAAGTTAAATGACGTCCTCAACAACAAGTACTATTTGGGCCGAGTACAATTTATAGGAACACCCTATACTAAACTCCTCCAATCAGTAAAAATATTTGGAATATAGCATTTGGAAGATAGCCATACACCTTTTTTTTACATTTGTTAAATTTTTTATTTGACAAATTCCTCCAAGGATACTTGTCCTGACTCCCATCCACTACAAACAATTTATGTTGTAGTTTTTACTTAAAATTACCTTGTTGTTTATTCAGCAAATCTATTGTTTTCTATATACTGTTGTTTATAACCCCAATTACTATTTCCTATTTGAGGTACTCTGCATCTACCTACTTCTAATCACTTATACCACTTGCATAGAGAACGGAATGAATCTTAAGGATAAAAGGGTTATCTATGCATCTAAAGTTGTCACTTCTTTCAAAACTTCTTTCCATCTCTTCAAATTCTCCAAGAAATTAAGCTCCAACAATAAATGCAACCCTCTTTAGCGATATCATCTCCCTATTTAAGAGAGGTTCTGTGACACCCCTTCTAAAATACGTTGTGCCAGCTTTATGCTTTAATTTTATCATGAAAGAGGTTGAGTATAAGATTGAGTGATAATATGAGTATATCAATTGTCTCGTGTTGGTTGAAGATGATATGACAATGTAGTATGAATGTTATCTCTTGAAGATGATATGACAATGTAGTATGAATGTTATCAAATAAATATCTTTGGCATGTCTTCAGTCTATATCTTACTTGATTTTTCTAGAAGTATTTAAATGCCTTTTTCCTTTTGTGATTAACATTCTGTGCATGCTTCCAATAAATTTAATATCTATGCTTATCTCTATATTCTATCTCATAAAAAAATGCAATAAGGTTAATGTGACTCTGAAGTCTTTGTCTAAGAACACAACCAATTCTGCTACAAGGAGGAAGTATTCTAGTTTGAGAAATGCGCCAAAACTGTTAGTGAAAGAAGTTTATGGTATCAAACTTTGCTGTTAACAACCCATTTTGAATTGTTCAAGTGACTACTGCATTTTAACTCCACTGTGAGGAGGCAAATGAGAGACTACTTTACTGATACTCTTATGAAATATGCTCAACATCAAAGGATTTTCTGAAATTTTCACTCTTCTTGCTCTCACTCTTGATGTTGTACCATGCCTTAAAATGAAAAAAGAGATCCTGATTACTCTACTTAATACAAAAAGATGGGAGGCCCAATTAATCTGCTTTAAAAAATGAAAAGAGGGATCCTAGTACTCCACTTAGAAGAACAAAAAGGAGGGCTTTTGAACTACTCTTTCTTCACAAAAACGAAACTCAACACAGCAAATTTAGGAAACTTCCTCAACTACACTTCCCTGGGTTTGGTTCCTTTAGCTCGTGTGCTCAGAATTTTACTGAGCTCCTCAATTATGTTTCTACTTTCACTTAAAAACAACAAAAAATTAACTGGTATAATTCCCCCGTAGTCCTAGTTTTACAATTGAAGCTTTTATACCAGGCTGTGGTGTACAGTGTACCCAACCGTATATCTTAAAACTAACACAACAGAATACCAATGACTTACGCTAATCACTGATAACATAAAAATTATATGCTATCTATTCTAACAGATGCATTTAATTGAACACGTAAATAGGAGATGTAATCAATACAGACTCCAGACTAATACATCTCCCATATGGTCTTGGATTGATTCCTAGGGAGCATGTTTTAATGGGTCACCACTTACCAGTTACCACACACCCTTATGGAGCGTGTAAATTTATTAGTGTGCAATGAATGACCAAAAGGCATTGAGAAATAAGTTAATGCAGGGAAAAATACCCAAATGTATAGGATTCTCAGAAGTCACAATGAACGTAGAAATGATGCAAGATATTCACTCTTCACTTTAATCGTTGAAAATTTTCATCATTAATTTTCCAAAAGTAAAAAACCATAGTAAGAAAAAATAAAATGAGCTGCTTGTTTACCATACTGGAAAATAATAGATATCAAGCTTACCTCAACAACAAGGCTATATTTAGCACAGTCAATAGCATGTCGCGATGCTCTGCCAATAATTTCCTTCGTCCTTGACAGCATCTTTAAGATTCCCTCAAAAGTGCCCTTGGAAATTGCTGCTTCTGTCCCCACTAATTGTCCCTCCAACTCATTTTCGCTCTGAGCTTATTTTGCCTTCTTCACTTGATTCCAGATCCATTGTATTTGGAAGACCCCATTGCTGCACATTAACTCTGGGACTTATTGATTCTGTATGGGAAATGGCATCGTTTGTATCCTTAGTTGCCTCACCATCTAAGTGAAGTTGGAGTGGTGAACAGTGATTTGAACTACCCCCTCGGATTGGTGAAGGAATGGAAATAAACAGAACATAATTCTCAGTTTATTTAATTGAAACAGAATGTGGTAGAGATGCGGAACGTGCTTACCTAGTGTACAAGACAAATATGAATGACTCAACTTATCATTAGGAATTGCAAAAACAATTTTAGTAGGGATGATTTCCTATGGAACAAGTGATGATTGAAATAGTAAGAGCCTCTTCCCATAGGCTATTGTGTTTCACAGTTTATTATAATAACATTGTAGCATGCTATTACCAAAACAAGCCATCAACACGACAGTTTGTCAGAAATAGTCTGAGGACTAGAACAACAACTTCGTGGGAATGCAGAATAGGAAAATAATTCATGAGTTTAGATACTTACACTGAATGGAAATGTTTGTTAATGGACCTTAGTCATGTTGGGTTCCTCAAAACCCAAAAAATATCCAGAATCTTCATTTTGGTGATCCCCTGAATTTGTCGGTTCCTCATCTTCTACTATTTGCATCTTCTTCTCAAGACTCAACACCCTATTCCTCCATAGATCCATGATTGTCTTGTTTGACAAATAAATCATAGTATCTCAAGAATAGGGAAAGAAGGATATTTGAAGTTTTGTTCAAAATACCGAACTAATTTGTCTCAAATTCATGGACATCCACTCTTTCTTTTCCATTTTCTTCATTGGAATTTATGCACATTAGTACTCTTTTGTTCATCCAATATTACTTTTTCCATTTTTACAAAGCGATAAAGGACTATTTATGGTTGTTGGGATGAGAAAAGAACTCAATGTGTACCTGCATGCAACATTGTAGGAAACAAAGGACTGGAAATGGAACTCAAATCTTCCCTTATCATCTTTGTACTTTTCACCATGGATAGCATATACACATTGGCCTTTACGAAGGTAGATGGCCGTATATGGGCTACCCATTGATGCTAAATAAGGAGGTAACTCCACTACTTCATGTATATCTTCCTATAGGAAGGAAAATTTGGTTTTATGTCCAAAGAGATTTGCATAGAAACCTAGCATCCTTGTAGATAAGAATAAGTGAACCTACAAAACATAAATTTACTTTAGACCTCTATGCTATTAGTCACTTAATGTAAATGTAAATGTATCTAAGGCATGCATAATTGAAGAGGAATTTTGCGTTTAAAGTAGCATGAAACATAATTATTGAGAATTTCTTTGCTTGGAAATGCAAATGGATTCTAGAACGTTGAGTTTGTCTGAGGTAAGCACCAAGAAATTTGCATACATTTCATCCTCCAAGGGTGGCTATTCATTCTCCTATGGTTGCAGCCTATCAAATATTGTTGTAACCATTATCTCAGAATCATGAACAATGGATTTACTTCCCAGAATTTGATGATGTTTTTTGTTGCTACTACAGGATCAAGGATTTATGGCTGTTACCATGCCCAAGGGACTGTCATATACTCATAAATGAGTGATAGTTGTTTGTACAAAGATAATACCTAAAAATTAGAAACGTTGTGAACTTGACTTGAATATTCTACCATTGAAGAAAATATTGGATGCTATCATAAAAACGACCAAAAGTGATTTCATGTTGACTGTTAGATGCTCAGAATATTTCATTAAGATACCTATATCAAACACTTCGTCCTTATTTCTTCCTAGTGGCTATTGGTGACTTCTATGTGCCCAGACTTGGAACTAAGACCATTCATTGTTGTTCTTTGATTGCTTGCAGGGCTGACACATGCTCACGATATTAGGTTTGTTCTAGAATCCTTAGAACAAACCTTTGCTTTTATAATTAGGGAAAACCCAGTTTAGAAATGGGTGTAATGAGGATCCCATTTCAAGCAATGGGGATGAGTTTGATGATTGATCATTTTTATGAGTGATATGTAATAGGAGAGTAGCTTGTAACATCATGCATGTTGTTTTTTGGACTTGGATACCATTTAGATCCCTATTGATGAATTGTTTTGTCTCAGACATGGATTGCACTTACGTAAAAAGGGAAAGAACTTACTTCTATTTACTTCTAATTAATATTGGATATCGATCACCAAGAGCTATGTAAATCTACATATCTTTTTTTAAATGTTTTGATGCCAAAACTATTAAAAATCCTTCCCACTACTGTAATTTTGCAAAAGTCGAGTTGGAATTTTTTTTCTATTTTGTGAATTTTCCACAACGGGAAACATAAATACTATCATAGTGATATTCAGAAACATTCCCACTTATCTAGAATAATGTTTCTCGCACTCTTAAACATGAAATGTTAAGTCTATCCTCAATTTATCACCCAAAATTCAATCTAAGTTGTTTGAAACAATTTATGCACAACAAAATATCTATAGTTAGTTCGAATATTTAATGACATATATGCAACCTTAGCTAATAAATAAAATTCACTACATGGTAAGTTCACTTTCTTGGCATAAAAGAGATACAAGTCCTAATGGATACACTTAGAGATCTATGCTTGTATTCCGAATAGGGAAGTCTTGCTAGACCCCTTTTACAGAAAATTTTCACAGCTATATGTAAGTTCCCTTTAACTAGGAAAGAAGGTCACGAGGGAGGCATCTCTTAGAAAATTTGGATATTTGTGTTGGGAATTCTTCTCAAAGAGGAAAACAACCTTTTTTTTTTGCAATTTTTTTTATCAAACTCTTCACCAGACAAAACAAATGAGTAATTACTAGTCAACTAGTAATAAATAATGTTCAGATGATATTGGAGAGCACCATAAAATGCACCTGGTATGATTTGAAGTAAAATAGATACATAAGTTCTATGTCTGAGCTTCTCATTTTGCAAATTGGAGGGAAAGGAAAGAGCCTTTCCACAAGTTCCTTTGTTAAATTACACTGAAACTAATCATCTGCAGTGTTGTTTATGTGAGTTGGGTATCTCCAAAGCACATTTTCCTATGTGTTTTGGCCCTCTATCACCTCCTTCACAACAGAAGCCACCTCTTCCACTAAAAATCGTATTTTCTCTTTTGAGTCTCTCTCTCTAATGGTTACTGATGTTTCCGAGTCAACCGTTATTGCAAATGGCACACCTAACTCATTTGTTTTTGCATATATCTTGCCAATGTAAGTTCCTATTATATCTATCTTGTGGGATATGCCTGCTCTAGTCAGTGACTTTGAAATAAGTTGATTTATTACCTCATATTTCTCACTTTGCACCAGAGGGAACACCGTGCATTTTATAGGTGCTAATAATGGTGGGAAACTGAAAATGTTGGATTGTTCATCCCCAGCCTTGCTTGGTCATGTATTAAAGTAGTGCTCATATAAGTAGTAAATGATTCTACCAATTCCAAATGATGGCTCAATCACAGAAGGTGCGAAAACTCTCTAGTGCTCTTTTTTATTTCTTTAGATATAGATACCATGTCCTTTCTAAGAGTGACAGTTTGGCCAAGTGTGCAAACTTGAAATGGTGCCTTCCCTTCAGACTCAAAATTAGCTTTAAGCTCCATTGCTTCTACTTCACTCATGGCCTGGCAAGAGGTTTGCCACAAAAATAACCATCAGAAGCAAGATAACCTTAACAAGCAAGGTAAATAAAACTTGGAAGAAAGAAAAAACCATTTTAGTTTTTTCTTCCTGCAATGTACACCATCAACAAGTGCAAGAAAAAGCATAAATATAGTATTCACCTCTAAAGATTCAATAAGCATCTTCCGATTCTTCTTAAATGCCAACCCCAACTCTCTCTTTCCCGGAGTTATAACTAATTTCTGCACAAAAAACAAGCTATAAACTGGCTGTACCAATATAAATAACAAAATGAAGTAATTCATTGATATAAATCACCTCTACCTCCATGGGTTCTAGATATGTTTCATGAGCCACAATGGGAAAAACACTCTTTTCTTGTTCCATTACAGTTTTACAAGTTTACAGATTATAAATTGCATTTAAAACTTGTGACTTCAAAAAAAAATATTATTGAATAACTCAAAATTTACTTTGAAAACTTACTCTAAGCAAGTTTCAAGTGTTAAGAAGATCTGTCAGCAAGACCAACAAATTCAACCCATCCATATGCACACTCTATTTCTGCATCCCAACAGTCTGCAGCATAATGAGCCATTTCATTATGTAAATCCTGCCTGAAATGCAGACGCTCCTTATCAATACCAAGAGTTGTTAGAAACAAGAAAGTCCTTCCTATGAAGTACCCCAGAGTCTCATTGTTAATAGTTCCCTATCTATAAGAAGGTAACATGATATTTTAAAAAGAAACACGACATAAACAATATACAATATCCTTTTCATAGCAAGCTACTAACTAGAGACTTCAACAAACATTTGACAATGTTGCACTTATCTGAGTTGATTAACAATAATATAAAATACCTTGTGATTGTATACACATGGACATCAAAATAGGTTTCTAACCTTTTTGATTGCTTCCCCCAGACGAATCTTTATGGGTGATTTTAGGGCCATTTGCTCTTCTCTAGAATTCACGTAACTTTATCATCTTCTCTTTTATGGGTATTTTAGGGCCATTTGCTCTGCTCCTCTCTTTGTACTTTCTCTGATGATGCATTTCCCTCTTATTATGTCTCTTTTTTCATTCTTTGCAAGACCCATTAGAAATTTAGAAGACTTAAATCTAGTATTCTCCAATGGCTCACGCTTGTCTTGTGGTCAAATTTGATTTTAAAGAATGGATCATCGATCTTGCATGATTTCTTGGCATATTAAATGATTCCATGCCAAAAGTGCAGTCTAGATATAAACAATCTAAACAATCCTTGGACGTGCTGTATTTTCTAACTATGAACTTGTGAGGAAGTTGCAATAGATAGTCAGAACTTAGCCTGCAATCTCGTGTATGCAGGATGTTTCCAAAAACGCCTTCAAACAAAAGCATGATAGCACCTGAAACTTTTAAATTCTAATTAAAAAACCAGTAGAGTTCCACTCAAGGAGCATATCATGTATGGGTTATGTTATATACTAAATCACCACTACATTAGTCCCATCAAATTGGAGGGATCCATGAGAACCCCAAGAACTAAATAAAATAAGCATGTTTTAAGTTCAAACAAGATTTGGTTTTAAGAAAGGTAAAATAAATTGAAGTTGTACAATTTCGAGGAAATCCCTTTATTCAAATTTAAGCAATGGGAAAATCAAAATATTGGAATGCCAATAATTCCCTTAACTAGAAAATTCTCAATAGATCGTAACACCAAGAGATTCTAGAAATAATGGCAAGAATTGTCAAAAATAAATTTACATAACAGTTTTGGCAATTCCTATATCTGCAACTCAGACAAGTCAAATTAAATATAATCCAAGAATCCCTTCTAAATATTTTTCCAACTTGCAAAAGACCCGAGAAACATACGGATCATAGCTTAAAAAACTAGAAAAAATATGATGACTATAAAGAAATGGGAATAGAGAACCAAGAATGGCAGATTTTCTTTATTCAAGAAGGCCCAAGATAAACTTCAGGACAAACCAACAAGTCTAAAGACAATACTAAATTTCAGTGAAAGTTTTCCAGCTAAGAAGGTAATTCAATAATATAGAATCTAGGTCAAGTTAAAAGAGTTTCAAATTTTGCAAGGAATAACTGCTCAGAACCCAGTTGAACAAATAAACATTGAAAAACAACAAAAACACAAGTTCTTTAAAAACAATATTATGAACCCAAGTTTTAGTGTTACAATACACTCCATAGCTTCTTAAAGTCTGTATTTCGAAGGGATAAACTTTTATACATTCAATTCTTAAAATCACAATTTTTGTATTTCAAAAATTCGAAGATAGGCTCAAATTGCAAAGCCTATATGCTTATTATACACCTTAAATAGGGTGTAAGAACAAGCAAACTACATTTCTATATAAATTCAATAATCCAATGGAAAAATGCATATGATTTCATACCATTCAACAATGTCTATTGGAACATCAACAAGATATAGGCCACTTTCTAGGCCTAACAATCAAGTCTACTGACACCCTAAATGGAAATATTTCTCATCTTTAAATCTTTGCAATGAAAGATGGTATGTAAAAACTTCTTTCTATAACTCGTCCTTGTAAAAATTATCTACAACATCCAATGTATGTAACCGACATTTGTGCTAGGCAACTAGCTATTCCTCAATTTCAATAGTCTTGTTTTGGGCCATCCAAATAACAATAAGTTTTCAGTACTTTGAGTTGTGCACCTAAAAAACTTGTAATTAAACTCCAAACTCTTTCTTCAAATCTACAACTTCTAATTGAAACCACATTGAAACTGGCATTTGTGTTGCAGTTCCATGTTTGAGGTTTAACGTTTCTCTCTTCATTCCAAAATAAATAGTGATTTCTTTATATCCAAATTGGCATGGTTTCTTTCAATATAATCCTGCATATTCCAGCTTCAAAATCAGTGATCCTTAAATTTAGAATGTCTTGAACTTGAATCTTGCATGTGATATTAAAATCAGTGGCTGAGGAAATGGTACATGAGGCCTTGGATAGGAAAAAAATGAATTCAATATATACATCTTAACCCCTTCATCAAATTTGTGATCACCATATACCATTAGTTGATGAAGCTTCTCAAGCTAATTCAGATAAAACAGGACAAGGAATAGGGTAGGATAGTTTTCTTTGATGACAAGGTTTTGAATTCTAATCCAGCCTTGGACATGAACAACAATCACTTTGTAGAGATAGAGGCTTTCATTTCAGTCTTTAAATAACTTTCTTTTGGGATTGAGGAAAGCCATGGATTGAGGGAATTCTATATTTGTAATTAAAAAAATTGGCTGCCAAACATTTAATGAGGAACTTTGAAGCAATTCAACTTAATAGAATTAAAACAAAGGGCATAGTTATTGGATAGAGATGCCATAAACCTTATATCTAGAGCTAGTTGGGTATCCTAGGGGATTTTGTAGGAGATCTATAAAAATTAGACGCAATTCTTTGAATTTTCAAATTATAATATAACATTGTCTACATTTCTTTGCCATATTTAAGTTTGGTGTTGGATGCCTGCTCAGATCCTTCAAACTCCTCCCAATGATTGGGATTTTTTTATCTTTTCTAGATATCCATTCCAAATAGTTGATTGGTTTATTCAATATTGGGATGTACACTCATTTCCTTTGCTCTAAATTTATAGATCCTTTGAGATTGCTATAATGTTCTCATCAAACTTCTTTATGGATTCTCTATTTTTTAGTATTTTCTTGATCCAATTGGATTTGCATGACAACATAATTGGCTATCAGCTCAGGTTCTATAAGGATTGGCATAAGAAAGGTTTAAGACTATGGACAAGGTAGGAGACAGGGTTGATGGCATAAAAGGCCACGTACCATTTCAACCAACATCCACACCTTCGGTATCATTGTACTCTTAATCTAAGCATGGGATATGTCAAAATATGAAAAGAAGGTGAATTGAAAAATCAAATAAGAGAAGCTATTCCTCAAGTGCTTATTGAGAAAAGATAAAAGAGGAGAATCCAATTTTGTGCTTGAGGAAGGTGAAGAGTTGGGGATTCTAGGCCTTCCAATTGACCCCCCAACTTAGCCATTCTCCTATTTACTCATGTGTTGAAGTATTGTTGTCATTTATGTCAAAGTAATAGCAGCATCAAAATACATAGGAGTAACAACATATCATTGATGTCAAAGTGTTTGGAGTATGGTTGACCATATGTACAAGAGAAAATCCATAATTACAGGAACTTGAATTCTAGTAATAGACTAGGCACTGCAGGAACCTATTTTACTACTGGAACATAGTTATTGTCGAAACTGAAAAATACATATTACCGAAATAAGCTACATGAGTTCCACTAATTCTCCAATGTTTTCAACACACATCCCAATTATCAAATCACATTTAGGTTGTGGATTAGTTGGGTTGGACATTTTTGTTGCAAATGAGAACGCGAATTGTGTGTGCTTAAGGCCAGCTTAAGATGAACATCTATTGGATTACATATAAATAGGACATGAATATTATGATTTAACAATGTTAAAATTTCCACAAACAAGTTGAACTCCTTTGAAATTGCATAACGTTTATGCATATGTTTAGTGCTATATTACACACAAAATGGCCTCAATTGTCAATGGATGGGTCCACAAAGTGCACAACAAATGAAATTGAAAATGTTTAAATAGTTGAAGAACACTCACACATTGGTTGGAACACAACTAATTAAATTGATTGGGTCCACACAAATACATATATATTTGTGAACAAATTTGAATAAGAATGTGTCAGTGAAAAATGAAAAGGCTCTAAAATCGTGATTCTAGTTTGCTGGAGGTTTTGGGTATGTTAGATAAAAGTATGGCATGGGTATTGGCTTGTGTGTGATATTTAAAATTGAAAGTATGCATGGATTGGTGTGCTGAGGAAAAGGGGAAAAACACTTTGAGTTTTGTTGAATGAAGAAATGTGATTCTTCTGTGGCTCTGGGTTTGATGGAGATGTAGGGTCTTTTCTTTGTTTCTAAATGCAGGCATTGGAGATAGCAAATTAACAAAATGAAAGTAAATCTATGTTCTTTACAATTGCAGGAATGTGATCTATGAATCAAGCACGGAGTACGATTTAAGTCAATTGCATATAGTATATACAAAGGAAAGAATACATGTAGCATAATTATGGAATGCGATTTGATGGATTATGGAATAAAATTGCAAAAGGGTTCCACATTTTAAACTATACTATAAAAAATTATGAGATCTTGGTATGTTACTACCAATCCTTGAATCAGCACAGGACTTGTACCATGAAAGATCAAACAGGCTGCAGAACAAGCAATCTGATTACTGTAATGAAGTAATTCTATAATACTGCGATGCGTGAGACATGGAATGATAGTCAAGATACTGAAAATATAAAATGATTCCCTGCCTGTGAAAGATTTGATGATATAAAGGTATGAGAAAATTAAGAGAGTGAAGCGATTCTCTGTGTTGAGAATTTTTGAGATCTTGAAATGACTCTCTGTGTTAAGTATGAAATTACTTTGTTTTGGGGCCTCTAGGAGCATTAAATTAATTTATGTTTTCGGAGGGTTTGAGAGCATGAAGTCGTGAGTGAACATATAAAAGGAAATGAGCCAGAGAACTTGTATATTATGTGAAAATCTAGAGGAGCTTTGAGGACTATGTTGCAGCTACATCAATAATAGATATGTTGTCTATCGTGTCCAAATGAAGAGATCATTTGAAATTTGTGTGTAGATTAGGAGTTCTAGGAAGACATAGGATCCATTGTCCAAAGATTAAATTGATGATATGCTCATTTTGTGTAATTTACTGAAAATGAAAGTGTAGATGTGTGAATGTTTTGAAAGCGTTAAGACTCTGTGGCATTCACAGGATAGACTAGGATGTTGAGGACTGTGTAAGAAGGTTTAAGGACTGGGTGTAAAAAGGAATGAGGACTGTGTTTTAGTTACATATTTATAGTATGTATATGAGTCTCTGAAGAGGAGACTTCAGGTGCATGAAGTTTTGTGATTGATCAAGTATTGACATATATTGAACATGATATTTTGATCACCAGACATGTGAAGGTAGATCTGAGTTCAAATCTGCAGGTAATATGATTGTGTAAACGAAAGAGAAGCAGAGCTACATCTTTCGGTTGGAATTGCATATAAAATTGTCTTAAGGGTGGTTGGGTGGAGCAAGGCAGAGGATTGGTGTCCTCGTCTTCTGAACACGTTGGTGCCTACAAACTGTGAGTAGGTTCTTACAGTGAGGATTGGTGTCCTCACCATGTTAACAGGTGGGTGCCTATCAGATTGAGCAATGTAAGTGGTTAGCACTGCAAAGAGGATTGGTGTCCTCATTAGCTCAACAAGTTGATGCCTTGTCATATTGAGCAATGTAAGTGGTTAGCACTACAAAGAGGATTGGTGTCCTCATTATCACAACAAGTTGATGCCTTTACAATTCATTTGAAAAATCAATTGCAAAGAGGATCTTTCACTACGAGGTCATCCTTCCACTACGACATCAACAATGCCATAAGCTTGGGATTTTGTTTCCGACATAAAAACATGTCTCTCCATCGATTTGGTGGATTGCCCCACCACTCTAAGAAGGGCCATAAATAAAATCAATCACTTGGTGGACTCATTTGTCTAAATATTAGAGGAAAAAGGTGAAAGCTCTCGGTGAAGAAAAAAGGTTCAAGGCCGAAGGCCCTTATTCCCTTGGTTAAAGGATGAATTAGTTTCCCGCTAAAAAGGAGTAAATGGATACTTAGTATAGTGATTGGTGTCCCTCACAGGATGAAACCTGTAAAGAATGTAATTCTTGTTTAATATAAGAAAAACCTTTTTTTCTCCCTTATTGGGTTTCCACGTAAAATAAATATTTGTGTATTGTTCCTTGTTGTTGATCTCCGTTGATATGATTGATTATGTGATTATTGTTAAAATTTGTCAAATATTGATTTATGCCCTCTCAGTATTTGTATATTCCAATAGATTGGAAGAAAATCCCCATACCATTTCAACCAACTTCCACAGCTACAGTAACACCGTACTCTTAATGTAAGCATGAGAGATGTCAAAGAAGAAAAGAAGGCAAATTGAAAAATCAAACATGAGAAACTATTCCTCAAGTTCTTATTGAGAAAAGACATAAGAGGAAGCATGAGAGATGTCAAAGAGGAAAAGAAGGAGAATTGAAAAATCAAACATGAGAAACTATTCCTCAAGTTCTTAATGCAAAACCCAAAATATGGGGTACACAACAAAATTCTAAATGCTTTTTTAGATCAAATGACTAGGATTTAAACCCTTAATATTTACCTAGGAAATGGTTGGAATCGAATGCAATGACGGTGAAGGATTCATCGACAGCACCAGTTAGCAGCAACTCTCCTATTTCCAATTAGACAAATATACTCTCGTCGAGCTATGAGACAAAGAAATACAATATATGTTAGGGAGTATAAATTCCATAACCTAATATATATCAGCTAAAGAAAACATCTTAGGAACAAATTAGCACCCATCATGGGGTAGCGATGGTGGATGATCTGTTTAGGACGGAGGTGCAATAGACATGGTAGGAGGCATGCGCTGCAATTCCCTTGGGGTGATCCTTGTGGGAGTGTGTTAAGAAATGGTATCTATTCTTAGACAAAGAGAAATATGTCCAAGTGTCCACCAAAAATGGAAGCCTCTTCGCCATTTCCACACCCATTTCTAAGACAAAAGGAGGGGGAAGACACAGGAATGAATGAAACAAAAGGTGCGGGCACCATAGAAACCACCCATTTCTAAGACAAAAGGCGCAGGCACCATAGAAACCACCCATTTCTAATACAGAAGATGCGAGGACCATAGAAATCACCCATTTCTAAGACAAAAGGCACGGGCACCAGAGAAACTGCCCTCCAAATCTAGAGAAAACAATGCAGCATTAGCATCAGGCTTGTGGCAAGCTTATGGAAGAGGCGCGGGCAACCCTAAGCAATAAAATATGCCCGAGCATATTGGATATTTATATAGTAAATAAAAAAACCCTTTTTACCCTTAATATACCACTAATATATTGGTTTAAAAAGTTTTGATTTTTAACCCCCCATATGAACAAACATGATATCACATTGGCCCCTAGGTGACGCCCCCATGCCTATTGGTTTCCTTATTTATTTTATATTCAGTTTGAAAGTAAAATTTGGCATGGTAGGACAATGCATTTCCCACTTTTTTCCATCATTACTAACCCTTTTAGAAACCACATGACTATTTTTTAAGCACTTTAATATTATACTTAAGTATAGTATTCTAGGCTATTGTTTTGGATTGAAAAAAACATGTTTATAGATAGGTAGGAGAATATTAAATATGAAACATAAAATTAACACTAAAATGTGTAAATTTTGGTGAATACTATGATAAAAAAAAACATATTTTATGTAAATATTGGCGATATTAGACACTAAAAATGACCAAATAGCGAATTTAGTTTTTGAAAAAACCTAAAAAATAGCCAATTGGAGAAATTTCGAACCTAAAAATTACCCTGCTCCATATTCCTTCTTGGATATTTGGAACTAGTCATTCTCCATCAATCACCACTAAAATAAGGGCCATTTTAATTAGTGTTACATCCATTTTATTAAGACAACTCGACACATCACCTCAACTGCTTTATTGACTATCTATTAGTAATCTTATTCTAGGGACACCAACCTTGTACTAAAGGAGGGACAAATAAGGGGGTTTGTGTGGTGACATTGACATCCCTCCTAAGTTTCCCAATGGTTAATATGGATCTTGGACTTTGGATCTTATAGAGGAAAAATACCATATGAATATTAGTCTACTCTAAGCATACAATATTATATTCATTGCATGTGTACTTGACGGTAGATAATGAAGTTATCTAATTAATGGAATATGTTTTTCTAATTAATATCTCTACGAGTCTCATTCAAGTACAATTCTATTAAATCTAGGGTATCCTACCATTGTAAAGGGATAGAATAATGTGTTTTCTTCCATGGCACATGCTACTCATCATTTGAGGGAGCATATGACAAGAATTTGTCTTCATTGTATGGAGTAGACCATGATAGAGGCTTTAGACACCTATCCTAAATTATAATGACTAATGTTAATGTTTTGGATTCAAGACACATATGAGGCTATATGATTTATCATTTTTTATGTTGCATGAGTTCAACTTAATAATGTGAAAATGATGAAAATTCACCTCATGAACTAGTTTCACCAAATAACACAAGAATAAGAAAATTATGTATAAAACACACATGTTTGATATTGTTTGTCATTCACTATTAATACAAATGTCTTAATTAATGTTTGATATGCTCCCATAATAATTTGAAATGAAAGACAATGACGTTGAAATCCCAATATGTACTGTGTATTCCCTTCTCCTTGCAAGTCAAAAAGAAAATGCATAATGAATTAATACTAGCGTAGATCCAAATCCTAGGCTCTATCAAGCACCGAGAGGGATCAAAATCTCTAGGTGCAAACCTCTCTAGGTATTAATACACCATTAGAGCCAATCAATGTAGCTACTAATTTATGCATTAATATTAATACACCATACATTGAAACCTATGTAAAGAAAAAACTCACTGTGTAAGTTAATGAAATGCTAATGAAATTATGTTACTGAAATTCAATATATTTTTAAATATGACACTTTTCAATTTGACTATATTTACAATTATAATTAAAAAATTTATTTAAAACATATTTGGAAAAAATGTGCTTTAAAAACTTTTTATTATTTAAATTATTAAAACATTATAACTATTAAAACATTATAATTATTAAAACATTAAATTTCTTGAAACATTATAATATTATACTATTTCATAAATAAACTATATTTTAAAAACCTTATTTTTTAAAACATTTTTACTGTTCAAATTATTAAAACATTATAATATTATACTATTCCATAAATTGACTATATTTTCAATTATATTTTAAAACCCATATTTAAAATATAATTGAAAAAAACTTATTGATATACATTTCTTGGAATATTTCTTTTTATTATAAATGATTAACTATTAAAAAACCATATTTTAATAATTATATTTCATAATCCCATAATTTAAAAACCCTTTTTTAAAACCTTGCAATACTATGCTAAACCATATTTTATTGAATGCATGTTGGAACAAAACCATATTTTATTGAATGCATGTTCATACATAGGGAGCATAATCTAGTGCCTATATTTTATTTTGGTTTGAAGCCATTGAAGTATGGATTCGATGTAAAATTTGGTAGGTTAGGACAATGCATTTCTCACCTTTTTCCATCATTACCAACCCTCTTAGAAACCACATGACGCCATATTTCTTCTCGGATATCTGGAACTATTTATTCTCCATCAATCACCACTAAAAGAAACCTAATTTAATTAGCCTTACATCTATTTTACTAAGACAGCTCAACACATCACCTCGACTGCTTTATCGACTATTTATTAGTAATCTTATTCGAGGGACACCAACCTTGTACTAAAGGAGGGACAAAGAAGAGGGGATGTGTGGTGACATAGGCATCCCTCCTAAGTTTCCCATTGGCTAACACTGATCTTAGACTTTGGATCTTATACAGGAAAAATTCCATATGAATTTTACTCTACTTTGGGCATACAAGATTATATTCATTGCATGTTTACTTGATAGGTAGATAATGAAGGTCTCTTATTGATGGAATATGTTTTACTAATTAATATCTCTAAGAGCCACATTCAATTACAATTATATTAGATCTAGGGTAGCCTACCGTGGTAAAGGGATAAAATAACTTGTTTTCTTCCATGGTACATGCTACTCATCAATTGAGTGAGCACATGGAACTCATTTGCTTACATTGTATGGAATAGACTTTGATAAAGGAATTAGATGCCTATTGTAACCGGTTAAAATGGAAGTCCAAGAAGCTGGTAAGCATATGAGGGAAAAGTACTATCACCTTAGTCACATGTCCCCAACTGCTTGAAGCCAAAGCCTCCAAGGGAAGATCCCTATTGATAACCCTACAAAAGACACCAAACCACAAAAAGATATCTCGCATATATGTATAAGTTACCAGACATTAATGGAGTCAAACTCAAACCCAATAAGGTATGGATACAAATGGTGCAAAGCATCGAGTATGTTCACGTTGTAAATGTATTCCAACAGATAACTAATCCTCAATATCGAATTGTGCTAATATCATATAACAAGAGGAATGTTATGGATATTATCCCCCAGATTATTAATAAACAATAGTATCAACTCTAACTCAATACAATATGGATGAAAACAAATATATCGCTAGAAATACAAATCACAAACATCCCCTTATTATTAATTGTAAGAAAATCTCTTAAAATCAGTGCTTGAGTCAACCATATTATTGGTTCATCAATGCTAAATAAGAAAGGTTCGCCCTACCATCAGCGTTTTGATAATGTCAACAGGTATTTTAAATATGCGGCATAATTATCATAACCAACACAATATTGTTGTGAAATATTGATGCATTTAATAAATATAAATCTTAGTTTAAAAAAATAAACTATTACGTAACCCTAGTCGATTGGGGGAGAGATGTTGAGTCACGTGTTATGGTGGGATGAAGGAGAGTGAAGGAGTAGACGTTGTAGGAGCCGAGAGGAAGAAGTCGTTGCAGGGGAGTAAGCGATGGGACTGCGCCTTAAACAAGCCGCAGATGAAGGGAAGTTTCATTGCAGAGGGCTACCTGCAGACCCGTGCACGGAGGCATCAAATGGTGTTTCAGAAAAAGGGTGGAGACAGCAAGCGACGTAGCTGTAGAAGCAGGCGAAGTGAAGGGACCGATGGAAGAAACAAGGAAAAAGGGAGGCAGAATGTTATGGTAATGAAGCCAAAGACGAAAATGGAGGTGACAAGCAGGCCGTGAATGGAGAAGGAGCGTGTCATGAAGAGCTAGTTGGGGTGAGTGATGAGTGGATAAGGCTTAGAGAGTAGCCAATGGGAAAGGTAAATGCTGGTATTCACAAGAGATTACGCTGAGGTGAGTAAGCGAGAGTTTCGAGGGCAGATTTGAGAGAGGGGGGGAGGCTAGGGTTTCGAGACCTAGTTTAGGCATGGTCGTAGCAAGGGCGGAAAAGGATTTAGTGTGTCAAGAATGAAAGGCAGTCGGGAGATGGAGAAGGTTGCGACGATAATTGATGACCAGTGAGGGTGTTGTAGGGGAGCTTCCAAGCTTAATCTGGTAGCGAGAGTTAGCGGATGTGTAGGAGAATTGAGCGTGGAAAGAAAAGGACCAACAAAGAAGAGAAAAAGGATTAAGGGAAAGGTTGTGAATGTGGGGGTATGGCTGATGTATACGAAGACTAACCTTAAGTTAAGATCTAAGATATCCTAATAAATAACCTAACACTAACCCTAACCATAAAACTATCTAACTAAAAACTAATCTAAAGCTAACATAAGTCTAACCCTAGATTGGATGTGTAAGAGGAAGAAGCATGCAAATATAGGAAAAACCCCAGCACCAGCCCTACCTAACCTAGGATTTCTTAGGAAGAACGACTAGCCTAGTGAGGAAGGGTCTTAAGTTAAGCAAATAGCCTAGGAAAACTAAGGTGAAACCCTAGGGAACCCTCACAAGGATATGTGTTGATGTTTGCTAAAAGTGTCAAGAGGAAGGTAAAGGCCTATCCTAGGGGAAAATGCAGCTCTAAGGACACTACTGAGACTCAGACGTGCACATCCACCGACATCCAACAAAAAGGTAAGAAGCATGACCTCCTTGTTCTTGTGTTCATCCAACAAATTGGAGCATCACTAAAAGAAGAGATTCACTAAATAACTACGAGAAAAAATAGCTTGCATTAACTAGAAAACTTCTTCACCAAGAGCGCATTAATCCATAGAAACCCTAAGAAGGGTAAAAAAAATGCATAGTGAGTTATCTCATAAGTTCTCATTTAAAATGAAAGTGAGGAGATCTATTTATATGATTTCACATTCACTTTTACAAATAAAATCTAGGCGGACATGCCTTGAAACAAGTTAATTTGCAATTATAAAAATGTCAACTGAAAATTAAAAGAAATAATAACAAAATATAGACTATGGTAGGCTAGTTGGGGTATTTACATCCCCATGTGCCAAAACATGCTCAAATAAGAGAATCACTCTGGAAAAAATGTCTAAGTGACATGGAGGTAGGGCATTATGCCCCATCTAACCCCTAAAATACAGTAAAATCCCTCAACGCCCTCCTTGAAGCACAAAAATGATCTGGAATGGAGGATGTCTTCCTCTGAGGAAAGAAGGCTAGGGAGAACAAGGACCCATTGACTGAAGGGTCAGGAGGGTGTATGAAGTGGCTTGGAATGAAGACTAGTGTCTCTTGGTTGAAGCAGAGGCCACTAGATTGTGAAAGAAGGGAATGGAGCCATGGGACCCAATAGTCAACCTTTACGGGCCCCGGACACCAATCCTAAGCTTAAAAAACTCTTTAAAATGGCAGTAAAAAATGCCACTAATCCATACTATTGTTAAAGGAGGACCAAAGGGTCCATCCATGACTGTCATCGCTCAAAAACACCCCTCCTAGTCAAAAAAATTGGCCCTCTCTCCTTGGGTTATACTTGAAGGTGCGTTGGGTACAAGTACAACATAACACTCGCTCCAACTACGGGATGATTTCTCTTCCTGAGAGTTCTCAAGAATATGTGAATATGGTCGTACCTGTAGACCTACACACATATCAAATGAACAAGAGATTAAAAGCATCTAGAGGAAGACACTTTCGTAAGTAATCCAGATGGTCCAAAAAAATATTAAACTTATACCAGTGTGGATATTCCTTCACATATGTTAATGAGTTTAAAGGGACAGGCAAACTCAAAAATCTATTCATGTTTAAGGAGTTAGACCCAAGCTTAAAGGTAACTCCAAACCTTTTCTGTAAAGTTTTAACAAGCCTAGAAAAATCAACTCATGGCCTCCTTGCTCTTTTTAAAAGGATCGAAGGAAAGATAAAAAAATGCTCTAAAGGTGACGAGATGACTATCATGGGCATACAGAACTAGTTCCAAGTGCAAGGAACAGACCTAAGCATAGTGCATATTTTCTTGGAGACCAAGCATACCTTGAGTAGGTCATCTATGGTGCTTCAAGAAATTTTTCATTAACATGGGTGCCTCAAATATTCCATTATGGACTAAGGAACGAGCATATTCTCGCAATCATGTATCAGAGGTCCCATACTTCCTGCTCAAAACAACCTAATTCTACTAACATCCATATTCATAGTCCAAATATATCTATGGGATGCCATGTGTGATTTTTTAAGGCATCCTTCCTATCCCTAGATGCATAGAAGATTTAGTTAGGGCCTAAGGCCATAGTTTCCTTCCCTAACCATGTCCATGGCCTTGAGATCCATACCTAGTGCTCAACAAATGATGATGGAATACATATCTTGATTAAGATTCAAATGATTCACTTTCAATGTCATGTGTGGTGGTTGGAGGCATCAATTTTGGCCCTAAATGGTTAACAACTTCCTTTAAGGACTAAGGACCAAGTGTTTCCCCCTACCCATGTGAAGGGGGCTAATGTATGTACTTAGTGTTAAAAATATTCTAGTGGAGCTAGTATCCCCATTTCAAGGTAAATGAAACCATGGAAGGATGTATTGAGGTTGTTCAACACATCATTCTTGGCTCTAGATGGATAGAAGCATCTTCTAGGGGCTAAGGCTTAGGTTTCCTCCCTTATTATGTCTAAGGTCCCAAGACACATACATAGTACTTAGAAACACCTAATGGTTCCCATATCCCCTTTCAAAACAAAACTATCAACATGAGAGGTTATCTATGGTGATTTAAGGTGTCGTTCATGGACCTTGAGCCCTAAAAGTTGGTTTACAACCTAAAATTAAATCTTTATGTACCAACCATGATTAACACCTTATGAGATCATGTGTGTTTGTTTGAGTTGTTGTTCTTGGCCCTATATGTCTATAGGATTCCTTTAGGGACTAAGGACTAGGTTTATTCCCTCAACCATGTCTATGGATATGTTTCTAGTTCTAATACAATTCTAATGCACTCCATATTCTCTCTTAGATGCAAAATATCACATACGGAGGTCCTATGTGCAGGTTCAATGCCTTGCTCATGGACCTCAAGCGTTAAAAGCTACCTTTAGGACATAATTCTTGAGTTTGCTCCCTCAAGCATGGCCAAGGGACTATGAACCAAACTTAGCTCTTAAAACCTCCTAATGGTGTCCATATTACAACACAATGAAAAATTATTTTCTTGGGAGGTTAGGCATGGTTGTTTAAGATGTTCTTGATGATGCTAAAATATTACTATATGTCCTAAGCCTTGATGATGCAAACTATTGTTTTTATTCATTTTCATAGCCATGCACTAAAACCATTATTTGTGGTTCTCCATAACACGTGCGTGTTTTGCTTCTCCAAAACATGTGCACGTTTTGCTTCTACATAATGTGTGTGAATTTTGCTTCTCCATAACACACACACGTTTTGTAACTATAAAATGTGTGCACGTTTTATAACGATAAAATGCATGCACATTTTTCCCATCCTAACCGATGTGCCATAAGACATATCAGGCTCGAGATTAACCAAACCAAGCATTACATAATGTGAGCGCGTTTTGTTTTTATGTATCATGAGTGTGTTTCCAAAAATTAGGATTGCATCTAAAAGGTACCTCAACTTCTTGCACAAACCCTGTATGGAGTAGACTATGATAAAAGCATTAGATGCCTATCCTAAATTATAATAACTAATGTCAAGGTTTTGGATTCATAACACATATGAGGCTATATGCTTTATCATTTTTTATGTTGCATGTAAATTTATAAAATTCCATGTATTTCCCTATCCATCTCGAAGTAGAGTGAAACTTAATAATGTGAAAATGATGAAAATTCACCTCATGAACTAGTTTCACCAAATAATACAAGAATAAGAAAAATATGTATAGAACACAAATTTTTTATATTGTTTGCCATTCACTATTAATACAAATGTCTTAATTAATGTTTTATATGCTATCATAATAATTTGAAATGAAAAACAATGATGTAAAAACGTGGACCAAAATTCCATCCTACACGTCTCTAACTTTGAAAGCAAATAAAGCATAAAAATAAATAAAACAAAGTAAGAATTTTGGAGGTATGCATGTAAGCTTTTTTCAAATGTATGTTGAAAGTGAAATCCCAATATGTATTGTGTAATTCCTTCTCTTTGCAAGTCAAAAATAAAATGAATAATGAAATAATACACAATAACACATTGAATGATTGTGATGATGGATGCAGGGTCCACGAGAAATGCGTCGGTCACTTCTAAATTTCTACACAATGCAAATCCATAACCTTACACAATATTGAACACTTTGGAAACATTTATGCACAAATTGTTCATCTCTATGGAGAGGATTGACTCAAGGAGACTCCAGTCTTTGAGAAGCTCATATTAAAATTGAAGAAAATAATGGCAGGTTACTTCCCTCTTCTTTTCTATTATGACATAGCTTTGAATGAACGTGATGATGGGTGGAGGTTCCACCCAAAACACGTCAGACACTTCTAAATTTTTACACATTACAAATCCATAAGCTTGCACACAATGACTAAACACTGTGGAAACATTCATGCACAAAAACAAAATAACAATTCATTTCATATGTATGATGAATCGATGAAATAAATAAAGCAAGAAAACACATAACAAAAGTTAAATGTAATCTAACAAAAATCATAAAAACAATGAGTTTCCTATAAAATTGTTTTAAAATACACAATATTGAAGCAATATTACAAAAATTGCTAAAGTTTTCAAAAAAAAACAAAATACAAGCAAAATGAACTAAAATTCATGTATTTAACTATTCAATGTAGTATCACCAAATTTTAAAAATATGGTGTTAAATATGAAACACCATGTCTTCATGAGTGTCAAACACAATTGTAGTCTGTTATATTGAAGGAATTTTCCCATAACAATCATTTCAAAGAAATAGTCTCACTTAATGCATCCATATAATAATTGCCTCAATTGTCAATGCATTATGAATTCATAATGATAAAAAAATCCATTGATATAATAATAATGATTCATATCCATCCATAGTCCATTGTATAACAATGATTCGTATCCATACATTGATATAATATAATGAGTGATCAACATACTCAATGACACACATGATTATAGACCATAGTTACACAAAAACAATTTTAATAAATGAGAATTGCATTTAGAAGATTTAAAGCTAAACATTTCAATCCATATTATTGGATTATTTTCAAGAGACATGAGCTACTTTAGTTTTTTGAACACAATTGAACAATATGTATCAAAATGTCTAGCTTTAAATTTTCTAACAATCTTTCACAACAAATATAATTTAATTTAAAAGGGACCTTATCAAGTTGTTGAAATCACAATAAAACAAGGAGATCAAATGGAACCAAACAACCAACCTAAACGCTTCCAAAATTAAAGAAGAAAATAAAAGTAAAAAGCCCACTAGAGGAGTCCAATAATGAAAGAATGGTGTTCATAAACTAAAAAATGATGAGACTAGATGATATTACACATGTTTGAGTTGTGTGTTTATACACTCAAGTAGAGAATCTTACCAACAAGAATTACAACTCCATGCATTAGGGAACACTCCTCAAAAGGTTATTAATCCTACATCTAATTTCCTTCTATGGACTTTTAACTATAATCTAATTTATTTCAATAAAACATGTTTAACCATAATTAACCTTTAATCAAATTAGTAACATAATAGGATACTATCATAATCACATAATTATCAACAAAACATCTATCCCTTTCAATAATATAAACATTAAAATAGATCACAATGCAATGACCTATCATAATCACATAATTATCAACAAAACATCTATCCCTTTCAATAATATAAACATTAAAATAGATCACAATGCAATGACCTAGCCATACTAGGTGCATAATAAACCAATTAGAATTGCCAACATACAAACACCATAGTAACAATAACCATACTAGGTGCATCATAAACCAACCATTATAGTAATATGGTAGGTTGAATGTCTACCAAAATCTCTGTACATGTTAAGCATATTTTCTCAACTGAGAAATCATTTATCACATGTCCTTGATATGGTAAAAATATGACTGTAAGAATATTTGAACTTTACTTAGTCTCATTAAGTTGCCAGATGGCTACACATCACCCTATGTATCTCCATATCCCCATTTACTGAGTTATATGGTGTGACACCCATTCCATACTCATTGCTATGCATTGCATAACCAGCATTGCTTCCATTTGACTACCCATTGTCAACTTAAGCTACTTCATGGTAACTTATGCCCCCACTCCTAGTAGTTGGGCCTCCATATCGAACAGAGCTACTTTTGTTTCCATAAGCAATGGCTGGAACACCCAACATAATTGAATCTGGAGTAGGTGTAGTATCATTACCATATAATCCTAAATTCCATGCATTGTCTGCTTCATAGGAAATAGGAACTCCATAGCTGCTCCCTGTAGAGTAGCTATCTGTCCCTCCCATTGCAGCACTATAGCTAGTGTTCATTGGAGGATGATAGTCCCCTACAGGAGTTTGAGTGGAATTGAAAAGATGCCCATTACCGCCACCAAAATTCCCTCCTCTACAAGAAGGATATTGAATATGGCCACTGGAGCGTTCCTTGGCGACTGCTCGCTTGACTTCTACCAGTTTTCCATTGAGGTCGTGAATGGGCATTTGCACAACAATATCAACAACATCTTCTGAGTCAAACGTGATGAAGCCAAATCCTCGACCATACATTACAATCGCTTCGGTAATTGTGCCAAATTGATCAAAATATTTTCTCATGTCATTCTCAGTAACAGTGTGTGCTAAGCCACCAATAAATATCTTCTTTGTCCTACATAGATTTAGGATGCCATTAACAACTGAATTATGCCAACTCCTACTTGTGCTATGCTGATGATTTCTTGAAATTTATTTTTTAATTTCCACCTAGATATTTTATGAAAAAGATAGAAACAAGAACTACTTGTAACTTGTAAATCTTCAGACCCGTCAAGAGAAAATATAAAAAAAGTGTTAAAGAGCAGCGAATTACCATTAGGCCATCAAATTTGTTCTTGGAAAACAGGAGAAGATGGTCTGCCACAGCTAGATCTGCAAAAGCAAAAAAAGAAAAGCCCCGTGACCTGCCTATGAAACTATCCTTCATGATCACCACTTCCACTACTTCTTTGAACGTCGTAAAATAACCTTTGAGCCACTCCTCTGTTGTCTGAAATGACATGCCACCAATGAAAACCTTCCCCTTCTCAGAATCCATATTTCTCCAAATGAATACAACCCTAAAAGTGTGCTTCATGGAAACGAAAAATATCACACACCAGCCAAATTGATATCACAAAAACATCAAATCTAAAGTATACCACCAGAAAAACTGAACAACAATCAAACATATCATAGAATTAAAAAGTACGACAATAAAATAGATTATCCTTTACTCACAGTAAAGACACAACAAATTTTGTCATAAAACTCCAAATCTCCAAGAAATAGGAGGAACGGAGATCTGTTAATCAAAATCAGAGTAAAAGAGCGAAAATTTGATTATAAAACTCCAAATCTCCAGGAAATAGGAGGAACAGAGATCTGTTAATCAAAATTAGAGCAAAAGAGCGAAAATTTGATTATAAAACTCCAAATCTCCAAGAAATAGGAGGATTGTATCTAAGCGAAATGTAGAAAATCATCGAGACTCGACTATCTCTTCACCAAATGGATGTGTTTTTCACGTACTCGAGGATGATATATATATAGGTGGTTCGCATCAGTGCCACTTTTAAGCGACGATATGATATATATATATATATATGTGTGTGTGTGTGTGTGTGTGTGTGTG
>LPNX010944342.1:208236-227141 GCA_001517045.1 Pseudotsuga menziesii
CTTTTCTTTTGTTTTTCTTAGATATAAGGAAACACTTTGACGCACTACATTTGGCATGAGTGAAAGTCTACCCCTCACTAACCACGAATGAGTTATTCTAGGTGTCCCGGTTTTCCTTGAATAAGGGTGATGAGTGAATTCACATTTGCTAGTAAAAACTAATGATGGATGTCCTCAAATGTCAATTTGACAACTGAGTTATGATAGATTTTTCATCTTCCAAATAAAAGAAGAAAAAAAAGGTGATCTACTACTCATTATTTTTCCTATTTTAGGTAAAAATAAGTTATATAGTAATCTACAAGGTTTAGTTCAATTGATTTGTGTGGGATTTAATCCTCATATATTATAGGTTCAAATCTTATGAAAAGAGTTGAAGGCGGCAACCACTTAATAAGATAGATTTTCAAAAACAGCTTCAAAAAAATCTTCCCGAACCCCTCTCTTTATCGAGTTCAATATTGGGTTGAATCTATAATGTTGCAATGTGTCTTTTACAATATCTTTTCACATTGTTTGATCCCCTTATGCAAACTCTTTTTCTCACAAAGATCAACAACACTTATGACAAGAATGACAATTTACCATGGTTTCCCCTAACCTTGGTGACAAGTACCAACTAATGTTTCAAACCTTAATCATTGTGTTAGAAAAAGAGAATCACAAAAGTAGTAAAAACCCTCCCCTTGTCTTATCCTTCTTACAAATCTTGGCATTGAATTGAGGGAGTACCATCAGTAAACCAAAGAATCCCCCAAAATGGCATAGAAAACCCAGATTGAAGAGAAGATGTTGTCATCGTAACTATTCTATACAGCACCCTTGGAGTAACATGGATGTTGCTTCAAGGGTGGTGGGACTACTCATACTCACTTCCCCTTACACATGCTTGATGCAATAGGTGGTGTGAGGTGGCATTGTCTTCCTCAATTCCTTAGGCTAAGATGGGAAGGGGAGAATGGAATTATGATTGGTTGACCACTAGTTACCATTATTTACGAGTATACTCGAGGCTAAGAAATCATTTTTATGTACCACCACTACAACAAATCCCTATGATTAGCTCCCTTTTTAGCTCTCTTTTTTCCTTCCCATGATTGTTTTGATACATATTTCTATATATTTTTGAAAAGTCGACGTTATTTATTAGTATGGTGTTATTATTGGACTTTTTTGCGCCAACCACGCCTCGTCGGCGCTAAATAGCATTGCTTTTAGCACCGAATAAAAATTCTAGCTTAACTTTCAATTTTGCTCCTTTCATTTGGCGTAGACTTTAGCAGCAAATAAAAATTCCATTTTAGCTTCCTAGTTGTCTCCTTATTTAGCTCGTTTTTAATGCCATATTTTTCTCATCTTTCAATAACATGTTTAGCTCCCAGTTTTGCTTCTAGTTTAGCTTCATTTGTAGCGTCATTTTTAGATTCCTTTTTAAAGTCTAGTTTGGCTTCAAAGTTTATACATACTATGACTAAATAGTTAATGTTTATTAAGTTGTCATTGATGCCAACAGTGTCTGGTCATTAATGCCAACTGTTGAGTACTTGGTGCCCCTTGTGGAGCCCCCAAGTGTTAGTGTTTAGTTTGTGGTTTTTGTGTCAAATGAGCCCTTTTAACCTTCTCGAAGCCCAAGCTTGAAGCCCTTGGAGGCCTTGGAACAATGAAAAAATCCCTGGTTACTTATTGACTTGGTCAAGTGCCCCTAAGTTGTATCTTGTTCCCATTTGAGTCCATTGTCGAGTTTTTTACTCATGGTTAATCTTTGGTTACTGGTCTTTTTGTTGTTTGTTATGCTTTTACTTGTTCTGGTCTCTTGATTGGTTGTTGGATGGATGATGTGGCTTATTTGTGTAAATTCCTTGATGTGTTGATTGTGAATCCCATTGCTTTCATTAGATGGTCTTTAGGTTGTTAAGTTGTTCTAGGGTCCTTGAGTCCACAAGCATAAGTATTGATCCTCTTGCATGTAGAGACTTAGGTCTTGGACCCCATTCTTATGGGGCCCTTGGTGTTCTTGAAATTTTAGGTCTTGAACCTACATATATGGTGGTTTGATGTCCCTTGAATGATATATGGTCATTGGCATGTAATAGCCTTGTGATCATGCATATGAAGCCCATAAGGTGTTCCAAACTAGTGGTGAGGTCTTTTTACCTCTCTTATGGGGTGTTGGTACTCTTATGGTGATGAATATATATATAGTGGAACCATTTGATATTTTTTAATGATATGGAGACCTTGAAGATAATGATGTTGAATCTCTTGAAGTCCATGGAAAGTTTCTTGTTTAAATATTATAGGATATCTTTGAAAGATGTTGATGTATTTGTAACTTCGGAATGTATTCACTTGTATATCTTATATATTCTACCAAGATGTTTATTTCAGGAAGTGTCTATAATGTATTTGAGTCATGTCATGCCCCGATGTTCCTATTAGGAGATTCAATAATGTAAACAAGTCATGTAAAGTCATTGTGGGTAACCCTCCTATTGATCAAGGGTTAAAGTCCCCACAATTGTGGGGCACTAGGGTTATTAGACACTCCTAGAGAAGTTGGCCCTAGGTGAGTTCATGTAAGTTGGGTCATTAGTACCCGAGTTGTGGTTACTCGAGCCTAGATAATTGAGTTAGGTTTAATCGATCCTACATAACAGAGTTAAAGGTTATGTGAATGAAAGAATATAAATAGAGAGTGAGACTCTCTATTTATTACACACACACACACTCTGTCATGTCCCCATGCCTCCGACCGGCTTAGAGGACGCGACTCCAAGCTTGATCAGACCGGCAAACCGTCCCATAAACATGTACAGGCTTAATAATTGCATAAAACAGAATGCTGAAAGGGAATTGGAACTCGAATATGCACACAGGAATGTTTATGATACACAGATGCATTTTAATCATCATACACAGCGGAAAATAACAGCATTCATACATGCATTCATTCAACATGTTCATTTCATTTTAATTAACAACAAATATAGAATTGCAGAGGTAAAATGTACAAAACCACTTATCTTAAGATGAATTTGCTCCGCAACCAGCTACGTCGCTGCAACGTTCCACCCAACCATAGGCCAGCGTGATCCTTAATCTCTCAGCAGCGCTGCCACCCCCGAGCTGGGCATGATTCTCCAAGGAATAAGGGAACTAGCAAGCTTACACATAGCCAGGGATATTCAAAACATAGCCAAGCCAACACAGTTGGGTTTATCCGGCCATTAGGAGTTCGAGAAGGCAGATTGCTAAGCTGGTGAGCTCATTACAGAGCCAAGGACACCTACACTAGAACTAGCCTGACCTCTAAGACACCCATCCACACCCAACACAAGGAATCAGTCCCTTCTCTGCTACACAGTCCCTCAGGCCCTGCATTCCCTTCCAGTGCTATTCAGGGGTGATGGAGAAGAAGGCCAGCCCTCTAGCTCTGTTTGTGTGGTTCCAGCCACCAGGTTTATCAAGCAAAAACTAAGCCCACATCCTTGCTCCCAATACAGTCCGAAGACCAACCATTGCACTCAGGCAATCAATTTAGCTATCACAGCTTAAATCAGGAAAACGAATTCTAAGTCATTCTTGGCCCTATCGTGGCCAAAATGACTCTTCAAACGAATTTACAACAGTCCCCAAAACATAAGAAATGCCACAACTACCATGGCCAAAAACGTGGTAAAACACAACCCATCCTGGGCAACGAAATCACCCAGAAAAACGTATACAGACCGAGCTGGGGAAGAAATTACAGTTCCCCAGCCTGGGCGTGAATGAAAATGACAACGCAGGACCCACGAATCAGTTTGTGAGGGAAAAATACAGCCACAACATCCATGGTTCCGCAGGGGAAAGAACAACGTGGAAAAACCCAGAAATTCCTGCACGTGAAGGTAAGAAACGGAAAGGAATACCTCTACGTGAGAATGCACAGCAATGGACGCCCTACGTGAGGAGAAAACAACTCTGATTTTGCCCATGGGTGCACACGCAACAGGAAGGACGCGATTTTGCAGTTCGTGGGTGTTCAGCAACTCGTGGAGTGAAGATGAATGTCTGCGTGAGGAGATGAACAACCAAAATTGTGGGTAGAGTGTGCGTGTGGGTGAGGATTGACAGTCCTGCCACCCCAGCCCCCAAAATCATTAACTGCTTCAACCGCCAGTAGTAATTCTTCAATGAGAGTGGTTGGGAATAAAAACAAGGGAATAAGACACATGGGTTTTCTCCTTTTGGCCAAAGTTTAACAAATCCCCCCCACACATCCTTATCCTTGGGAAAATCATGCCCCATTCGATTTAGTTGCCGCGACCGTAGCTGGTTGTGTTCATTTTAATTATAGATGCATATTTACATGATGGAAAACATAATATATGCCGCATGCCCTGATATACCACCGGTGACAAATTTAAATCCTAAACATAACGTGACCAATCAATGGTGGGGCCTTGGCCTTTAGCTCCACACCATGATCATTTACAATATATACATCATATACATCTAATGCAACGGGGTCAAAACCGGGACATTACACACTCACTCATTGGGGCGCATGAATGAGAGAAAAGAAGCTAGGATCAAAGAAAGAGACAACTGCTATCAAAGATAATCTTTATGTTTTTGGGTTTTACTTTTGCTTTTGGTGTTGATTCTATCTCTAAGGAAGTTGCAGGGTTTTCTCCTTTATGGTTTCCCTGAGGAAAATTCATTGTGTCTCTTGTCTCTTGTGTTTATGGCTGTGCATGTTATTCTCTCAGATAAGATCCTAAGATCATATTGCTTAAATGATAAAAATATAACAAAAGAGTCCTTGAAACCCTTGCATGCAGTGCCTTGGGTTTTGAACCATGATGATGTATGGTCCTATTTTTGGTTACATGGCTATTGGGATGTAGATTGAGGTAGAGCCCACGTACGTGCCTTGATATGTTGAAGAACACTTTGAATAAGACTTTGAAACTCTTGTAGTTGGTGGTATGGTATTTGGCACCCTCATCTATGGGGTCTTTGATGTCCTAGAAATATTGAATAATTTAAGGGTATTACACCAAGAATTTTAAAATAAACCCATCATATGGATATAGTCATCATCAATCCGTTTTCGTTGATATGCGGAGCGCAGGAATAATTTAAGGGGAAAATTTTAGCCCAATGGGCTAATTTTCCATGTTTTTCTCCCAAAAAATATTTTCCATCTTGCGTATTTTGAAGCCTTGTTTCTCCCAATTTTGATGGGGTAAAATTTTTTCACCCTAAAAATCGCCAAATTATTATATAAATGATATAAAATCCTTGGAAATTAAAATATTTTTGAAAAATATCGCCAATAATTTTATAGTTGGCGTTTTAAGAATTGGTAATATTCGCCAAAATTTATACACTTTTAAATAAGTATGGTTCCTTAAAATCATCCCTGGTGGAGCATCTTCTAACTCCTTATGGTTGAAGAGATGAATTTTTGAAGTAGGTGTACCCCACCTTTTTGGGTGAGTCGACCAAACAAAACATAATTTAATTGTTTGTAATTTTGAATAGCATGTCGGCCCAAGGTAATAATTTTTCTCCATGACCTATATAAATATAATATCAAACATTTCATTTTCTCATCATCATTTCTCTCAAAAATTTGTAACCCTTGGAGAGAAGTGTGAAATTTTGTGATAGAAAAATTTATGGGCATCTTCACTAAAATTGGCATAACTTTCTCATACGGAATCGAAGTTAAGAAATTCTTGGATCGTTGGAAAAATTGTTACAAGGGCTATGTGATGACAAGATCTAGATTTTATTTTTGTTTGTCTACCATTTCTTCAGATTATGATCTTCAAAAAGGTACACAAGAATCTTGGTATAGGTTGGTTTAGTTGAGCAAGATTGACACAAGTTCCCTTATGTGGATTTGTTTTGACTCAAATTGGCCGAGTTGTATGAGCAGTTGGTTTGACCTAGGAGGAATAATTTTGGTCTTCAAAATCAGATTGACTGAGTCGAATGATTAATTGGTACAATGTAATTGGACATGTTACTGGTTTTGTTCTGGTGCAGTGATGAGCAAGTGACGAGTTCATGAATAATGATCAGATGATGAGCCGTGTGATACAATAGATAGTGATCAGTTGATGAGTAGTGTGATACAACATACAGTGATTAGTAGTGGCAGTGGTTTTGTAGTGTGATACAAATTGTGCATTGTAGTACAGGTGTTGATTAGCAGGTCCACAAGATCAGTGTAGTTGTGGTTCAATAGTTCAGTGTCTATCTTCTTATCAAGGTGTAAGGATGGGGCAAGGAAAGGAGATCGTAGCCTCCTTCCGGTTGATGCTAAAGAAATAGGGAGTTGTAGCTTCCTTCAGGTTGTAGCTTGTAAATAAGGGGGTTGTATCGTCCTTCCAGTTATTTCGGGAAAACTATTTTAAAAAGCCTTATGTGGTTTTCCCCCCATGGCTTGGGTTTCCACGTAAAATATTGTGTATTATGTTGTTATTATTTCCATGTGATGATGATATGATGATGATGATAACACTGTTGATGATGATATAATGATAATGAGATAATGCATAATATTTAATAAGTTGTTGATTGTTAAAGTTGAAAAAGTAATAAAGACTGCACACACAAATTCACCCTCCCTCTCTGTTTGCCTGGTGTGTCCAACAATTGGTATCAGAGCGGGTCCTTCACAAAAAATTTTATCATATTGAAGGAGATATTTGACATACCATTAGATTCTCAATGAATGGAGTGCCATTTCTTTGTGGAATAAATTACTTCTATTGCAATAGAACAATGCAATTTATCTTGAGACAGAAGGAATTGGTATGTGGCAATTGGTTCTTACTAGATATACTCCTCCAAATAAATTGAAAACAACATCTTAAAAGGAAGCAAAGAAGAATAATTCAATGTCAATGGAAACCATCCTTGAAGGATTAACATATCACCAAAAGAAGAAGATAGGAAAGTGCATCTCAGCTAAGGAACTATGGCTCAAAACAGAACTGATACACTCCACTAAAGACCAAGAAGAAGAGGTTATGAAACTAATGGTTTAAGATCTAACAGATCTCCAAAAGGAGAAAATAGGAAAGTACAACTCAATTGAAGAATTGTAGTTCAAAATAAATCAGTTAAATGAAGAAGAAGAAGTAGAAGACAGGTCAGTACAAGATCCAGGTAAGTATGAAGGTGCATCCCTTGAACACTCTGTTTGTAATGGTTTTAAAGAGATATGTTTATCAGGTATAGAATATAAGACCCATTTTGAACTAAGATAATGGGGTGAAAACATAAAGTTGGGAAACAATTTTGTTTGTTTTTTGACAAAACAAACTGCAGAATTTTATGTTTTTCAGCTTCAACCCCTTGAAAATAATATCTCTCTTAGGAATTTCACCTTGAAGTAAACACACAAGTTTTCGAGAATTGAATTAGCTACGTACTCATATTTTTTTGAAAAATATTATCAACATATAGTGGGGAAAATTTGGTGGGAACCAATGACATATACTTTAAAATTTTAAGTATGAATAATGAGTGACCTGTGTGCCCTACATTTTTATTAGAGATAGATATTCATTTTAGGGAAACACAATTTATAAGAATAATATGCACAGATTGAACTAGTGCATGGACTATATTTTGAGGTTTTTCGGACTTCGGAAGTATTTTTTATTATTTATCAAAACAACGTAAGTTCAGAAAATGGTGCATTATCGACACATGTTGGTGAGATTCAATTTTATTTTTAGTGTGACACTTATTGGAAAAACGAAAAGTACCCTTTTGAAGAGGATAGGCCAATCATGATCTCTATGAATATTTCAAAATTTTTGGTTTTGTCTTTGTTATGATATTGAATTTTCATTTCGGGTAATTTTCAGAATAACAAAATTCTTAAGGGATAAGGTTTAGAAAAAAATTATTAATAAATATAAATTCAAACTGAAATGGAACATTTTTATATAATTGGAAACTAGATTCAGAGATAAATCCATTGCTACCAAGTCCGACAAATAATCTTTAAAATTTGTAGGGGTTTGGGCTTGCTGAAGTGGCAGGTTCCAGAAAGATGCTAGATATTTTCGCAATACTTCAGATTGTGATGAAAATCCTTGCTCTCTAATAAGTTCTAGAAATCTAACAGATACGATGATAGACGATGAAATTACTAATGTTTCACGAGAAGTGAAAAATCTTTGTGAACAGAACTAGGTATTGCAGGAGAAATTGGACAAATATGAGTTGAAGAATCAAGAAGGCCACACAAACTATAATTGATCTGAAAATCCAAGTTGAAGAAGCTACCTGAATCAAAGAACCCATAGCCAACTCTTTAAAAGATAAACTTGAGAAGTCGGCTACAAAGATTGAAAAGCAATAAGAAGAAATCTTCAAGCTCAAAAGACAACTAAAAGATAAGGAGAAGGACTTGACCTACAAGCTACAAGACAAAGACAGTGAGATAAGTACCTACAATACTAACGAAATATTGGAATATAAATTAAGAAGAAAACAATAACTTGAAATCAAATTCTTGAAGATAGAGTTACATAACGTATGTCTCACAAACTTTGAATTTGAAAAGGATCTCTCAAAACTCAGAAAGGATAATCATGCACTAAAATATCAACAGCAAAAATTCCATGAGGATGATCAGAATTCAAAAGGACAGATGGAAGAAAATTTCTTTGATTTGAACAAACAGGTAGAATAAGTCAAGAAAATATAAGAATATATAACAAGACAACTCCAATAAAAGAAAGAAATTTGTCAACAACAAGAATTGAAGGTCCTCCCTTTGAAGGAAGATCTAGACAAAACAACTACTCAGTTAAATACAAACTCAAAGATCATGAATAACATTGAAGAAATTAAAAGATCTATAGTAAAAGAATAAAAATATAATAGTAATACATGTATTTTTAGAAGATCCCATGATAACTAAGAATAAAGAGAAGTTACTACTCAGAGATATCCTATAAGGTTCCATGGTCACTGCTACAAGTGTAAAAACTATGGTCACAAAGCCATTCATTGTAGAGCTCATGACAGAATCACTCCAGGAATAAATCAAGACGGGTTTTTCGTTCAGTGTTACAATTTCTATCATTATGGTCATTTCGCAAAACATTGCAGGATGTAGGGACAAGTTAAATTTTGGAGAAGAAAGCAAGATCGATCAAATGACATGAACAACCATAAACCTACTAAAGTATGGAGAATAAAGTTAGTAGATCAAAACAAAAATGATGGACATCTTAGGAAAAACCCCATGCCATTTTGAAAACTATCGACCAGTAATATGAAGTGTACAAAGAATGTGTAAAAGGGTATATGTACCTGATTATCATATTTGAGTATCATATAGTAGTTGGTTCCAGAAGTATTCGTGTGACAGAATATAAGTTCATCAAAGTAGCATCAGTGATAAGAGAAGCAACATTGGAATAAGAATTTGTTGTTCCCATTAATGAAAACTTGAAGAGACGTTGAAAAGGAAGAGAAGTTGATGACAAAGGGAGAATGCCATGAGGAGGAGAAGTATGGTCAAATGATGTTCCCTTTTCCATTGATGCCAAAGGGGGAGATAAGTTTTGTTGACAGGGGGAGCTTGTTCTGAGGAGGAGTTATGGTGTTTTCATCAATAAAAAAGGGGGATATTGTTGATTAAGTTGTCATTGATTCCAATGGTGTTTGGTCATTAATTCCAACTATTGATTCGTTGGTGCCCCTTGTGGAACCCTGAGGGTTAGTGTTTAGTTTGTGGTTGTTTGTGTCAGAGGAGCCATTTTGACCTTGTCCAAGCCCAATATTGAAGCCATTGGAGGCATTGGAACAACAAAAAAATCCATGGCTACCCATTAACTTGGTCAAGTGCCCCTAAGTTGTATCTTGGTCCCATTTGAGTCCATTGCCGAGTTCCTTACTCATGGTTGATCTTTGGCTACTTGTCTTTGTGATGCTTGTACTTGTTTTGGTCTCTTGATTGGTTGTTGGATGGATGATGTGGCTGTATTAATCTTGCACATTGATCTAGGGACTAAACATCAGTCTCATCAAAGATTAATCAACAAATAGCTCATGAAATGTTGTAAATGGGATACGAAATGAGTAGCTTCTCTATATATTCACACAAATAATAATAAATTACATTACAATGTCATGCTACAAGCATGAATGAGAAGCAATTCAAATTCCTAAGGAGTTCATTCGAATTGGATGAGTGAGTCTAGCTTAACTAAATGTAAGCCACAGTCAATAGTCAAGTTAACCACTGATCAAAACCCTAATTGAGTCCAATGAGCCCTAACTAAAGTTGAAGTGCAATAAATGACTGAGTCTCAACTGAAAGAGATCAGACACATGTCATAGCAAGATAACCATCAAGTGCTAGTGCTTCAATGACTTTAATGAACCCCGATGAGGTTAACTGAAGTGAAACTGAACATCAGAAGTGGTTGGAGGCGCCCCTGTTGACTCCTGTTCATTAAATAATCATTAAATAATCAATTTAATGAAGGGAAGCACCTTCACTGCCCCATTTAACTGATTGTAACCATCATTTAGAAATTAGGTGCATTAATATCACTCAGATCACCCCCGGAGTGCTCCAGTTAGCCTCCCCGAATGTAGAAGAAGGATAAGCTAGCTTCCTTGACTGAAGGTAGGCATGGATGTGATCTAACTGATGACATTTAATGCTCCAATTATGTTAATTAATCCAATAGTACTTAGGATAGTGGTGTAACTAGGCCAAATTGACCAAAATGAGTGTGTAAGGTGGTAAATGTCTCCAACACCCCCCCTTAAGCTATACTCAGGAAGAGTTAGAAAACATAAAATGCATAAAAATGCTAGGGTCCCAGCAACTAAGGCCATAGGTCACCCTGTACAATAAATTAATTTCTTAATATAACCAAGGAAACGGGGAAAACCTCATGGGAAAAATACCCCCCCTCAAACTAAGCAGTAAATCAAGAATTGGTTCTTCTATGCAGCAGCATCCTAAGACTATGCATCTGAACCTATGAATACAAACTAAATGAATATGTCTGGAGGAATCTTCCACTTTTGAAGAAGAACAATTCACTTACCTGAATAAAAAATATAAACAGCTACACAGTGAAAACTGGACCCATGTAGAGTAGCTGAAATCATCTGAAGAGAGAGAAAAGGTTCTTGAGGATTCGAACCATGTGTGGAACACTCAAGAAACTGATATGTTGCAGCCTTGAACCAAAAACCATGAGTGGTAAAATCAGCCCCAATTCTTAGGAGCAAGTGTCCAAGTGGATGCAAAATGTCTTCCTCTTTACTAGTTCTGTGAGGATATGAGCATGTGACCAAAGTTAGAGAAGCCCTGGGACTGTGGAGAGAAAATTATTGAGCTCCATAATATGATATAGCTTCTATAATATCTAATGAATCACATAATAAAATATCAGAAACCTCATATGAGGAAACTAACACCAAATCCCCATCAGCAGTTTTGAAGAGAAAGTGCGGTACTTGATTTTTCACACCGGAATTGGTGAGAGCAGCTACAAGCATGACTGAAATATTTTGGATTTTAAAATATGAACCAAATAATATCAGATCAGAAAGTAAATCAGATCTAAATATTTTCACAACATATCCAATACTATGAAATTAAATCAAATCCCGAGCAGCAGTTTTGTAGGAGACTTGAGGTACTTGTTTCTTCACACTGTTGATGAGAACAACTACAAGCAGTACTGAAGGTTTATGAACCTGAAAATTTGAACCAAGAAATATCAGATCAAATACAAATAAGATCATATCATATCCAATAAGGTTCATATCAGATCCAAAATTATGATCAACCGAGACGGTGGATGCACAGTTGTCTTTTTCTTCAAAATTCTGAATTTTGGTGCATGCAATCCTACAAGAATTTGCTGGAAGATCTAGATCATGGGGAGAGAATGGATCACTCTAGTAATATGATATTTCTTCCAAAATATCCAATGTATCACATATTTTCACACCACCAGCAACATTAGAGGGAGAAAAATAAAATTTCTCTTCCCTTTCGGAAGCAATTACTAGTAAATTTTGCACAGAATTCAAAGGAAAATCACCGGTGAATGTTTGCATGGAAGTGCAGCAGAATTTTTCTTCAATATAAAATATTTGAATGTATTCTTTTGTTTCAGCACTATGAGAAGATGAGATATCAAATATCTCATGAACTTCCGGAGCATCAGGAGAAGGAGTCACTACATGGAGACTTTCTTCAATTCGAATTGATTGTGTAGAAGATTCTGCTTCATCTTCATCTTGAACAACTTCGTCAGAGAGAGTAGAGGCAGAGACTTTTGTGTAAAGAAATATTGTGGTGTTGGATGTGATCTCCAAAGTTATATTATGATTCTCATTGTGCTTGCCAAATTTTCTATCCAATTTTGTCCAGAGATCCTTTGGGTATTCAGCAGAACCAATAAGGTAGCGCAAGCTAGGAGAAAGGGCCAGACATATTGCTGCAAAATATCTATCATCATAATTTATCCAGTCATTATCATTCTCATAAGACTCTTTTCCAAGTCCAATAGACACCTCATAGATACCTCATTTCTTCAGAGATGCAATCATCTTCAACTTCCATTCTGAATAGCTTGTGAATGGGGTGAGAAGGGGGACTGATGAGTCCATTCGAAGTTGTACCTGTTAAAACCTACAAATCACAACAAAAGGGAAATGTAAGTTTGGAAAAATTGCACATTTTAGGCTTTAATCACACCCATCATATTCAATCAAGCAAGCTTGATCAAAAATTTCTTTACTTGGGGTATTAAGTGGTAAGCCTTGGCTTCTGGTGCAGTGTTGGATTTTTGAGCTATTACTCAATTTTCATGCAGAAAACTGTCAAAAAGCTTGTTTTTGAGAGATAAAGCTTCGTCCTGCTGTGAGATATGATAAAATATTAATCTTTCCCATTGATCTAGGGACTAAACATCAGTCTCATCAAAGATTAATCAACAAATAACTCATGAGATGGTGTAAATGGGCTACGGAATGAGTAGCCGCTCTGTATATTCACACAAAGAATACGAAATTACATTACAATGTCATGCTACAAGCATGAATAAGAATAAATTAGAATTCCTAAGGAGGTCATTCGAATTGAATGAGTGAGTCTAGCTTAACTGAATGTAAGCCACAGTCAACACTCAAGTTAACCACTGATCAAAATCCTAATTGACTCCACTAAGCCCTAACTGAAGTTGGAGTGCAATAAATAACTAAGTCTCAACTAAAAGAGATCAGACACATGTCATATCAAGACAACCATCAAGTGCTAGCACTTCAATGACTCCAATGAACCCCGATGAGGTTAACTGAAGTCTAACTGAACATCAGAAGTGGTTGGAGGCACCCCTATTGACTCCAATTCATTAAATAATCATTAAATAATCAATTTAATGAAGGGAGGCGCCTTCATTACCTTGTTTAACTGATTGTAACCATCAGTTAGCAATTAGGTGCATTAATATCACTCAGATCACCCTCGGAGTGCTCCAGTTAGCCTCCTCGAATGTAGGAGAAGGATAAGTTAGCCTCCTTGACTGAAGGTAGGCATGGATGTGATCTAGCTGATGACATTTAATGCTCCACTGATGTTAATTAAGCCAGTAATACTTAGGATAGTGGTGTAACTAGGAAAAATTGACCAAAATGAGTGTGTAAGGTGGTAAATGTCTCCAATGGGCTCATGTGTGTAAATTCCTTGATGTGTTTGTGGTGAATCCCATTTTTTGCATTAGATGGCCTTGAGGTTTTTAAGTTTCTCTTGAGTCCTGTAGTCCAAAAGATTAGGTCTTGGTCCTCTTGCATGTGGATTCTTAGGTCTTGGAACCCACACTTATGGTGGTATCTTGGAACCCATTCTTATGGGGTCCTTGGTTTCCTTGAAATTTTAGGCGTTGAACCCACATATATGGTGGTTTGATGTCCCTTGGATGATATATGGTCATTGGCATGTAGCAGCCTTGTGATCATGCATATGAAGGTTAGAAGGTGTTGAAAACTAGTGGTGACATATTTGTACCCCTGTTTTGGGGTGTTCGTGCTCTTATGGCAATGAATATATATATTGGAACCATTGGATATGTTTTTAATGATATAGAGACCTTGAACATGATGGTGTTGAATCCCTTGAAGTCCATAGAAAGTATCTTGCTTAAATATTATATGATAACTTTGAAATAGTCCTTGAAACCATTGCATGTGGTTCCTTGGGTCTTTAAGTATGATGATGTATGGTCGTATTTGTGGTTATATGTATATTGGGATGTATATGGAGGTAGATCCCATGTGCCTGCTTGATATGCTGAACAATACTTTGAAACTCTTGTAGTTGTTGGTATGGTATTTGGCACTCTCACGTGTGGGGTATTTAACGTCTTGTACATATTGAAGAATTTAAGGGTATTATACTAATAATTTGCAAAGAAAACCATCATAGCGAGATATTACTCATCAATCCATTTCGATTGATATGTGGATAATCTTCTAACTCCTTACGGTTGAAGTGATATGAATTTTTGAAGTAGGTGTAGCCCACATTTTTGGGTGAGCCAACCAAACAAAAGGGAATTTAATTATTTGTAATTTTTAATTGCATGCTGGCCCAAGGAAATAAATTTTATACACAACCTATATAAATATAATATCAAAAATTTCATTTGTTCATCATCAATTCTCTTAGGAATTTCACAACTCTCGGAGAAAAGTGTGAAATTTTGTGACATAAAAATTTATGGGCATCTTCACTAAAAATTGGCATAACTATCTCATACAAAATCTGAATTACAAAATTCTTTGCTCGTTGGAATATTTTTATGAGTGATATGTGATGACATGATATAGAGTTTCTTTTGGTTTTTCTACTGTTTCTTCATCTTATTATATTTAAAAAGGTACACAAGCATCTTAGTACAGGTTTGTTCAGTTGTGTGAGATTGACACAAGTTGCCTTATGTGCAGTTGTTTTGACTCAGATTGGCTGAGTTGTATGAGACATTGGTTTGAACCAGGTGAACTAAGTTTGGTGTGAAGACTCAAATTAACTAAGTCAGATGTTTGATTGGTACAACGTAATTGGACATGTTACTCGTTCAGTTCTGGCGCAGTGATGAGCAAGTGATGAGTTCATGAATAATGATCATATGGTGAGAAGGAAATGATTAGATGATGAGAAATGTGACACAGTAGACAATGATCAGTTGATGAGCAGTGTGATACAGGAGATAGTGATCAGTTGACAAGTAGTGATCATATGATGAACAATGGTTAGTAGTGGCAATGGTTGTGCAGTGTGGTACATATTTTGCAGTGTAGTATAGGTGTTGATTAGCAGGTCCACATTATCAATGGATTTGTCCTTAACTAGTTCAGTGTCTATATTCTTATAAGGGTTTCAAGACGAGGAAATGAAAGGAGGTCGTAGCCTCCTTCCGGTTGAAGCCGAAGAACTAAGGAGATGTAGCTTCCTTCAGGTTGTAGGCTATAAATCACGGGGTTGCAGCCTCCTTCCAGTTGCAACTGGAAAATTGAATTCTTTGTAATAAGGGGATTGTTTCCTTTTTCTAGTTATTTTTGGAAAACTATTTTAAAAAGGCTTACGTAGTTTCCCCTAGTACTTGAGTTTCCACGTAAAAATCGTGTTTATTATGTTGCTATTCTTTTTATGTGATGATGAGGTTGATAACACTGTTGATGATGATATAATGATAATGTGATAATGTATAATATTGAATAAGTTGTTTATTATTAGAGTTGAAAAAGGTAATAAAGATTGCATACACAGATTCACCCCCCCTCTGTGTGTGCCTGGAATGTCCAAGAGTTAAATTATTGAGGAGTTGGGGGTCAAGGGCATATAGGATTTGGGGATTAGGGGTTAAGGGATTATGGATTATAGGGTTTAAAGGAATAAGGGTAAAGGGAGGAGGGATTTGGGGAATGTCCAAGAGTTAAATTATCGAGGAGTTGGGGGTTAAGGGCATATAGGATTTGGGGATTAGGGATTTATGGATTAAGGGTTAAGGGATTATGGATTATAGGGTTTAAAGGAATAATGGTAAAGGCACGAGGGAGTTGGGGCTTAGGGGTTAGGTATTTTAATGGTTAACTGCTTAAGGATTTATATTTAAGGGCTTAGAGGTTATGGGTTAGGGGTTTAGGGGTTAAGGGATTAGGGATTAAGATTAGTCCTCAAGGGATTAATAGAAAATGGATTACATTTTAGGGGAATCAACAATTAAGTTTTACATGATTAGGGATTAATGGTTAAGGGAATAGGGTTTTAGATTGTAAAGGTTAAGGGATTAGGGATTATAGGTTTAGGGTTTAGGATTTAAGGGCTTACAAGTTTATGGGTTTAGTAATTATGGTTTAAGGGATTAGGTCTTAATGATTAGGTAGTTTAATGGTTAAATTACTAGGGATTATGGGTTAAGGGATTAATGTGTAAGTTCTTATAAAATAGGGCTTTATGTGTTAAATGATTGTGGATTAGGGCTCAAGGGTTTAAGGATCAATAGATTAGGGGTTTAGAGCTTAGGGTTAAGGGATTATGTATTAGAGTTTATAGGATTAAAGTTTAATGGATTAGGAATTATGGCTAAGGGGTTTTAAAGTGTAAGGGCATAGTGATTATGGATTAAGGGCATTTTATTTTTAAATTTATAGATGTTTTCTCATTATAACACTTATTCTACAATCTGCGATGTAATTATTTATATTTTGTAATTTAGATTTATTTGGATAATTATATATGTTAATTTAAAACATATTATTAATATTCAATTTTCATGTTTTTATATGAAATAGGAAACTAATATTGATATTTAAATATCGAAATTTCACGTAACTCTAGGTGATTAATTTTTTTGTCTATCGTTTAATTCATTTATTCTTAGTTACATGCATTTAAATTTTATTAGGTTATGCACATCACAAATATGTTGATACAAAATGAATGGAAGAAGGCTATGAAATTGAAAATTGGGGTTAGGTGATTCAATGATTAATTACATCAGGATTATATTGGGTTAAGGGATTAATGCATGACATCCACTAGCCTTTCATAGTGAGTAGTTAATGGGGCCAACATTGAAATTTCTTAAAATTTGATTGTATGCATTGAAATTTTACATGTTTAGACTAAGCGTATTCATTAATAGTATGAGAGGGTTTTAAGACTCAAGGACATCATTCTCATATTCATGGATGTAATTTCATCATCATAGTAATCATATTAATCATGACCCAATTTTTCTGTGCATGGAAACAAATATCAAACCCCACATACCCATCTTTGCAGCGAAACCGCTAATGAAGATGTCAATTTCTATGTCTTTTCCTTTTTTCTTGTGTCATTCTTTGAGATGATTAAACCATGATTATATAAATCTAATACATCCCAAAATAAGTTTCTAGGGTCCAACATGTAAGTTTTTTAATGGCTAATTTCTAAGGGATTCTATCGAGTTAAGCGCTAAATGACATTGATCAACCCTACAGAATGAGCAGTTAATGGGGCCAACGTTGAAATTTTTCAAACTGTGCATGTATGCATAAAAATTTGACATGGTTAGACTAGGAACATTCCTTGATGGTATGGGATGGTTTCAAGACTGAAGGATGTCTAATGTCCCCACATAATTTTTGAGATCGTCCATGTTTCCTTCAATGTTCTACATGCACGTCTCATTGTCATCATTCGTCATTCATGGATATAGAATATTTGTAGGAAATATATATAAATTTCATGGAAAATATAATTCTCCCATGAATAATGTCATCAATCGAACCTAAATAGTGAGTAGTGAATGGGGCCAATATTGAAATTTCGTCAAATTGTGAATGTATGCATTTAAATTTTACATGGTTGCACTAGGCACATGACTTAATGATATGAGAGTGTTTTAATACTCAAGGGAATAATTATCATCCTCATGGATGTAATTTCCATCATCATCATAATCATTTTCATCATGACCCAATTTTTCCATCCATGGAAACAAAGATCAAGCCCCATATACCTATCTTTGTGGCAAAACCGCTAATGAAGATGCTAATTTTCATGTCTTTTCTTTTTTCTTGTGGTGTACTTCAATATGATTAATCCATGATTTTATTAATCTAATAAATCCCAAAATAATATTCTAGGGTCCAACATGAAAACATTTTAATGGTTAATTTCTTTGGGATTATATTAGGTCAAAGGATAAACGACATCGATCGACCCTGTCGAGTGAATAGTGAATGGGGCCAGCATTGGAATTTATATGAAATGTGCTTGTATGCATCGAAATTTGACATGACTAGACTAGAAACATGCCTTGATGGTATGGGAGGTTTTTAATACTAAAGTATCCTTGATGTCCCCACATAATCTTTAAGATAGTCGATGTTTCCATCAACATTCAACATGCACATCTCTGTGTTACAATTCGTCATTCCTATCTATAAAATATTTGTCAGTAGACTCTTGAAATGTAAAGGAAATGATAATTTCCCAATGAATAATTTCATCCATCTATCCCACACAATGAGCAGTGAAAAGAGCCAACAATGAAATTTCTTCAAAATGTGAATGTATCCGTTGAAATTTTACATTATTAGACTAGGTGCACGCCTTAATGTTATGGGAGGGTTTTAAGACTCAAGAAAATCATTCTCATAATCATGTAAGTAATTTCCATTTTCATCATAATCATATTCACCATAGACCAATTTGTACATCCATGAATAAAAAGATCAAACCCCAAATACCAATGTATGCAGCAGAACCGCTAATGCAGATATCGATTTCCATGTCTTTTCCTTTTTCTTTTGCAATCCTTCAATATGATTAAACCATGATTATATTAAGTTAAGAC
>LPNX010944342.1:236765-273280 GCA_001517045.1 Pseudotsuga menziesii
GGGAACTATCACACATGGAAGAAATGATTGGCTTATTGACAGTGGGGATTCCAAACACATGAAGGGATTTAAGGAATCCTTTGTGAGACTATCAGAACATGAATCACCCCACAAGGTTAAACTTGAGGATGACTACCGGTATCCAGTAAAAGGTAGTGGAGAATCCTCCTACAAATTAGAATCTGGAAAGTCTATGAAAATGAAGGATGTCCTATTTGTACCAGGACTAAAGAAGAACCTTCTGTCCATCTCTACATTAGATGCAAAAGGCATAAGACGTGCATTTATAGATGGCCAAGTCCCCATGTGTCCAAAAGGAAAGACTATTGACAATGCAATAGTAATTGGAGAAAAAGACGGAAGACTATACAGATTAACGGGCCAACCAGAACAAGCTTTGTTTCATGACTCAGTAGAACCAAATGAACTTTGGCATAGAAGGCTTGCACATGTGCACTGTAGGGCACTACCACTTGCAATCAAAGTTGTTGAAGGTCTTCCAGAAATGCAGGAAAAACATGAAGGAGTATGAAAGGGATGTGCAAAATGAAAGAACACAAATAATACATTTCCAAGTAGTGAAAGAAAGGCTAAAGGAATCTTGGAAATCATTCACTCAGATGTATGCAGTCCAATGTCATCTATTTCATTAAGCGGGTATGTATACTATGTTTCTTTCATTGATGATTTTTCTAGTAAGACATAGATATACTTCATGAAGAACAAAAATGAAGTATTCAGCAAGTTCAAGGAATTCAAATCCTTGATCGAAAAACACACAGAGAAGAAGATCAAGATTTTTCGATCTGACAATGGCGAAGAATTCACATAAAATGAATTCAAGGAATTATGAAGAGATTCAAGGATTAAGAGGGAGAGAACCACTCCATGTAATCCACAATAGAATGGGGTTGTAGAAAGGAAGAATAGAACAATCATGGAAGCAGAAAATTAGGCAATGATCCATGATCATGATCTTCCTATGCATCTATGGGAAAAAGCTACCAGGACAACTATGTATGTACAAAACCATACTCCACATAGAGTAATCAATAACAAGACACCCGAAGAAATGTTTTTTGGCAAGAAACCAGAAGTCAGTCATCTCAGAATATTTGGTTGTCCAATGTACATACACATTCCAAAAGAAAAGAGGAAAAAGTTATATCCTTCAGGAAAGAAGGGTATATTTGTAGGATACTCTGAAAGCTCGAAGGCTTACATAATACACTTCCCAAGATTCAAGAAGATCGACATCAGCAAAGATGTAACATTTAGTGAAGACACGGCTTACAAAAATTCTGGGAAGAGACCAGTTGAATATCCTGAAGAAACTGAAATACCTAGGATCTGAGATACAACCATGGATGAAGCAACTCCAGAAGAAGATCAAGAAATAGAAGAACCTATAGATCCACCTCAGGAGAAGAATCCTCACAAGAGGAAACCTACATGGGTACGAGAGTTTATCTAAGGTGTAGAGAGATATGGGGCTCCAGAAGAAATGCACAGAGAAAAGAAGAGAACTAGGTCCTACTCTGGATATGTAGCCCTATTATGTGATATCATCGATAAAGAACCTTCCAACTTTGAAGAAGTGGCATAAAAGAAAGAATTGAAGGATGCTAAGATCGAGGAGTATCAGGTGATCATGAATAATGATGTTTGGGATGTTGTCCCAAGACCAGAGGGGAAGTCTGTTGTGACTTCCAAATGGATCTATAATATCAAGCATGCTATAGATGGTAGAATAGAGAAATATAAAGCAAGATTTGTGGATTGTGGCTTATTCCATAAAGAAGGGATAGATTATGAAGAGACTTTTTCACCTGTAGCCAGATATACTTCCATCATATCAGTACTTTCTTTAGCTGCAGTAATGAAATGGAAAGTACACTATATGGATGTCAAGACAACTTTCTTGAATGGTGTAGTAGAAGAGGAAGTATATGTGGAGTAGCCACTCATCTTTGAGACACCTGATAGGAAGACTCATGTGTGTAAATTGAAGAAATACCTGTACGGTTTGAAACAGGAACCCAAGACATGGTATGACAGTATTAATAGATTCCTGACTAGTTTGGGCTTTACCAAAAATAAAGTAGATTCCAACCTTTACTACAAGTTTGAATAAGGGAACCCAGTGATGCTCCTACTATATGTAGATGACCTGTTTTTAACAGGTACATATGGGTTGATTGCTGACACGAAGAGGAAGTTGGCTGTTGAGTTCGAGATGAAGGACTTGGGTATGGCGCATTACTTTCTAAGCATGGAGGTGTGGTAGAATGCGGATGGAATATCCCTAGGACAAGGGAAGTATGCGGTCGACATCTTGAAGACATTTGGGATGATGGACTGTAAGGTCATAACCACACCTATGGCATCGAATCTGAAGCTATTGAGTTATGATTCATCAGAGTCAATCGATGCTATGATGTATCATCAGATGATTGGGTCCTTGATGTACCTGATGAATACGAGACCAGATATTTGCTCTGTTGTGAACACATTCAGCCATTTCCTAACATATCCAAGACATTTTCACCTAATTGCTGCAAAGCATATTTTGAGGTATCTAAAGGGTACAGTTGATTATGGTCTCAAGGATGCGGCAAATCAGAAGATTAACCTAGAAGGTTATGTGGATTCGGATTGGGAAGGAAGCGCCATTGATAGGAAGAGCACTTCAAGGTGTTTCTTTAATATGGGATCAGGTGTGATCTCCTAGTTTAGCAAGAAGCAATCTTATGTGGCACTGAGTATAGCTGAAGTAGAGCATGTTGTAGCTTGTTTGGATAGTTTTGAGGCAGTGTGGATGAGAAAGATACTGGCTGACTTATTAGATCTCCAGCTGGATGCTACTTATATATATTGCGAAAACTAGATTTGTGTGAAGTTTTCTGAGAACCCTGTGCTCCATGACAAGTCAAAGAATATTGAGATAAAATATCACTATATTAGGGATATGGTGTAGAGAGGAGCAGTGAAGCTCCAATATGTTGCGATGGACTAGTAGATAGCTGATGTGTTGACCAAACCATTAGCTAGAGTGAAGTTTGAGTAATTTAGGGAGAAGCTTGGTGTTCTCCAGATCGAGGTTCCCTCCAAAGGGAATTGATGTGTTTGTTAGCTTTTTTGACATGGTGGAAGGTTGGGCTTCACATGGTCAGATGTAAGTGCATAGATATTCTGATGTGATTATGGGATGTGTTCCCACATGATTATGTTGAAATATTGTAACTTCGAAGAATATTCTATATGTATTTCTTTGTGGTCCCCGATGGTCCTACCGGGAGAACCACTTGTATTAGTTTGTACCCCGATGCTCCTAATCGGAAGAACTAATAAGAGTCATGAGGCAGTCCCTTCTAATTGTAAAGGTGGGTCATTAGCACTCCAGTGTGGTTACTTGAGGCTACATGTGTAACTCGAGCCTACATGATTAACTTGAGCCTACATGACAGATGAGTTAACTTAAGTGAACGGATGAATATAAATAGAGGTGTAGTGCTCCTCATTTGGTACACACACTCTCACTTGTGTAGTGCATTAGTGGAGAAGAGAAGTAGCTGGAGAAGGAGGAGGATCAAACTTTGATCTCCTTGCTGGTTTTATCTTTTATCTTTTATCCTTTTGGGGAATCTATATTGAGGAAGCTTTTGCTGTGTTTTTCCCTTTAGGGTTTTCCCAGGATAAATCTTTGTGTTCATTTTGTTTGGTTGTGCTTGTCTATCTTTCAGTGATCCTGTTTATATGCTTTTGTTATGAAAATGAAATGAAGTACTGATGTATTAGCTAAGCATATGAAAATTTAACATGGTATCAGAGCCACCCTGAAAGAAGACACTGTGCAGCTAAAGAATCTATAGCTTCGTATTTTTTTTGGGTATCCATCCATGATCGATCAGTAAAAGAAGGCTAGACTGACTCTCCATTGAAGGGCGCATCTTTCTGTAGAATCCGAATTCGATTCCGAGAATTTTCAGTTTTGGTGCGGAAAATTAGGGTTTTCTACAGAAGAAGAATTTTTTAGTGAGCCGAGAATAGGATTTTTCTCCTCATAAAAATCAAAGTTTAGAGACTTGGATCAAGAAATTTGGTTGGGTGAAACTCTGGGAAAGTCAAACCCTAGTTTGATCCCGATCTGGAAAAACCCTAAATACTAAAAATGCTAAGTTTTGGTACATTCGCTATATCCTGATATTGGAGAAGGATCAGGAGTTGAAAATTGTAGAGGATGAATATAAAATCCTAATTTACACTTTGTCCTAAATTCAGACTCATATTCGCTATATTCTGGGAGATATGATCCCTCCAAGTTAGGGTTCCAGCCTCTTCCAGAATTCATCCCTAAACAGGACACCTAGGGAGAATTGATGTAGCATGGGCTACAGAGGTCCAAATGGAATTCCTTAATATTTTATAGAAATATCAAGGCCTTAAATTTCTTTGATCCAAATTTCAGAACCTGAATATGAACTAGTGACACGTGGCATGCCGTACAACTGCACTGTTATGAATAGTCCTGTAACAGGTCACCTTGGGAAAATGATCATAAATTCAAATTGGTGAAACCAATTATGATGAAATTTGTGTTTTTGGATCATTAACATGCGAGGTTAGTGCAGTGAAAAATTTTAGACATAGAGGATTATTAATTTCGAAGATATCATAGAAACAGTAACAGGAATTTCTGCAGAAGAAATTGGAAAACTAGGGCTTCCTGTTCCGGGAGCTTCCCTCCACTGTTTTTAGAAAATGAGTACAATGGATAGATCCATTTGAAGAGATATATATTTCTATCCAATCATATCTGAAAGATTATAAGTTTTGAAAATTAGGGTTTCTCTGACAAACCCTAGATCAGCTAGCTCTGGAAGCAGGACGAACACCTCAAATCGGTAAGATCTAATATTTTGCTATTTGCATTTGAGGTTCTCATTTCAAAATGATCTATCACATCATATTGATGATAAGCTTGGTGAATTTGAAAACTTCCAAGCATGGAATTATTTGATCTCTCTGAAGAAAATGAATTGGACACCTACATGAGTAGAGAGGTTCCAGTTCTAGAGGGAGATGAGCCTCAAAGACTTACACAAGAAGAACTTGATCAAGGCCAAGAAGATCATTGTTGATTCAATCACGAATCAACTTATACCACAAGTGTCTTCCCTAAAGACACCGAAGATGTTTGATTCCTTGATTAAGCTATTTGAAGATAAGAACTTAAATCAGAATATGGCTTTGAGAATACAGTTGAAGAATGTGAAGATCCAGAATGCAGAACAACTTGAAGTGGTAGAAGAAGAAGTATGCAGAAGTGGTGATAGCCACCTTGAATGGCCTCCCAGGATCATGGGATTCATTCATGTGAAGAATGTATTCCAGAAGTAAGTGATTACTTTCAGCTTGACTAATAAGAAGAGAAGAAGAAGATGGGAGAAATTGAAGATCAAGCTCTCACCATTCAAAGAAGATCCCTCAAGTGATGAGGAATATGAAAAACTCAATTCTTGAAGAACCTCTTATTCATCTTATCATTTGGATAAGAAATGATGATTTCATGAATGAAGAAGATGATAAAGCAGAATGATCAATATGGAGTCTACCCACGAAACAAATAAAAGATAAGTATTCAATTGCCATTTCATGATTTTGTTTTGTTATGCATTTGATTGTATTCAATTGATGTGTTATGCATGATAGATTTCTTACATTAATACTACTAATATGCATGTGATGGGTAAGTAGCTCATGGCGCTATATAACTCTCCAGTGCTACTTATCAAACCTCTTTGCTGACATATTGGATTAGTGCACAATCTCAATGATGTCATGGTAGAGATAGAAGGCATCTAGAAAGTTTCTGTGAAATATGGATGAATGTTGTATTGGCTAAATAGTTGCATGATGCATAAGAATTTTTTGTTATGCATATGTTTTATGAAATAGTTCTAACCATCCAACTGGTGCATTTGAATTGTAGGAAAGGTCCTATACAACCTCCTACAAGAAAAGAAGGACGAGACTTGTTCCGAAGAACAAGTGATGACAATTCAATAAACATGAATCTGAAGCTCCCAGGGTCAGAGACACCATGATGGAATAAAGAGCTTCAGAGAGCGGTAGATCCACCTCAAATGATGAAGACCACCATGGGTATGAGAGATAACTCAAAATGAAGAAAAGAATGCTATAAAAGAAACTATGATCAAAGAATAACAGTTGATCATGGGGAATGATGTATACGATATCATTTCGAGACATAAATGGAAGTACATAGTATCCTCCATATGGATCTACAAGAACAAGTGTACAAAGAAAGGTTCATGATTTTCCTCAGAAAGAATAGACTATGACATGACATACTCTATTGACCAGTATATATCATGCATAGAACCACCTGTACAGAATGAATAAGGAAGATAATACTCCACTTCAGGGGGAGTGACTACAGAAGATATATGAGTTCGACACGGTACAACATGATGGATAGCTTCTTGATGGATAGAGACTTTACCAAGAGTAAAGTGGGTTCCAACCTTCAAAGTTGAATGCAGAAGACTAGGATATGTTGATGATCTGACAAGACAAACTCATGGAAGATGTTATGATGAAAGAATACTAGAATGATGTATGGGATATAGTTCCCAAACCAGAAGGAAAGAGTATTGTACCCTCCAAATGGATATACAAAATAGAGCATGTAGCTGACGGAAGTATCGAGAAGTATAAAGCAAGATTTGTGGCCAGAGGTTTCTTTCAGAAAAAGGGAATTAATTATGAAGAGATACTTACTCTAGGAAGTAAGGTACACTTCCTTCAAAACTATCATGGTAGTTTCTTCCATGGTGAAGTAAAGACAAGCCTTCTTTAATGGTATGATTGAGAAAGAGTTTTACATCGAATATTCATGAGGATTTGAAGTTGAATCCAGATGGAATCACGTATGCAAGTTGAGGAAGGCCCTCTATGGCTTGAAGCAAGCTCCCAGAGCTTGGTATGGAAGAATAGATAGTTTCTTGTAGAGCATGGGATTTACCAAGAATAAAGTTGATCCTAACCTTTATCTCAAGGTTGTAGAAGATGAACTCGTCATCCTGTTATTATATGTGGATGCCTTATCCTTGATAGGAAATGAGAAACAGATCATGGAAAGCAAGAATAAACTAGCAGAAGAATTTGAGATGAAAGACCTTGGGTTAATGCATTATTTCCTAGGTCTGGAAGTATGGCAAAGTTCAGAAGAAATCTTTCTCAACAAGGGAAAGTATGCGGTAGAGATATTGAAGAGATTCAATATGTTGGAATGCAAAGTCATGGCCACACCCATGGAATCCAACCTGAAGCTGTTAGTTGATGACTCATCAGAGTTAGTGGATATGACTCATTATAGACAGATCATTGGGTCATTGATGTAATTAACAAATACCAGACCAGACATTTGTTTTGCTGCGAACACGTTAATTCAATATCTTGTTCAACCAAGACGGGTTCACCTAGTAACTGCAAAGCATGTGATGAGATATCTGAAAGGGACTATAGACTTTGGTTTATATTATAATTGTAGCCATGAGTATAGATTGTATGGCTACATAGATTCAGATTGGGCCGGAAGTATCTCAGACAGGAAAACCACATTAGGTAGATGCTTTTGTTTGGGGTCTGCTATGAGTTCATTGTTTAGCAGGAAACCGTCCAATGTTTCTCGCAGCATGGCTGAAGCAGAATACATAGCAGATTGCTCTACTAAGTTGTCAAGCCATATGGATTCGGAAGATGATATCAGGTCTCTTTGAACTGAATATGGATACTACATTGATTCTATGTGATAACGAGAATTGTGATAACAGAGAACCCTGTGTTCCGTCGTAACACATAGAAATCCAGTATTTCTACATTCAAGATAAAGATGAAGATGATGATGTTTCAGTATTTACATACTGTAGATACAGATGATGGTGATTCAGTATTTCTATACTGAATATAGAGATGATGATGATTTCAGTATTCCCATATTGAAGATATATATGATGTTTCAGTATTTTCATACTGTAGATGCAGATGATGGTGACCTGATGATGCTTTCATTACTCACATACTGGAGATACAGATGGTGATAGTTCAGTATTCATATACTGAAGATGTAGATGAAGATGGTTTAGATGATGATGCACTGACAAAGCCTCTGTCTTGGGTAAAGTTTGAACACTTTCGAGACAAGCTTGGCATGGTTCAGAAATACCTTCCTCGAAAGGGGGAGTAGTGATGTTGCAGTGGGATTGTATCATCCCTAGACACTTTCCCTAAAGTGACCCGTAGACCCCGGCCTTCGAGAATGAAGAGGGATTGTATCATCTTGGGACATATGTCCAGAAGTGATCCGGTGACTTCGGTCATCGAGAATGTGGTGGGATTGTATCATCCTTGGGCACTTTCCCAAAAGTGACCTGGAGACCTCAGTCTTAGAGAATGAAGAGGGATTGTATCATCCCGGGACATCTGTTCAAAATGTATCCAGAGGTCTCGGCCCCCGTGAATGTGGTAGGATTGCATCATCCCTGAACTTCGGTTCAAAATGTATCTAGAGGTCTCGACCCCCGTGAAAGTGGTGGATTGCATCATCCCTGAACCTCGGTTCAAAATGTATCCAGAGGTCTCGGCCCCCGTGAAAGTGGTAGGATTGCATCATCCCTGAAATTTGGTTTGAAATGTATCCAGAGGTCTTGTCCCCTGTGAAAGTGGTGGATTGCATCATCCCTGAACCTCGGTTCAAAATGTATTCGGAGGTCTTGACCCCCGTGAAAGTGGTGGATTGCATCATCCCTGAACCTCGGTTCAAAATGTATCTGGAGATCTCGGTCCCCGTGAATGTGGTAGGATTGTATCATCCTTGAACTTCGGTTCAGAACGGATCCGGTGACTTCGGTACTCGAGAACGTGTGTTGATCCTGTAATTCCTAGAGGAAGGATTGTCTGAGTTCCACATCTATGTTGATCCTATAATTTCGAAAGGAAGGATCGCTAGTAACTCCGTAAAGACCTAAATCCCGTAATTCCGAAAGGAAGGATCATTGAATTGATCCTATAATTCCAATAGGAAGAATTGTCTGAGTTCGACAAATGTGTTGATCCCGTAATTCCAATAGCAAGGATTCTCTGAGTTCCACATCTGTGTTGATCCCATAATTCCGAAAGGAAGGATCGTGAGTAACTCCATAAAGACCTAAATCCCGTAATTCTGAAAGGAAGGATCATTGAATTGATACCGTAATTCCAATAGGAAGGATTGTCTAAGTTCCATAGATGTGTTGATCCTGTAATTCCAATAGGAAGGATTGTCTGAGTTCCACAAATGTGTTGATCCCATAATTCCGAAAGTAAGGATCGTTAGTAACTCCGTAAAGACCTAAATCCTATAATTCCGAAAGGAAGGATCGTTAGTAACTCCGTAAAGACCTAAATCCCATAATTCCGAAAGGAAGGATCATTAATAACTCCGTAAAGACCTAAATCCCGTAATTCTGAAAGGAAGGATCATGTTGATGTTTTGATGATGTTGATGTTTTTATGATGATGTTGATGTTTCTGATCGAAAGATCAGATGTTGATGATGCTGATGATGTTCTCTGATCGAAAGATCAAAAGTTGTTGATGATGATGATGTTCTCTGATTGAAATATTAGAATATGATGATGATGTTGTTGTTGACGATGATGATGTTCTCTAATTGAAAGATTAGAATATGATGATGATGATGTTTCTTTGATCAAAAGATCAGAAGTTGTTGATGATGATGTTCTCTGATCGAAAGATTAGAATATGATTATGATGATGTTTTCTGATCGAAAGATCAGAATGCGATGATGATGATGATGTTTCTGATCGAAAGATCAGAATGTGATTATGATGATGATGCCGTATTATCAAAGTATGATGATGATGACGTACTGATCGAAAGATCAGAATATGATGAAGAGTTGATGTTAGAGTATGATGATGTTCGGTTGATGATGGTTCTGATCGAAAGATCAAAGGCTGATGATAATGATGAGTCTGATTGAAAGATCAAAGTATGATGATGATGTTGTTGCTGATCGAAAGGCCAAAGTGCTGAAGAAGATGTTGCTAATCTAAAGGTCAAAGTGTTGAAGATGATGTTGCTAATATAAAGGTCAAAGTGTTGAAGATGATGTTGCTGATCGAAAGGTCAAAGTGCTGAAGATGTTGCTGATCGAAAGGTCAAAGTGCTGAAGATGTTGCTGTTGATTGAAGAGTCAAGATGCTGCTGATCGAAGCGGTCAGAGTACTGATGATGCTGAAGACTAAAGATTGAAGATGAAGGCTACATGATGTTGAAAACCTTCCAATGATTTATAGATGTATCACCCTGATGATGTTGATGATGTCCTCTATCTCTCTCCTATTATTATTGTTGTTGATGTTGTTATAGAATACCCTTCTCATTAAGGGGGAGTGTTGAAATATTGTAACTTCGAAGAATATTCTATATGTATTTCTTTGTGGTCCCCGATGGTCCTACCGAGAGAACCACTTGTATTACTTTGTACCCCGATGCTCCTAATCGGAAGAACTAATAAGAGTCATGAGGCAGTCCCCTCTAATTGTAAAGGTGGGTCATTAGCACCCCAATGTGGTTACTTGAGCCTACATGTGTAACTCGAGCCTACATGATTAACTCGAGCCTACATGACAGATGAGTTAACTTAAGTGAACGGATGAATATAAATAGAGGTGTAGTGCTCCTCATTTGGTACACACACTCTCACTTGTGTAGCACATTAGTGGAGAAGAGAAGTAGCTGGAGAAGGAGGAGGATCAGGCTTTGATCTCCTTGCTAGTTTTATCTTTTGTCTTTTATCTTTTTGGGGCATCTATATTGAGGAATCTTTTGCTGGGTTTTTCCCTTTAGGGTTTTCCCAGGATAAATCTTTGTGTTCCTTTTGTATGGTTGTGCTTGTCTATATTTCAGTGATCCTGTTTATATGCTTTTGTTATGAAAATGAAATGAAGTACTGATGTCTTAGCTAAGCATATGAAAATTTAACAGATTAGTACAGAGACATTCTGATGTGATTGTGGGATGTGTTCCCACCTGATCAGTGCAGAGACATTATGATGTGATTGTGGGATGTGTACCCACATGATCAGTGCAGAGCCATTCTGATGTGATTGCGGGATGTGTTCCCACATGATCAAATATAAGTGCAGAGCTATTCTGAGGTGATTGCAGGATGTGTTCCCACATGATGAAATGTAAGTGTGGATCCTTTCTAACAAGATGAGGTCAAATGTAACTATAGATCCTTTCTAACAAGATGAGGTTCGATGTAAGTGTAGATCCTTTATGACAAGATAAGGTCGAATGTAACTACAAATCCTTTCTGACAAGATGAGGTTAGATATAAGTGCAGAGCCTTTCTGACAAGATGAGGTTGGATGTAAGTGTAGAGAATTTCTAACAAGATGAAGTCAAATATGAGTGTTGGGCCTTTCTGACATGGGTTCTGGATGTGTTCCTCCCATTTTTAGATGTAAGTGTTGGGCATGCCTTTCTGACATGGTTCTTGGATTTGTTCCTCCCATGGTGAGATGTAAGTGCTAGGTGAGCCTTTCTGACATGGTTCATTCCATGGTCAGATATAAGTGCTAAATATGTGAATACCTACATGGAGGCTAGGCCTACATCCAACATGAAAAAGGGATGGCTCTGTAGAACTTCCTGTGACGATTAGAATTGAGAGATAGCACGATTTGTTTGAGATAGTGGAAGGAGTGATGATCCCGTGATGATCTAGACTTGATGATGATCCAGTGATGATACAGACTTCATGATGATGACTTGATGATGATGAATTAATGATAAGGACTTGATGATGATCTAGTGATGACCCGAAGAAAAAGACTTGTGCTGATAAATTGTGTCAAGAGAATACCTTCCTAGTTAAGAGGGAGTGTTGATGTATTTGTAACTTTGGAATGTATTCACTTGTATATTATACCCCAATGTTCCTATTGGGATTATCAATGATGTAATTGTGTCATTTCATACCCTGATGATCCTATCGGTAGAATCAATAAAGTAAACAAGTCATGTAAACTCATTGAAGGTAACCCTCCTTATTGTTTAAGGGTTAAAGTCCCCATAGTTGCGGGGCACTAGGGTTATTAGACTCTCCTAGAGAATTCGTCCCTTGTGATTTAATTTCAAGTTGGGAATTAGTATAAATAGAGAGTGAGCCTCTCTATTTGTCATATAGTCACACACACTTAGTTGTAGCACATAACTGAGAGAGAGAGAGAGAGAAGAGGCCGGGACAAGAGAGAGAGAGACTACAGTTGTCGGGAGATCATCTTTGTATCTCTAGGTTTTACTTTTTGTGCTGATTCTATCTATGAAGAAGTTGCCAGGTTTTATCCTTTATGGTTTCCTCGAGGGAAATATTTGTGTTCATTTTCTCTTGTGATTGATTGATGTGCTTGTTATTCTCTCAGATAAGATCCTAATATCATATAGCTTAAATGTTAAAAATATAACATGATGTGGCTCATGTGTGTAAAGTCCTTGATGTGTTTATGGTGAATCCAATTTTTTGCATTAGATGGCCTTGAGGTTTTTAAGTTCTTCTGGGGTTCTGTAGTCCAAAAGATTAGATCTTGATCCTCTTTCATGTGGAGACTTAGGTCTTGGAGCCCACGCTTACGGTGGTACGTTGGAACCCATTCTTTTCATTAGATGGTCTTGAGGTTTTTAAGTTATTTTGGGTCCTTGAGTCCAAAATCTTAGATCTTGATCCTCTTGCATGTGGATATTTAGGTCTTGGAATCCACACTTATGGTTGTATGTTGGAACCCATTCTTATGGGGTCCTTGGTGTCCTTTAAATTTTAGGTCTTGAACACACATATATGGTGTTTTGATGTCCCTTAGACGATATATGGTCATTGGCATATTGTAGCCTTATGATCATGTATATGAAGCCCGGAAGGTGTTGCAAACTAGTGGTGAGGTCTTTGTACCCCTCTTTTGGGGTGTTGGTACTCTTCTGGTGATGCATATATATAGTGGAACCATTGGATATGTTTTTAATGATATGGAAACCTTGAACATGATGATGTTGAATCCCTTGAATTCCATGGAAAGCATCTTGTTTTTAATATTATATGATATCTTTGAAAGAGTCCTTGAAACCCTTGCATGTGATGCCTTGGGTTTTGAACCATGATGATGTATGGTCCTATTTGTGGTTATATGGCTATTGGGATGTATATGGAGTTATATCCCACATGTTTTCGTTGATATTTTTAAGAATAATTTGAAGAATACATTGGAACTCTTGTAGTTTGTGGTATGGTATTTGGTGCCCTCATGTGTGGGGTATTTGAGGTCTTTTACATATTGAATAATTTAAGGGTATTAGAACAAGAATTTGAAAATAAACCCATCATAGGGAGATATTCCTCATCAATCCATTTCCATTGATATGTGGAGCATCTTCTAAATCCTTATGGTTGAAGAGATATGATTTTTTGAAGTAGTTGTACCCCACATTTTTGGGTGAGCTGACGAAATGAAAGAGACTTTAATTATTTGTAATTTTGAATTGCATGTCGGCCCAAGGTAGTAATTTTTCTCCACAACCTATATAAATATAATATCAGAAATTTCATTTGTTCATCATCAATTCTCTTAGGAATTTCACAACTCTGGGAGAAAAGTGTGAAATTTTGTGACCGAAAAATTTATGAGCATCTTCACTAAAATTGACATAACTTTCTCATACGGAATCGGAATTACAAAGTGATTCGCTCATTGGAAAGATTATTATGAGGGATATGTGATGACCAGATACAGATTTTATTTTGTTTTGTATACTATTTATTTATCTTATGATCTTCAAAAAGGTACACAAGCATCTTGGTACAGGTTGGTTCAGTTGAGCGAGATTGGCACAAGTTGCCTTATGTGCAGCTGTTTTGACTCAGATTCGCTAAGTTTTATGAGACATTGGTTTGAACCAGGTGGACTAAGTTTGGTGTGTAAACTCATATTGACTGACTTGGATGATTGATTGGTGCAACATAATTTGACAGGTTATTGGTTTAGTTCTGGCACAATGATGAGTTAATGAATAATGATCAGATGATGCGAAATGTGATGCATCATACAATGATCAGTTGATGAGAAGTGTGTTACAGTACACAATGATCAGTGGATGAGTAGTGATCAGATGATGAACAATGGTTAGTAGTGGCAGTGGTTGTGTAGTGTGGTACAGATTATGTAGTCTAGTACATGTGTTGATTAGCAAGTCCACATGATTAGTGGAGTTGTTGTTCATTAGTTTAATGCATATCTTCTTATCAGGGTCACAAGAAGAGGCAAGGAAAGGAGTTAGGAGGTGTTGATAAGAATTTTTTATTGTTATCTTTTCTACTAGATTGAATTCTTTTTGAACTGTGACGAGGACCAAATTTATTTTTTATTCTTCTTCGTCAACTTGAATTTGTTTTTTGGAGAGTCTAGATGCTTCCTTCTGGATTTGTGCACTCTGAATCTCCTCTAACCTTTTGTCTCGTGGATTTTTTTCCTCTTTTAACTTCTTGATTTTTTCCTCTAATTCTTGATTAAAACTTCTCAAGTGTTTGTTTTCTTCTTCTTTATCTAGTAGTTTCTTTTTGGCGTCTTCGTTTGATTGTTCCGTCTTCTTAGTACCTTTTAAATTTCTGATTTTTTCAATTATGTCTTGTTATGGTTTCTTAATCGATACATTTATTCAGTGTTATTTGATAACGTGCTTTTGATAGCTGCAATCGCCAACTTGTGCGTATTTTTAGTGTCACCCTCTTTCTGCTGGATTTCATCAATCTATTGTTGAAGGTGGAAACTAAATGCTTCTAGGAATCTTACTTTCATCTGAATGTGCTTGATTTCATCTTTTTTTCTCCTTGATGATTCTATTTAAAAATTTTATTTCTTCTTCTAGATCATTATTGCTTCTATAAGGTGATTCTTCGACATTTTTTCCATTTCTGATTTTGTGTTTCAGGTTTTGATTGTGACTTCTTAGATGTAAAATTTATTTATCCTTATCTAATAACATTTTATGGAGATCTTGATTTTGATATTTTAATCTACGATTCTCCTATTCTGCTAAATGATTTCACAATTCTTGCTTCATAATCTTGAACTGAAGATTTTTATTGGTCTCTTTATTTTTCTCTAACTTGTCCAATGTTGTTTGCAACTGCGATTTCATTTATGAATATGTAGGTTCCATCATTTGTGATTACAAATTTTGATTGAACTTTGTCCCCCATTAGAACTTGTTCATTGGGAAAAAGAAAATCCTGTTGACAAATCGCCCTTTTCTTTTGACTTTTTTAGTTCTTCCTTCGATAATAAATGGTCACACCAAAGGTGTAATATTCTTCTGTTCGTAATTAATAATTGTAATTTGTTACAATTATTAAATAATAATAATTATTATTATTAATACAATGTATTAATAATAATAATAAAATAACTATAATAATAAGTTTTAAATTTAATATTTAAAAATTAGGGTTTTGGGTGTTGGAGGAGGAGAAGGGACAGCTTGAGATGAGAGATGGGAGGAGGAATACGGAGGGATCTACATGGAGTAGTTAGAAATGTAAGGGAGTGTGCAGGTCGTGGAGGAGAGGGCATGGTAGATGGGCTGTGAAAAGGGTGAATGTGATGGAGGAGGATTTATAGGGTTGTGAGGTAACGATGGTGATGCGGGGAGCACGGTAACAACAATGGACAAGGAAAATGAACGTGAGAGGAGGGAGCGGTGTTGTGGTTGGGAGACATAGTGAGGTTCTAGAGTGGGGCAAGGGAAAACATGGAGTGGGAGGGCATATGGATTGGAGAATGGGAGGAATCAACGCAAGGGGTGCACACTAGAGCGTCGGGGATGGAAGAGAGGGCTAGAGGTTGAAAAGGGGTGATTTGAAGAGATGGAGAGAGCATGGTTGTGAGTGGAGCGTTGTTGGCTAAAGAAAGCATGGAAGAGTTGATTGGATGAAGGAATATTTAACGCATATTGGAGGGTGTTGAGCAGGGAGTGCACGGGTGGATGGGACAGGTATGGTGTGCACGAAATGCAAGAGTAGCATAAGAGTATGGGAGGAGTGAATGGGTAGGCATAAATAATGTGGGAGAGCGTGAAATTAGGAGGAAGGGAGATGGCAGTGGTAGAGCTGGTGTATGGGGTATGGGAGAGGCACTATAGGTGTGACATGTGGCTAGAATAGAGGTTGAGGGAGCATGGGAGAAACAGTGGAAGGGAGAACAAAGGCCAAAGGTATGGAGATTGGAATGGGTGAAAGTGTCGAGTTATGAAGGAATGGGCTTGTATAGGTGGAAGAAGATGGTGTAGAGGAGGGAACATGGCACTAAGGGGTGTGAGTGGGATGGTGGAGTGAATGGCCAAAATCCAAAAAAATATGGTGAAGGACCAATTTCCAGAAAAATTATGAAATAATGGCCACAGGCCTAATCAAGCAACATGGCTTTCATACCACGTACATGAAGCGTAAAAAATTCTTAACGCTCATAATATTTCTAAAATTCCCAGAAGAAACTAGTAGCCCACATTCTGATAAGGAATAATAAATAAATTGATGATAGATGAGCTGATATTTACATTTACAAGTGTTGACCATTTATAGGTCAATTGGTTCCCCTTTCAATGGAACAATGTACCCTTTAAAATTTAAACTAATATAATTGACTTATTAATCATATTTGTGATTTAACTAATATTGTTACTATTTATATATACGACATTCAATGATTAATTTATTAGGGATTATATCGATTCGAGGGATAAACAACATCGATCGACCTGTGGAGTTAGTAGTGAATGGGGCCAATGTTGAAATTTCTTCAAACTAAGTTTGTATGCATCAAGAATGACATGGTCAAACTAGACACATGCCTTGATGGTATATAAGGGTTTCAAGACTCAAGTATTTTTTATGTCCCCACATAATCTTTGAGACCGTCCACATTTCTGTCAATTTTCAACATGCACATCTCATCGTCGTCATTCCCATATATAGAATATTTTTCATAACTCTATTGAAATCACATGGAAATTCTAACCATCCCATCAAAAATTTCATCCATCGTCCCCACATTGTTATAAGTGAATAGGGACAACGTTGAAATTTTTTCAAAGTCTGAATGTATGCACTGAAATTTTACATGGTTAGGCTAGGCACATGCCTTGATGGTATGGGAGGGTTTTAAAAATCAAGGATATAATTATCATAATCATGGATGTAATTTCCATCATCATCGTGATCATATTCATCATGTCCCAATTTTTCCATCCATGGAAACAAACAACAAACACCACATACCCATCTCTGCGACGAAATCACTAATGAAGATGCCCATTTCCATGTGTTTTCCTTTTGCATTGTGGAATTATTCAAGACAATTAAACCATGATTATGCTAAGTTCAGACATTCGAAAATAGTTTTATATGTTCTAAAATGAAATTGGTTTAATGGTTAACTGCTTAGGGATTATACTAGGCCAAGATCTAAACGACATCAATCAACCATGTGCAGTGAGAAATGAATGGGGCCAATGTTGAAATTTCTTCAAACTATGCATGTATATTCCAATATTTGACATGGAAATACTAAACAAATTCCTTAATGGTATGGGATGGTTTCAAGACTCAAGGATGTCTAATGTCCCCACATAATATTTGATATCATCCACATTTCCATCAATGTTCAAAATGCATGCCTCATTGTCATGATTCACCATTCCCATATGGAGAATCTTTGTCAAAAGTCTATTGAAATGTCATGGAAATTATAAGGTGACCATGAAAAATGTCATCCATCCACCCCACACAGTGAGTAGTGAACTAGGCCAATGTTGAAATGTCTTCAAACTGTGAATGTATGCTTTGAAAGTTTACATGGTTAGACTAAGAACATGCTTTGATGGTATGGGATGGTTTTAAGACTCAAGGAAATAATTCTCATTATCATGGATGTAATTTAAATCATCATCATAATAATATTCATCATTTCCCAATTATTCTATCCATGGAAACAAAGATCAAACCTAAAATACCCATCTCTATAGTGAAACTGCTAATGAAGATGCCAATTTCCATGTCTTTTCCTTTTTCTAGTGGAATTATTCAAGACAATTAAACCATGATTATATTAAGCTAATACATCCCAAAATAAATTGATATGGTACAACATGCAACTGGTTTAATGGTTATATTCTTAGGGATTATATCATGTTAAGGGCTAAAAGACATCGAATGACCCTCCGTAGTGAGTAGTGGATTGGGCCAACATTGAAATTTCTTTAAATTGTGCCTGCATGCACTGAAATTTGACATAGCCATACTAGAAACATGCATTGATGGTATGGGATGGTTTTAAGACTCAAGGATGTCTGATTTATACACATAATATTTGAGATCATCCATGTTTCCATCAACATTTAACATGTGCCTTGCATTGCCATCATTTGCCATTCATGTCTATATAATATTTGTAAAAACTCTATTGAAATGTCATTGAACTTATAAGACACCCATGAAAAATGGCATCGCGACCCCACACAATAAGAAGTGAATGGCTCGAACATTTATTCTTTTTCAAATTGTGAATGTATGCATTGAAGTTTTACATTGTTAGACTATGCACATGCCTTGGCGGTATGGGAGGATTTTAAGACAGAAGGAAATCATTATCATAATCAAGGATGTAATTTCCACATTCATCGTAGTCATATTCATCATGGCCCAATTTTTCCATCTGTCGAAACAAAAATAAAACCCCGTATACCCATATTTGTAGTGAAACTAACTGTTAATGAAGATTCCAATTTCCATATCTTTTCCTTTATATTATGGAGTTGTTCTAGACGATTAATTAGTGAACAACTTGTATGGTGTGGAGTTTAAAACACTATGTATGGTGTGGAATTTAAAATGAGATTGATCAATAGAAAGAGGAAATGCCATCCATATTGAGGATGGAGGTAGTGAACAAGACGTATGGTGTGGACTTTAAAACACTCGCTAGATACATAGAAAAATCTTCTAGAAAAACCCATAAAACATAACGACCAAATCGATCATCTCAAAAGGGAATCAATTGAGTCCCAACCACTTTTGTATCAGGCAGAAGATTCAGGAGGAAATAAATAATAATAAACTCTAAAAATGTGGAACAAGTAGCAGAGACTTCCACTGTCCCATTCACTCTTGGGACACAAACTTATTCCACTATGGCATATTTTGCATCTTGCATTGGAATTTATGATACAAATATAGAATATGACCCGGTTTCAGGGTAAATATGAATGTCAAATACTGGAAAAAAAATTGAACAGGTTGAAGGAATCATTCCTTCAATGGTTCAAAGACCATCTACATTTTTCATTCTTAAAGATACCGGTGCACCTCTAGAAAGCAATAATCCATGACATGGAGACTGAATTTGGAATAGGTTGGTCTATAAAGAAGGGAAAGAAACAAATGTCTCAAAATTTCAAGAAATTCCGATGCAACCAAACAAAGAAGATAAAAAAATACTTCTTGAGCAAAGGATAAAAAAAGGCCAATTGATTTAAGTCTTAAAGTCTGGAAATAACTTGTAAAATCATATGAGAAGTCAAATGCACAAAGGAATTCTAGTGAGGAGAGTACCCAAGTAATTTAATTTTCTCATAATATCATATCAAACTTATTAAACAATTTTTATAGTTTATTTGTGCATAGTTAAATTGATTTGGAATATGTTTTAGGACAAGGCCTCGAAGGCTATTCCTGCCAAAATTCATGCCATGTATTACAGTGGCCAAAAAGGTCTACATGCCTTGATTTGTACCTTTCTAAGTATATTTATTATGTGAAATGATAATTTTTTAATTCCTAGAAAAAGAGTAAATGATTGCATAATAATTAGTTTAACTAGTGCATGTGCATGTTCCATGCTTTTGACAGAAGGAGAAATATGGTTGGAATCCAACACCATATGAAAATAAATTTTGAAAAGAAAAAGGTGGACCGACTTTGTAATCTAGATGGAGAATGAGGTATCAATATTTGACTAATAACTCTTATTGAGAACTTTTATTAGTACATTGCTCATTCTTTATTTGGGAATATATGATTTTAGGTGGTTTATCACATTCATTTGAGTTTAACTTAGGAACACTAAAACCTCCCAAATATAGAATATGTTGTCCCAAGTCATACCTTTCCTCATACAGTTCACAACCAATAAGAAATTGAATGATACATAAGGTCCATCCCTTTGTGGATCCATATGTTTAATAGTAGACTTGGAACCATTTGTATTATCTAAGCCACTAGAAACATCATGAAGAAGTCAAGGACCAAGGTTGGATATGAAAATATCACACCTTTTATTGCTAGATACATAGGTGGCTAGATTGTGTTAATTTAATTTGCAGTTCCCATTCCTTGAGTTGTTCTTTGAATGAATATCTTGGTAGTAACCTCTATTTCAACCCAATATTATATTAGCAAGATGGTTTTATTTTTTAATGTTAATCTAAACAATTTTTTATTGATCACTTATTCCATGGCATACAATATCCCAAGTTGTTGCATGAATTCTATTATTCCAACATGATCTCTTCATGTCACAATTTTCATGGGAATAAAAAAATAGATTTTGATTTTTCTTCTAGCTTATCCATTCGCCCTAGGCTAGTAAGGGCTACTCTTTAGATTCATGGTTTGGCAAATTTTCATTAAACCAATGACAATTTTCATTTTTTAATTGGTTCCCTGGTTATAAATGAATTGTATTGGACATTCGAACCTGCAAAGCACATTCTAAAAAAAACTTAGTTTCTGATTTAGATGGGCCCACTCAAATTTATAGGCCTATAGCAACTTAGTCTACATGATCCTCACTACAATGATAAACTAAAATTATGTTTTATTTGATGACACAAAAAAATTGATAAAGTCAATTTCCCAATGCTCGAAAGGATACATTGGAAGGATTAGGTGGAGTTCATTATAAATCCAAATAAAAAAGTGTGTTATTTCATTCTAGCATGGTGCACATCTATTGACCCATTTGAAATAATCTCTGAATAGTTCCAGCCACCAAATTACCAAATACAATATATATGTAGCATTCTAGTGGAAGGGGAATGTCCTCCAAGATTTCTTGTATGGGATTCTACTCTCAAATAATCCATCTTATATGATGGTACACATTTATGATGAGTAACAAATTACTAGGATTCACCAACAACTGTATATAGAATAAAATAGGCACTATGAAAATTAAATAGATATGTTTTATGTATCTAGGGATCCACATTTCTATAACACATATAAGAGACTCGGATTGAAGCCATGATTTAAAAAAAAAATAAGAGAAATTTCACATGTTGGAAGCATAAGTGGTTGAACCTTAATGAAAACTTTGTCTTGGTGAAGTTTTTCCTTTCCTCTCTTCTTCTTCTAAATCTAGAGTCTGTAGAAGTGATTAACTATGAATCCCAAAAGGGAGAGGTGGTGATAAAAGTGTAACTAAATTCCTTAAAATGATGGATAATTAGTCCACTCTGAACCCCTTAGTTTCACTTGATATTTAGGATTTCTACCTCAATTTTCACACCAAGAAAGATGGCTGGGATCACTTTTATCCAATACGATCGAGAAGTTGATCTTAATCTGTCTCTAGAATGACATTGTCTAACTCCATAAACTTTAGAGAGTGAGATCTTGTTTTATTATAACACTTTACTCTTAGCACAACTACCCTAAAGAGATCTCAAACTCCTTACCCACATATTCTCCCTCATTTTCGAATATTAGACATTTCTAAGGTTGACCACATTACTGTTCAACCAATGCTCTAAATTCCTTGAAATTTTCAAAGACGTGGTATTTATTCTTCAAGTTCCAATAAAGTCTTTTCTCTCCAATCGTTTCCTATCTAAAATGCAACCTAGTGATGCTTTCTAGTCACACACCATTTACATACACCATTATAAGGAACTACCGTAAGGATTCCATCAACCATATTAATATTGACTATCAATTTTATACTTTAGAAATCCACATGTCCAAGTATATGATCATGCTCAAATTTTTCTCAATATTACTATGAGTGCAGTTGATCTTAGATCATGTTTAGGGAAATCGACATAGAAATTACATAATGTGTCTTTAGGGTCAATGATACCTTTGAAAACAAGAAAAAAATCATCGTTAATATTATTCACCACAAGCCTATTAAGATGGACTTACATTTTATTTTTAGTATGTGTTAGTTCGGCTACAAAAAAAACATTTCCCACTCAAATATGGCACATAATACACATCAATGATCATATCATTCTACGAGTCAATCGTACCAGGATTTGTAACAATAAGTTCATAATGTTTTGAAGCACATATTTCTTCTTCTATATCCTTATTTAATGAACAAAAGAGAGAACCATTTTTACAAATATGATGGGAAAAACTAGAATCAATTGTCTTCTCACTTTTATAAGTGTGAACATGTAATGCCCAAGAATTACTATTGGAAAATGTATAGTTATACCCAATACCTTTTAAATGTCAATATTGAAGGTCAATTGGTCATTTAGTAAACACATCATCTTCATGACCTCTTACCTCTTCCTCCAGGTCATTTGTCTTCTCTCAAATATTTATCAATCTACATGTCCTAACTTTTGTCAATCTTATCAAATAGATTCTTCAACCTCCTCTGGAATTCATTTGGATAGTTTATCTCGCTTATGTGAAACTGAATCTTTTTGGAGATGTAGTTTTCCATGTTCATAATTAAGGTTGAAGTCTTTGCATATTGATAAAGTACCTTACTCTTTAGTAGAAATTCATATTTTTTACCCACATGGAATAGTTGTGGCCATTTAAAAAAATAAGTTATTTCTTAGAACTCATAGTCATTATGCAAACCCTGATTGAATATGAAATTCTAAAATGGAATTAATGCATGATAAAATGATCCATAACATGATCTATATATGCACAAAATTGTAACTAACTTTATTAAGATGAGGGAGACATCATCCACTTTGATGACGTAAGTCGAGCTTTAGATCTAGGTTTTAAGACTTGATGTAATCACTAGTTGATTTTGTTGGGACTACTTCTAGTTGGAGACATATACTAGTTGGACACTTATTCAACATTTTACTACCACCTATATGACACCCACTAATTCCATAAGTTACATATTTTGGAAGATCATTACATTCTAACATTTCTTCTATACCGTTGTTTGGTGTTAGTATCTCATTTGGGAATGTTTAAGGAAAAAATTAAGTTCATGAGATCCATTATGTGACGAGGATGGAAACTTGAATTCAAGGAAATGTTTCTCCTTGTGAACTACAAAAAAAATATTAGATCAAAAAATATCGGTGGCTATGGAATCAAACAACATAGGATCATAAAGCTATCATTAAGGTAAAATATTACCCATAGCTTAATTACAAGGGAAGAAGCCTAAAGGAAGAAGTCGATTAACAAAAAGCAGTTCATTAATGTGGCAAATGTAAGGATATTTTTAATTTAGAAATTCAAATAAGAGACTCCTCCTTTATTTGTAAGGAGACTAGATGCTCCAATATATTTTTTCATTAGAGGGTTTCTTAGAATATCAAGGAAGACGGTAGTGTCCTACATTGGGAGGGGGAAATCCTAACCAAGTTACCCCTTGGCCTGGAAAAACTTAATGGTAAAAAATTATTTATATGGCATAATCCCTAACAATTAATCAATTATGTAGACCCTTCAATATGGAATTAAGGTTATGGGATATGGTTTATATTGAAAGTAGAATAGAAGATAAATGTCCCTCCAAATTTGATGTATGAATACCATAATATCCTAAAAGAAGTGAAGGAAAATATTTAGAAAGAGCAGTAAAAGAAAGAGTTCAACAAGATGGTATCGTATGACACACACACATAAAGAAAAATGATGACACAAGAACAAAAAAAATAATTGAGTCCCTCAATATAAGAGTTGTAGATCAATACCATAGGTTGTGACCTTAAAGGCCAAAAATGGTAGTTAAACGTAGCAAAAACCATGCCTCTCGCATTGATAGAGGAACCAAACCTAGTATGATTGTCATTCAACTGCAAGATAATTCTAAATGAATACTCACTAACTATATAGGCCCCAACCAGATTGAAGAAAAATGTTAAATAGTAACAAGTCGGGTAGACCCTTTTATACATGTATCTTCCTATACAACTAGCAGTTTTTGTGGGTAATTCACCTATGAATATTGGTAATGCATGGTTGATGCACAATAAAGTTACTTTGGCAAGAGTATATACCTGATACATTCATGCACAATTGTAACTTTGGGATGAAGCAATACTTTGAGGTTGGGGGTATTAATTTGTCACAGTGGTCTAGGAACTGAAAACACAGTATCACAAAGAATTCATACAAATATGCATAAAATTGGCAAAATGGTGTTGCAATGGAAGTATCAGTTCTGTATAATCAAATGAAAGAATGATGATACAATACAATGATAATGCTGGAAGAATGAATGCCAAGACAATTCAAATTCCCAAGGAAGTCATTCGAATTGAATGAGTGAGTCTAGCTTAACTGAATGTAAGCCACAATAAACACTCAAGTTAACTACTAATCAAAACCCTAATTGACTCAACTAAGCCCTAACTGAAGTTGGAGTGCAATAAATGACTGAGTGTAACTTAAAGTAGCTTAGAGAAATGTCACTGCAAGCCAACCAACAAGTGTTAGCGCATCAATGACTCTAATGAACCCCGATGATGTTAACTGAAGTGTAACTGACCATCAGAAGTGGTTGGAGGTGCCCCTGTTGACTCCAGTTCATTAAATAATCATTAAATAACTAATTTAATGAAGGGAGGCACCTTCAATGCTCTATTTAACTTATTGTAACCTTTAGTTATCAATAAAGTCCATTTATGACAGTAATATCACCCCTGAAGTGCTCCAGTTAGCCTCCCAGAATGTAGGAGAAGGCTTAGTTAGCCTCCTTGATTGGAGGTAAGCGTGGGTGTGCTCATGCTAATGTCATACAGTGATCCTATAATGTTAATTAAGTCAATAAAACTTAGGATAGTGTCTTAACTAGGTCAAATTGACCAAATTGAGTGTGTATGGTGGTAAATGTCTCCAACAGCCCCCCTTAAGCTATACTCAGGAGGAGTAGAAAACATAAAGTGCATAGAAATGCTAGGGCCCCAGCAACAAAGGCCATAGGTCACCCTGTACAATACTGAAAGTCAAACAATGCTCAAACCAAACTAAGTGAGGAAAAGAGGGAAAACCCCCCCCTCAAGTTGAACACTGAAAGTAGTTGGGTCACCTTGATGAACTCACCCCCAATAGTGAACGGAGGTAAGCAAAATTATTTTCTGAAAATCTCCTGGTGAAGATGTCTACAATCTGCTCATCAGTTGGGCAGTATTGCAGAATGATGGTCCTATCATGCACTAGATCCCTAATATAGTGCATGTGTATCTCTACATGCTTGGTCCTCTGCCTGGTAACTAGATATGTGGATATCTTACTAGCACTTTGATTGTTACAAAAGAGAATAGTGGGCAAAGTACTACGAAGATCAAACTCTGAAAGAATGCCTTGCAACCAAACAGCTTGGATGCAAGCATTCACCGCTCCTCAATACTCGGTCTCTGCTGAAGAAAATGCTATGGAAGCATGTTTTTAGCTAGACCGGAAAATGGGGCCACCACAAAACATGAAGACATATCTGGAACTTGAATTTTGATCAATAGAATCACCCACCCAATCGAAATTTGTGTATCCAACCAGCTCTAGCTCGGAGTCTGTAGCATATTGAATGTCGTACGTCCTGGTTCCCTGAATGTACTGGAGGATCCTCTTGGCTACCTTCTAATGAATATAATGGGGCTTCTGCATGTATATTGATACATCATTCATAGCATAATAGATATCAGGTCGATTATGAGTCAAGTACAACAAGCTACCAATTAGCTGTCAATAAATAATGCAGTCCATGGGAGGCGTGTTTTTTCCTTCTTCAAGGTTGATCCCTAAAAGGAAAGGGAATGGTGCAGGCCTACATTCAGCCATTTTAAACTTGACTAATAGTTCTGATATTTATTTTTACTGAGTGACCATTATCCCATCAGAATGTTGCTCAATTTCGAGCCCCAAAAATTGTTTTAAGAGCCCCAAATCGCTCATTTCAAATGCATTGTGGAGAGCAGTTTTGATGACTGAAATAGAAGCAACTGTGCTACCTGTGATTAGTAAGTCATAAACATATAAAAAAATAATAATCAAATGACCATCATACTACTGTATATACACATTTGGATCTGATCTACACCTTTGGAAGTTTTGCGAGAGAAGGAAGGCATCCATCTTGGAATACCACTCTCTTTGGGCTTGTTTTAACCCGTATAATGACTTCTTTAGCTTGCAAACCAAAGATGGATCAGATATGTAGCCCTCAATATGATTCATGTATATCTCCGCATGAAGATATCCATGCAGAAAGTCTTACTTAACATCCATATGATGCACTTTCCAGTCCTTAGATGCTGAAATTGCCAAAACTAGGCAGATGGAGTGCATTTTTGCAACCGGTGCAAAAGTCTCATGGTATTCCACACCTTGGACCTATGAAAAACATTTTTCCACTATACTTTCCTTATATTTTTAGGTGCTTTCATATGGAGCAACCTTAGTCTGAAACACCCACTTGTATTGAACCAATTTTCTTCCTGGAGGAAGAGAAACTATCTCCCAAGTAGTGTTTTTTTTAGAAGAATTCATCTCTTCAACCATGGCAACTTGCCATCTCTGATCCTTTCGAGCATTGTAGTAGGGATTTGGGTCTGAAATTATCATCAAATAACAGTATTCTAATAGAAAATAATCATTACAAGAGAGCGCAATACCTATTCTTTGGAAATCAGACCGGGTTCTCCTTGGATCATCCAGATTTCCAATGTTATCTCCTGCAGAGGAGAGTGCCTATCGGGCCCATGTTGGGAGATGATTTTGTACTTCAGGTTATGATTTAGAATATTATTTTTTCTATACACTGATATCAGAAATCATAGTATCCAAATCAGGGTCATCGCCCCCAATTTCATCATCCAAATATTCAGTAGAATAGGAAGGAAATTCAGCAATTTTCTCCTTCACTAGTTCCACCTCCTGAAGAGGCTCATCGAACTTGACACTCCTTACGATGATGATCTATTTTATTTTGATATCCAGCAGCTTGAAACCTTTTGATTCATCAATATACCTAATAAACATACATTCTATGCTTTGCGGTTGCAAAGCCCTCCTTTTATCAAGTGGAATTCGGGCCCATGTAGTGGACCCAAACACCTGTAGGTTCGACACATCTGGCTTGTGTCCGAAGTATGCTTTGAAAGGGGTATTCCATTTCATAGATGAGTGTGGAAATATGTTCTGAATGTATGTTGTAGCATTCATGGCTTCATCCCACAAATTTGCAGCCAACTTCTTTGATTCCAACATACAGGTGGTCATCTCCTTGAGAGAGCGATTCTTCCTCTCCGCTACACCGTTCTGCTAGGGAGTGTAGGGAATTGAATGCTGGAACTGAATACCAATTTGGGAGAATATGTGAAGACACTCATTAATTACATAATCCCCACCATTATCATATCTCAAGGTCTTTATCTTTCTGCCAGATGCATTCTCAAGCAAGGCCTTCAATTCAATGAATTCTTCAAAGACTTCAAACTTATTTTTGATAAAGAAGACCCATGTGTACCTAGAAAAATCATCAATAAAAGTCAGAACATACCTTGATCCATTCATGGATGTGATAGGCATGGGACCACTGATATCAGAATGTATCATTCCCAAGATGCATGTAGCTCGACTTGCCTTCCCCTGATCGAACTTATGCTCAGGGTGTTTTCCAACAACACAGCCTTTGCAAATTTTAGTGGTTTCCTTGATGACCGAGAGGCCTTCAACCATGGAATTTTTTTGTAATTGCTACAAGTATTAGAAGTTGAGATGTCCAAACCTCTCATGCCACAGTCTAGTAACTTCATTTCCATGATTCAGCAGTGCGGTGGGCCTTGAATCCGCCACAAAATGGGAAAACTCATAGGCTTTTGCATGATGGTTTGCAAGGCCGTTTGCAAACAAGTTTCCCGGATGCAAGTTCCATGATCTCTACATAATTTGGGCTGAAAGATACTCTCCTTGGCACTCTTGTATGTGTCATTTGATAAACACTCAGCAGGTTTGATGCTAGAGATGGTACATACAAAACATTTGAAAAATAGGCATTCTCAAGATCAACAGTACCTTGTCCGTCTGAAATGACGGTGGAGTCATCTCCCATGTGGATGGGGATGGATTTGTTGGTATCCAAAGATGATAAGGAGTCTCTTTTAGCCATCATGTGGTTCTAAGCTCTAGAATATATCAAGAGTGCTTTGGACTTCGAAGTTCCTACCATGATGGCATGACCTCTTTCATGCTGTGGTTCCCGATCTTGCTGATCTCTCCTCCGAAATATTTCTGGAAGATTGATGTGATTTCTCTCAAGGAGAGAGGTAGCTTCATCAAGTTTCTTCTTCATACAGGGATGTTTAGGGTGGAATCCCTTCCTGCAGTATGAACACTTGACTTTCTCCTTTCCATGATGCCCTTTTCCTTTGTTCTTATTTGAGTCGACAGACTCATCATGCTGCTGGTTTTCAACTTTAGGCTTAGGAGCTTCAAATTTAGTTTTTGGGTTCTTCTACTGCTTTCCTTTACCCTTCAAATATTTGGGCCCTGAGACATGGAGGGCTTGATCATGGGAGGATCTGATGATCCCCATCTGGACAAGCTTATAATGTTCACTTGTTAGGGACTCGATGAAGGCGTTGAGTGAAGGCATATTCCATCCAAAAGTTTTGAGATTCCCTGCATGGAATGTAGAGACAAAAATTGAATAATCAGCTCTATGTTTGGAGAGTATGGTGAGGATGAACTAATTATCCTCCTTCTCCACTTTGCATTGCTTCAACAGTAAGACAATGTGCTTGAACTTTGTGAAAAAGTCATACAAGGTCTCGAAATTGGAACGCTAGAGAGACATCAAATCATTCTCAATCTGGTATACTCTCAAATCATCTTGATTTCTATATAGGGTTTCCAATTTCTCCCATATTTCCTTTGGAGTCTTCAATATTGAAAGATGGAAAAGAAGATCCTGGAAAACAGAGAGGCACAAGAATCCGAATGCTTCATTTTTTTTGTTCAAGAATCTAGCTTTGTCTATCACAGAAGAAGGCTCTTCTTCAGTGTCCATGGTGACCTGTTGGCCCAATTTTCTGATCTTTGCCAACAAGGAGGTTATGCCCACACAATCCGCTTAAAGCAGCATCCGGTGTGTTTGGAATAGCAAAACCTCATAGGTTATGGTCCTGCTACCAGCTGAATTTTTCTCTTGAGGAGAAAATAAAATTTAGCAAAAATCTATCCTAATGCTATTTTTCTATTTAAATAAACCCTAAAGATTAATTTAAACTGCCTAAGTTATCCTCTACTTGCTTTCTTAAGGAAAGACTTCGATTGTTTGAACTTTTATATTTCATTTTTCTAATAATAAAAGACTGTCTAAATTATTCTAACATTGCACAAATTCTATTTAACAGCTGTTAACTAAAATATACTAAAATAAAACTGATCTGAACTATATAAACTATCTTATCTGTCCTATCTCAGCTGAGAGCGTTTTTAAATGCTATATTAATTATTAATTAATATAAGATAAACAAAAAGATAAAGTGTATGATCTAAATAGAAATATTTAAGCCATACCCATTAAATCATACTGCTATAAAATAACTTATCAGAGAAACTGAAAATAAACAATTATTTCAGTTTTATGTAGTATCTGATTAATTAATAACTAATCACCAACATAGATATTTGAATAAAGATAATGTCTAGTATGAGATCACTGTAAGAAACACTAATGATATCTAATAGACATAAATATATATCCTTATATTTGAATTTACAGTAAAAATACTAATAAATTCAGTCACAATGACATATTAATTCAAACAAAATATTGGGTTGATAAAGTGAAAAATTATACTTAACACAGGCATAACAAAGTATACTGTATTAATCTCAAACTAGAAAATCATATACTAAAATATAGAGCATATTCAAAATAATACCAGTCATGATATCATCTTGGAGAAATCCAGTTACATCCCATATCCAAAGATTAAACTTCAATAAGGAGACAAAACCAGCATCAAAATGTATTTCAAGTATGTCTTTCTTCTATCACTCCATCCCCCCTCTTTCGTAAAAACATGTAACTTATATAATACTATCAACCTTTTGATTCTAGTTTTTCCAGCAATGCTACATGCAAAATTATAGGATTCCTATAACCATCAAAGAGAAACGAATCTATTTTATCAGACACATGTCACTATAACAAAAAAAATGACTAGCCTGACTAGTTGCTGGTTTAAAGGTACTTGACAGATTCGTGATCATTGTTGAAATCCCAGTATTCCATAAACAACCACATATTCCAACCAACATATTGAAATGATCCTGTAACTGTGGAGAATAATGATGACATATCCACCTGCATTTAAACAAACAAAGCATCTCATTAAAAATCAATTAGAACAGATATAACAAAATAAACTAAAATTTAAATGTATGCCTGTAAAATCTGTGATTTTACAGGCATGCATAACAAAACCTTTTATTACCTGTTTGACAGCGAAAAAACCCATGAGAATAACCATCAAGTTTTACTTTGAATATCGACTACTCTTCTAGCTTTAGCTAATTTAGCTTTAAGCCTGATAATCTTTAACTTTTGTTTTTCGATTTGTTCAAGCAGAAGCTGATTCGTACCTATTATTGACTTTTTGGCCTTTTTATACTGGTTCTTTTTGTTATTCATTTCTTTCCACCTGCTAATCCAACTCAACAACTCCTCTCTGAATTTCCTATTTTCTTCTTCTATCAGTGTTGCATTAGATTGACATAGTTTTAGTTCAACTTTTAATTCCGTAATCCTAGTCTGGTATGCCTTGTCCAGAACTCGTTGAAGAGTTTCTTCTTCATTTTCGTGACCTGAATTGGCTTCTTGAGGAGGATAAGGGTTATCAATGTTTTGATCAGATGATTGAAGACTGATAAAAGATGGTTCAGGGTCTGAAATACAGGTGTCCATACACGATGGAGCAACCTCGGCTTCACCCAATTTTGTCATGTTTTCAACTAATCTTGCATTATTATCCTTTATCAGAGTGAATTTATTTAAATGAGTAGTGACAGGTACTGACGATGGGTCGTCGTCTTCAATATGGACGATCGAACGCTGAGTATCCTGTCGATTAGCCATAGGAACAGAAATTGTACGTACACTATCCATACACCTAGTAACCCTCCTTGAAAACACAAGATTCTCTGATTTAAACCCTCCTCTATCGCAGCATACATGTGCCAAATGATCTAGTTTATGCAAAGACTCCTTACTATGTTCATAATATTTATTTGGCTCGGAGAGATTTTTACAATTAACAACGCTAATATTTTTGCTTTCGGCTAACCTGTCCTCTATTTTTGTAGGAGTACTATAACTTTTATCAGGTGGGGATTGATTTAAAGATGCTTCAGAGCGACAAGGAACTATATTACCAACATCCTCATTACTGATATCAGCGTCTATGTGTATATTGGCTTCCTCAAGCCCTTTACCCTCTGGTTCAGTCTTAGGAGCATTATTGACCTCGGGCTTTATAGAAACCTTCTGTTTCCTGCGGGTTTTTGGTGAGGGGTTCGGCCAATATTGAGTCGACCCCAAATGACATTCGGTTAAAAATTCATCCCATGACTTACCATTCAAATATAGTTGATGCTGCACTATAATCTTGACTAATCCATGGTGAAAAAGACTTCTATCAGGGTTATCAAAACTTTGAACTGCATTCAACATCTTTTTCAAACTTTGCCACAGATAAAATGGTAGATTAAGCCTACAACCCTTTAATGCTAATAGGAGTCTTAAGTGGTAATAGTGCAAATGAGAAAAACTTCCATCGCAGGACACATACCTTACCAAAATTTCGTAGCAGGCTCGCCACTCAAGCTTCAAGAACTTGACAGAGACCCCTATCTTCAGTTTTGCATTATTTGGTAATGGCATCAGCAAGGATAAACACTTCCTTTTATTAAATTTACTACCATTAAACCAGCGCTCTCCAACTTGTGGGAGCTTGGTTTCCTCTGCGATTCTATCTTCATTAATGATGAACTTAAAACCCTCGATCTGTACAACGTCTTCTTCTAAATTCAAGGCAAACAGTTTGGTCACCTCTACATTATGGCCATCAAAACACTTAAAGAACTATCTGCACCCAACTTTCTCAAACAGCAAGGTGACCTTCTCATCTGCTTCTACAAGCTCTGAACCTGAGATTTCGAAATGATTCAACGGAGCCATGGTCTCCTCCACACTCTCCTGGTTTCGAGCTGGAATGAATGGTGATGTGAAGAGGGAGGGGATAGGTATCCAAGTGCATTACATGATGTGAAACATCAAAATTTCGCATGCTTCAGATCTGACAAACATGAGGGTTTTAAATCTAGCCATTCTTGCTGAACTTGGCGATGATGAACGCTAAAGCCCACGTTCTGCTGTGATACATGCATATTTAGCCACGAATAACAATTAAATTTAACCAATTCGATATATCGGGGATCGTTTGATTGATGGATCGCCAGTCAAGCCATTGATTACACCCAGTGGTTATAATGAACTCGTACATTGTTGTGAAATGAAATGAGTATCGACATTAAAACCTGCTGATACAATGCATCAATATAGTAACAGCTGTCAGTTAATCATGAGGTGTTAGCCAATTCTCCAAGCCAACGCAGTGATCCAAACAGGCGTTATTAATTTGCCATGCTGTCAATTGATGGCTTCCTCCAGTTTATTCGTGTGAGGTGGTAGCGTTTATTGACACGGTGATATAGTATCTAAACCATACACCCTAATGTTTTGCATGATAACTAAATGACTTAATTTAATATTTATGCTATGTATATACATCAAATTTCATAAATCTAGTTTTAAAACCTTTCTGAAATCCCATCGATTAAAATCCTACATTTAATTTGATAAAAAACTAAGTTATATCATATGAAGATTTACATATGATATTCATTTATTTACTACCTATATACATACAATCTTTTACAAAGCCATGGTAAGATATTACATAAGAAATGTGAACATTAGGTTTTAGTAAGAGTTTTAATCTAACAAGTCACCTTTAGTTCCAGGAGTGTAGAACTCATAACACCTCATCCATATCCAGCTTCAAATAATTCAAAAGGTGTTTCGTTGATTCCCATTTAGCATACTATCCTCTTAAGTTTCTTAAATTATATATAATCAGATAGATTTATCTTAATAATAAAATTGATTATATGATAATTTACGAAACTGACTTATGAAACTGACAGCTGCTAATGTTTTCATCAATTTGTAACATGTCATTTACTCTTATCTAATTGAGAGTACCTTCAGAATCAAAGATTCTGAAGGCACTCTTTTATAATTTTTAAAAGAGAGCTGATCTCCCTTCATCCTAATGAGAAATGAAGGGGTTGTTGCTGACCGCCAACAAATGGCGACAACCTGGGTGAACTAGTTATCTCTGATCATAAAAAAAAATATCATATAAACGAAATCTTAAAACTTATTAAAAACAATCAAAAATTATTTATCTAAACAAAAACCAATTTTATTCATATTCATAAGTATAACTCAGAAATATTCCATCTTTTGAAACAGATATCTAATGAGGGATAAACCTAAAATTATCTTGGTCGAAACAAACTACTTTATAGTAATAATAACCTGCGCCATCAGCATGGAGTATAGAAATCTACTTTTCTGAAAACTTTCCAGAATTTGTTCCATAAACGTAATAATTTTTATTTTTTTTTTCTTTTCTTTTTTTAAACAATCATTCTGACTGAAGACTACTATCTAGGTATGGTGTCCCAATGTGATAGTATCATTCATGAGAGCTATCTGAAATAAGCAAGCCGACTCGTGATGAGACCTCCTGTCTTTTAATTTTTAAATCAAAAGCCATCACCTTGGTGATCAAAAATGAAGTTATCCCAGACAGCCCTGATGATCATGATTAGGCCGGCTCGTAATGAGACCTCCTATTCTTCAGTCAAAATTTATGTTTTTATTTCAATTTCATCTTTTAAATTTCATAAAATCAGAGATCATTACCCAGCATGGTGACCAAATGATAATGTCAGTCATTAATATCACCGGAAAATGAATCAGCTGGCTCGTGATGAGACCCCTTATCTTTTGGTTTTTAAACCAAAAGCCATTACTAGTTTCCTAATAATGTCATACTAGTGATAGTTGTGATTCCACTAGTACAAAATGAAGAATTAGCTACTAGGTGACTAAAAATTCTAGTCACCACAGGTTTTCCAAGTGATTTACTACTAAATATGAGCAATTTTGATTGACTCAACTATAAACGACTAAAATTAACGACTAATTTAGTCACCAGTTAACAAATATGACTAGATAATAAGTGACTGAGTTAAAAATGACTAAAATAAATGACTAATTTAGTCACGACATAAAAAATGACTAGCTAGAAGAATATGAATTAGTCATTTATGTTAGTCATTTTTAATTGTGTCATGGAAAATTGCAAATTAGGCAATAAAGTGTAATTTTTGTAAGTTTTCTACCTTCTATTAGTAATAATATTAGTGCCATGCACCTCAATCTTCAAAGATCCAACAAAGCAATTGCATGAACTTTTAGCCTTATGGGAGCTTTTATGGTTCGCAAAAATAAAATAATTCTCTAGCTTTCTATTTTTGGCGAATCAAAGGTCATGATAATTGATTGGGCCAGAGGTCTCACCAAGTTATAGTCACTGAGTTATATATGATTGTTGGTTGAAAAGGATTGGGCTCCTAAAGAATTGTTTTCTTTCTTTATCCTTTAGGCACCTGTACAGGGAGTTCAATTCTGACACAGACCTACTGTGTTGAATACTTAGGCTAAGAGGACTAGATTTACAAGTAATTTGTCTGAATCTAAGAAGATGCTTGAAGACACATCTAAGAAGAGTAAATGGAATTGGAATTAAGGCAATTCTAAACATGGTGATGAGATTGGTGTCGGTGGACAGAAATTGAAACTGACAAATATTGGTATTGAGCTTCACGTTGGGTCTCCACTGCCTTCAGAATGACATCAATGTTTAGACATTCAGGTTTAATTTGTTCTATGTTTTTCTTGATTATCTATTGTGTTTTTTTTCTATTCATGTTTTTTTTATTTGTTGTGGATGTGGTGGAGATGAAATGGCTAGATCATAATTCCCTTACAGTAACAGAGGAATGCTACACCTACAGATGCACTATAATAGGACATAAGGATCAAATCTATTATTGGATATCCTATGATTTTCACAAGTTGCAGCCCCGAAAATAGGTCAGACCTGCCCAGGTTCATAATAATATTGCTATGTTTACAGATAAAACTCAAGAACTAGCAATTCAAGGGTTGGTAGACCAAAAATGTTGTGTATAGGATTTCAGACTAAAGGTTATAATATCTAAGAATTTCCTCACTTCAAGGTTCAAGGGAGGGATCTGGACTCTTTACTTTCCCTACGAGACCCCTTCCAGAAACACATACGAGAGGAGTTGTGCAAGTCTTTACCTGCTGTTGCACCTCTTTTTTGTAGTAAAGTATAATTCTTTTCCAAATACTAAAACTGCGTAATCTACTTAATATTGTTATATTTGTAAGATTCATGAGCAGCCCCCAGGAATTGTAAGACTCATTGATTAACTTTGGGGATTACAACAATCTCATACGAAAATAAGCCTTCCAATCACTACTACATTTCGATCCAAAATCCGACGGCGCGTGGATTTCTCTTTTTAAACTTACCAAAAATCACAAGGATACATTTTTTTTTTGTAAATGTGGCCACAAACGTCGGTGAAGCGACGACTATTCTCATAGCCGTTGGTTAAGCGAAGGCGCCTTTAATTGGTCTGTGGATTTTTGGTTTTGAAGTGATGATGTATTTGAGGAAGAAGTAGGTGGTCATAAGAGAAGTGTTGACAAATGTTAACATTGCTTAAACCATTTGATAAATTAGGTAACGGCCAATATTCTACTTGTGGTCACAATTGGATATACGGTGACATTCCATAACGTTGATCCCTTAGTTGAAAAAAATGTTAATAATGATAATGGGATATGGAGGAGTAGATTGTGCTTAGGTTTTAGGGGTGAGAATTTGAAAATTCTTGCATAGATTAATCTCATGAATGTAGTGATGT
>LPNX010944342.1:280392-320119 GCA_001517045.1 Pseudotsuga menziesii
GGGTGGTTGTCATATGAACTACTGGGAAAAGTGTGAACCCTACACATAAATATCCGTTTGATAAACAAAAGTTGAAGTTGAATCAAGTTAGATGCCATTTTAATCCATAGATAGAACTAGGAACTTAGAACAACTCAGTTCTTGTATATCTTACACAAATATAGACCTTTCCAAGATGTTGAATGCTTACAAATACTGATAAAAGCCTCAAGGATAACCATTTTGATACCTGAAAATGAAGTGGAAGGCATTCAAAAGCAGAAAAATACAAGGACAACTTATAAGAAAATAACTTGTCAAGTTCTGCACCAACATGTGTGGCCAGGAAGGTGAGCAGTTGGCCACTGTATGCTTATTTCTTGTCAGAGTTGCAGAAAATAATTCAGTCATCTAACAATTTTAAAATTTGCACAAGTATAAATCATGTTTCAGCATAATGGTAGGAATTGTTAGTTCCCTTAAACTTACAAGTAGTCCCTGGCTTGACACCCAAAGTGAACTGAGTTAACATAACCATGAAAACACTTGTCGAGGGCAAGTCAAACTCCACTACGATGAGACTCACTTGCGAGAAGCTCAGGATTATTTTAAGTCCAATAAGTTTAAACTCATTGGGGCATCACTGTGAAATGAAAAGCCAGCAAATAAAGGTTGTTTGAATCAGCCAAGTTTTTTCCCAGTCCAAGTTGTACTCTACTCTCCAATGTTGTCAAGTTTTCATCAAGCCATGTTTGGCTACTATGCTTTCCAGACGGGGCAATTTGCAGCAAATGGGTATGTACCCATATCTATGCAGTTCTACACGTTATCACTCAAAATTTCCCTTGGGTATTTGGGTCCTATGGGGACTGATTTTAACACTGGGAAAGTGCCAATGTCACCTAGTACAATCCCTCTCACTTCGGACTAGTATTTGCTAGCCTCAAAGGAATTCCTAATAAAACTCAAAATTGGAAATTAAGACACAAGGAAGTGATCCTACCTTTGTGATATTTTTAGACTTTTCCATGCCAGGAAAAACATGCTGATTAGGGTGTACTGTTTTTAGACAGTTGGAATTCTCTTCTGTTCCAGACTTTGCATGCTAGAAGCTGCCTTTCTTGCTGTTGTTCCAAGCTTGTTTTTTTAGTCTGATTTGTGTCAAACTTGAATAAAAAATGGGCGTTTTTTTCAGCCTGCCTTTTTTGTGCTAAATTCAGACCACGGACACTGCTACGTTTAGACCATGTAAGGCACCTTACGTCAGGCGTTTTTGGCTTGTTTGTGCAAGTTAGTTTGGCCTATCAATGCATCTTGTTTGAGGGCTGTTGGTAAACATTTAGCATGAATTTGTACATGAATGTGTTCAAGAGTTATTAAGTGATTATTGTGATCACTATAATCTTACAGTTTGATTGTAAAAAAATATAATATATCTAATATAAATAGAGTGAAATTTGCATACATTAAACACCAATGGGCAAGGTAACTATGGGTAAAACAATTAGCAGTGTTTAATGGAAAAATAGGCAATGCTCATCCAAAGTTTGAACACAAATTGCAGATATGGAAAAGTGTAATCTAAATAGTCACAAATTATTTTTGCATGGATTTTCTATTATGAGATGTTATTAGTTTTATAGTACACTCCCCCTCTTGAAGATAATAGATAGCGTTGTTTCTTGGCATATGCTAACTGAATAAACTTGGAATTTGCAAATAATCCTTATCTAGGTATCATGGTGATAGACATTTATAGCCCAAAATTCTATTGCAAATCAACATTACTTTAAAGTCTTGTATTGATAATTTATATTCCTGTGCCACATCGATTAGACTCGTATTTTATCTCCAGATTCCTTCCATGATATAGTGCTTACTTAAAAGAGAAATTATCATGGGTATGTCAAGGGGAGGGGTTCAAAGTTGTGTCTCTGTAATGTCCTCTTCTACTGGAGCAGCAGGATAATAAGTCATTAGCAGATAAAAACGACCACTTAAGCAAGAGCAAGTGACATGCAAAACCTAATTCAAAATGCATGAGGCATACGTCATTAAAGTTGGACATATGCATAAGTTAAGTTGCATGCGTCATGCATAGGTCAAAAGAATAAAAGGAAGCAAATCGACTTCTCTGGGTATTTATTGTTGTTATTCATTGTAGAGATTTGGTTTTGAGAGCTCTGAGAGCAGTTTAGGGTTGACGCATTGGAGCCGACTGCGATGTGACTGTGGTTGTCAATATGGGGCAGAATAGCTTAAAATGCTTTCCTGCTATAATTTCAGAGCAAGCCCAATTCTACAACCCAGGTAAGGGATCCATTAGCCTTGATGCTTTGGTTATTGCTTATTGTTAGTTCTTACATGTTCACCATACTGATCTAAAATTGTCATAAATAAACCTTGGAAGGTCACAAACACAGGATATATAGTCTCTCTTCAGGTGGGCATCTCTCCATCTCCCCTACATATGCTGTAAAGCACCTCATTTCTCTCTGTGTAACTAGCAATCCAAGCCATAAGAATAGATCCGTGATGAGGGAAAACTAGCAATATAGGCCATCCAAAAATAAATCTATGTTAATGGGGATCTAGCATAGATCCATGTTAAGCTCAGTGGAATCAAGCTTTCTTACTTGAATATTGTACAGATCAAACTCATTAAAGTTGTTAATTATAGACACTAGTAGATATCCATCTTGACCTCAGATTTATCTATCTTGATTTTTAACCTTGGTTCTATCTATCTTGATACTTGACCTCCAATTTGTTATGCAGACACATTTATCTATCTTGATTTTTAACCTTGGTTCTATCTATCTTGATACTTGACCTCCAATTTGTTATGCAGACACATTTATCTATCTTGATTTTTAACCTTGGTTCTATCTATCTTGATACTTAACCTTCAATTTGTTATGTAGACACAGATGGGTATCAAATTCTTATAGGTAACAATCTCAAAGTTTCTCTATCTTGAATCATAACCTTGAATCTGTTAACACAAGTGCAGAGATGGGTATCAAATTCTTAAAAGGAAAGTTTTTGCTTTGCTAAAACACAGCAAAAAAATATTCCTTTTTGATAAGGAGCATAAAAATTGCTGCCTCGAGGAATTTGGTAGGACAAAGGGAAATTCACAGAGGTATTTCCCCCACTATTGACATAATAGGATAGGATTGGTTGTGAGGCGATTATATTTCCTGCCCAGCCTTCCCTTCAAGGCCTCTATCTGCTCTATATGCATGTGAGTGTAAATAATAACTGTGCAATACACCTATCTCTCTTTATTCTTAACCTTCAATCTGTTAAAAGAGATACAGAGATGTGTATCAAATTATTAAAAGGTGACAATGCAAAATTATATTCAGGGAGGAACTTGATGAGGAGCATAACAATTGCTGCCTCAAGGAATTTGATAGGCCTCCTTAGGAGTCCATAGAGGTAGTTGCCTCCCTACTAACACACTAGGATTACTAATCCTAGTGAGGTGATTATGTTTCAAGGCTCAGCCTTCCACTCCAGGGCTCTATGTGCATGTGAGTGTAAATAAATTAATAATATCATGTATAATAATAGTGAGATACACCTATCTATCTCGATTCTTAACTTTAAATTTGTTAACATAGACATGGATGGGCATCAAATTCTTGAAGCTAACAATCTCAGATTTTTTGCGGTGCTAAAACACTGAAAACAAAATATTCCTGAAGAATTTTGAAGACCACTGGGGGAGTCCACGGAGGTAGTGGCCTCCATACTAATTAATATATTTGGTTGTCGGGTGATATTCATAGTTTCATCATAGTTTTGCAAAACTATGATGAGACTTCCCTCTTAATTAATTATGGGCACAGAGACGAGGAAATTATTTGGTTGTGGGGTGACAGAGACGAGGAAATTAAGCTAGGGTTGTCCAAACAGCTCACTTTTTATTTCCAAGAAGGTACACTGATTAAGCTAAGATGGTATTGAAAAATCACATGGAAAATATGAAAATGATTTTAGACAATTTATCAGTTCACTTTTTATTTCCAAAATGGTACAATCATTAAGCTAAATGGTATTGAAAAAACAGATGTAAAATGTGAAAATGACTTCAAACAATTTATCACCTCTTTATTTTCAACATGATAAGGTAGCTCTTTCTGAGATAATGCTGCAGTTGAAGAAATAATTGCACAAAGTGCTTGTATACTTCTCAATCCTGGCATCAACCTAGTATGAATATTCCAATAAAAACATCAAGGGTGAAACTACATTTTGGAATATATATTTATTTTACCAAAGCACCACTTATATCATAAAAATACACATGTGAATGAAATTGGAAATAGAGAAATAATACCAAGGTTGAGAGTCCAAAAGCATTAAAAGGATTTTCAAGAGATAAAAAGCTCCCAATGTTGGGTTCCCTGACAAAATTAACAAACTATTAATACAAGTGACAATGATTATTAAGCATACCCATCCAAATATGGATTTGGGGAATAGACAAGACTTCATATGCCCTAAATACATATGAATTTTCATACACTTACTAAGGTAATAAGTTTGTTCCCAGGTGGAGCACAATCCTACATTTCCCACACATAATATTTCTATGTTACCAGGATATGGATATGGATCCGCCAGATTTTTGGAAACCCAGAATCCAGACATGGAAGAGAAACACCAAGTATAAAAAATATAATATTTATTTAAAAATTAAAAAGTACATATTCAGAGTCAAGAATCAAACCTAAAAAGTCATGGGGTAGTCTAAAGGAGAGGCAAAATTAGTAATTACTAAAGATCCTGTTTCTTTACCTACCGTGGTAAGAGGTCACTTGTAAAGTTGCAAGGAGTCACTCTGATCATCACCTAGTAATGAGATATAGACTGGGTTATGACCATTTAGTACTGACCATTGAGGAACTCCATGGGAGTATTAATCCGACCATATGACATCATGAAAGGTGATGTGACAGTTCACTATACAGACAATAATATGGTCATATCACATTCTATAAGGCAAGGTGCCAGTTCCCTTTGCTTGCACTACCGAAAAACTGTAGCAAAAAACTTATAAGGGAGGAACACACTAAGGCAAGCAAGCAATGGAACAAGTCAAAAACAGATCCATAAGTTAACTTGAAAAGATAACAAATAATGCAGACAATTAAAAGAATACCTGTAAATGTAAGACTGTCAGTTGTATGTTGTTACTCTGGTTCAGTTATAAGAATGTCAGTACTAGATCTAAGAGTCTAAGACTGTCACTGCTCAGTGCCAGGTAAGACTGTCACTGGTTGACCTTTGAAGCAACCTATTCTTGAATTAAATTAATAATACCCTGATGCTCACTGCTGACTGTTCACTCAGAAGCCATGCACTCAACTTCTCACAGAAACATTTGCAGCTGATTGTTGTCTAAAGTGGGGCGGGGGTCTTCTTATGAAAGTGGTGCAGGCGGCTCAGGGTTTTAACAAGTGTCAAAACCTACTAAAAAAACAATCTAAAACTACGATCAGATGTCCTTGGGATCTGTTATCATTATCATTATACCGCATACAGTATGGGGTTTTGCACATAATTTTTCTTTCAGCCTGCTTCAGCTGTGAGGATGAAATCCAGACCTGTGTGCCTAGAAAACATATCAGTGATAAGAATGCCAAGGAATGATTCCATTTGATGCCATTTTGACTTCTCATACCATGCCTACGGATCCAGTATGATGATAAGATAAATTGATGTTGTACTTTACCACATTACATCCTACATTACAAAAGATTGTTTTAATGAATATTGCTAGTAGTATCAGTCATAGGTTGACATAGGTGAAGGATGTTTGGTTTATTTAAATACCATGGACCAAGATGAACCTTGGTCTTGCAACAATTATTCCCCTGTCTATTGTTTCATGATTGACCATTTTCATTAAATACCATGGACCAAGATGACCCTTGGTCTTGCAACAATTAGTCCCTTCTATTGTTCCATGATTGGCCATTTTCATTCTCCATCATCATTTCACTTTGATTCTGCATCCTAATGTTACTAAATTGACTTGATAAACTCTTGAGCTACCCATTTGTATTCCCTTCACCACAAGTGCTTCCATGTTTCCCCCTATGTCTCCGGCCCACTTGTGTTGTAGTGAATCCCTAGTATAGGACGCTTTTGGGTAGATCCCTGTGGATGACTGTCAATAGATAGGAAAAGTTACCACTAAGAATTGTTTTCCCTTAGTTTTCCGCTTGGATCTAAAACAAGGAGGCCATTCCCCTATAATGCCTAAAAAAAGGGTGGTTGAAGACAGGCTCCCAGTCCAAGAATCTTGTTTCATCATAGTTTCATCATAGTTTTCCTACTAATTAAGAGGGAAGTCTCATCATAGTTTTGCTTGTGATGATTTTGGTTAATGCGCTTTTACATTCAAAGATCTAATGCTTTATAATGCATTCTATTTGTACAGAACACGAGTATTCAAAACTCTATGGAATTCAGACCCAGATATGGAATTCAAGGTCGAGGTGGAAGGGGGGGATCTTTAATGGGTCGTGGATCTGTTAGAGCAAGCTATCGTCCTATTTTACAAGGTATGATTTTTCCACAGACAGCTCTTTTATAGTGAAATTACCATTGAATAAAATCATGGCTGTTATAATAAACCAATACACAGGACTTTGATTTAAATTTATTTGTCTAGATTTTAGAAGTTGTAGCTTCTTATTGTGTGCCCATGTTATTTATTTAAAATGCAGTACTTTAAAACATGCTATCTATTTTCTTCTTGCACAAGGTTCTAGGGCAATGACATGAAATAATGCTTTTTATTGCAAACACTACATGTATATCACAGAAAATGCTTAACTAGAAATGACATATGTAATATGTATACAAGGTAGAGAGTGTGACTAGCAAAACAAGTGGGAAAGAACAAGGCATCGATGCATATACTGTATATTGTTTAAAAACATATTTTAATAAGTTTGTGGACTTCTTTTATTCAAATATTGGTGGTGGTAAGGGCTCAAATGCAAGGTAGAATGGTACCTATAAAATTGCAAACAAGGGTGACAACGTTGCCATACCTCCATTCACAAATGAAAATGTCCAAGCTAAGGAATGTTCTTCAGGAACAAGGTAGAGAGCTTTAACACAATAGTATTCTGGTAGGAATGGATTTTACTTTAGCTTATGCCCTCTTATTATGATTAATTAGACACCACATTATAGTGGGTGAACGCTTGAAGTTGATTCAGAAATGACCTCTTAGTTTATCTGGTCAGCAGTGTCTATCACTTCTATAGATAAGTTTTTCTTTTTGGTTACAATGATATAATCTGCCATGTATTCTAACTCAGCCTTTATAATGTGTGAATATTGCCAAATGAAATTTCATTTTACTGCATACTATTTACCTGCAATAAACATACATATATAAATAATAAAGTTTTGATATGTTGGGAAGCAGGTGATTTTTTTTTTTAAACACTTATAGCCGTCGGTTAAGCGATGGCCTGCAGGTGATTTAAAAAAAAAAAAAAATTTCAATACCATCGCTTAAGCGATGGCTCTACTGTCGCTTAACCGACGCTTACGTTTTATAGCCGTCAGTTAAGCGACGGCCTGTAGGTGATTAAAAAAAAAAAATTTCAATACCGTCGCTTTCTTCGACGTCCATGTTGTCGCTTAACCGACGCTTACGTTTTCTCCACAGTCGCTTAACCGACGCTTACGTTTAAAGTTTATTATGAATTAGATGTCAGATAACTGACGATTTACATTTAATCGACGGTAAACTAAGGTGTTGCTTAACCGACAAATTGGAAAGATGTCGGATAACCAACGAAAATACACTGACGCTTAAAAAAAATCAGTGTCGTAAATGCGACAGGGAAGTGTTGAAAATATGACAATACGGCCGTCGGATTTTTGGTCGAAATGTAGTAGTGTGGGGTGCATAACTTTTGAAGAGAAATGTTTTAACCATGTCATTTGCACCAAGGGATTCACAAGAAGCCCAAGTGCAGTTTTCTTTGGAGCGAGGTGTGCCTGCTGTCATTGGTGTAATGGGGACATAGTAGCTTCCTTACCCTTCCCATAGTAGGGATTGAAATGTCGAGATTTGCGAAATCATCCAACACAGCTCCTTCTTATTTACAATTCTCCACTGCGTAAATGACTACTTTCATAAATACTAGTTACTGGTAAGTTGTAATAGTAATAATTATGTAGTTTGTAGATTGATATCTATCATAAATTTGTTTGAATATCATCATTGTCAAGCAATAACAACTTCTTAAAGGGTGCTAGCTCAATGGCAGAGCGCCTGCATAATTATAGGCAGGAGGTTGGTGGTTCGATTCCTCCATGCCCTATCATAAATTTGTGACTACAAAAACGACTAAATTGACATATATACGACTATTAGTAGCTAATTTTTCGTATCTTAGTCGTATTTAGCTTAGTCATTAATATGTTAACATCTAGTAGTTTATTTAGTCGTATATTTGGTCATTAATGGTTGCAATCAGTGACTAAATCAGCGACTAAATCAATGATTAACTCAGTGACTAAATCAATGACTAAATCCGTGACTAAATCAATGACTAAATCATTAACTATCAATGACTAAAACAATGACTAAAGCATTGTCCATCAATGACTAAATCATTGTCTATCAATGACCAAATCAATGACTAAATTAGTGACTACTAAGTCAAGCTATTAATGACTAGTGAAATACGACTAGCTATAAGATAGTGGTAATTTGCTACTATTAGTCACCGACTCAAAAATAGTCGTTTATAGCCTGATTTTAGTCATTTTTTTAGTCATTAATTTCTCATTTTCTACTAGTGTTATGATCGGACCGGCTTATTAATAAGACCTTCCATCTCTTATTTTAGCATTTTATTGACTGGAACAAATCCTAAATAGTTTTCAAATAGTAAATACGTTTTGAAGACTGATGATAGAGGGCTGTAAGAGTTTTTCAAAAGTAAAATCTTTGAAGAAGATATCAAATAAGCTATCCTCACTTTTATAAGAAAATAAAAAGATGAGGAATAATCTGAGAAACACTTACAAATAAAAACAATGATAGTTCTTTTATAGATTTAAGAAACTTTGATTATTCTGAACAAATTTTTAAAAGATTTCATTCAAATATCATAATTTTTCAAACTGATGAGCAAATTGACTTTTGAACTTGAAGATTTATTTATTTACATTTATTTCTTCAGCTGCTAACTAAAGATTACTGACTGATTATATACAAAAATTTGATAGTCTGAAATATTTAACTTAGCAGAATTAAAACTAGTTTAAAAAATAATAGAATGATGTTTGAAAGTTATAAAAGTTTGAAGAATTTCTCATCATTCTTATTTTTATAAACTATAATTCAGTTTATATACATAAATATAAATTTATTTACAAACAACAAACAAATTATATACATTTTAAGATAGAAAATATTAACAGAAATATTTTTTCAGAATCAGTCCATCCACTGGGAATGTTTTGGACTGACCTTCAAGTGTTTGCAATCGAAAGGTGCTTGGACCTATTTTTTCAGAAATAACAAAGGGACCTAACCATAGTTTCTGAAACTTAGTATGGTCTCCCTTTTCTTCATGAACTTTATCCCATTTTAAAACTAAGTCTCCCACCTGAAATTCTCAATTGGAACTAAAAGATTGGCCAAAACAAGATTTCACAATCTGTTGGTGTTTTGTAAAGTGTTGTTTTGACTTTTCTTTTTCTTCCTCCAGCTTGAGCAGAGCATTAATTCTCTTTTCCATTGCCAGACACTCTTCGTCTTGAACAGACTGAGCTAACTGTAATGAAGGTAAGAATAAATTTGGTGGTAAAATAGCTTCAGTTCCATATACTAAGAAGAATGGTGAGTTACCTATCGTAGCCTTAGGATTTACTCTGTCTGCCCAACGGGCATTGACCAATTCTGTATGCCAATTACGATGGTGAACTGAAATAGTTCTTTTGAGAATTTTCAATAATTTTTTGTTTGTTGATTCAGCTAGACCATTCCCATGGGGATGATCGTTATCTGAATACCTGATTCTTATTCCCTTCTCTAAAGCAAACTGAGTTAACTCAATTGATGAAAAATATGAAGCATTATCAAAGACAAGGGAATCTGGAATACCAAATCTAGTTATGATAAAGAATTCCAAAAATAATATAACCTGATTGGTATTTACAACCCTTAATGGTGTTGCTTCTGCCCAATGAGTAAAATAATCGGTTGTAGTTATTATGTATTTGTGTTGCATGGATGAGGGAGGATTTATTGGCCCAACTATATCAATACCCCATTGCTGAAAGGGTCTTTCAACTGAAACAGGTTGTAAAGGAAAAGCAGGTTTTTTAACCCTTCCTGCAGCAAGTTGACATTCCTGGCATTTTCTGACATAAGTATAGGAATCTCGGAACAAGGTGGGCCAATAATAACCAGCCCTAAGAATTTTGTGCGCAGTAGTCTCTCCACGAAAATGACCTCCTGGTGGTCCAGAATGTAACTCTTTCAGAATTACTTCTGTTTCATCTTTATCTAGACATCGAAGGTATAACCCGTCTGAATTTCTCCGAAAGAGGATATTATCAATTAATAAATAAGGAGAAGACTTCAATCTAAGTGCTCTTTTCTTCTTTGGTTCTAAGTAATCAGGAGCAGCCCTGTTTCGAAAAGTATTCTTATGTTTGTATACAAAGAATCTTGAGGTGAAGGATAAAAATAAATTTCCCTGGTAAGTAAAACCTCATCAATGACAGTTTCAGCTTTATCATTAGGTAGATGAGCAGCTTCAACAACTAATTTACATAGTCCTTGACCTTTTACTATTGTTGAGGGTTGAATCTCTAAGTCATATTCTTGAAGGGATGTCATCCAAGGTGCTCTTTTCTTACCTAAGTCCTTTTGCACTAACAGGTTTTTGACTGAGGAATAAGGGACGATTACTTTCATTTTAGATTTCAATAAATATGGACGAAAATGTTTAACAGCTTTAAAAACAACAAAAGCTTTTTTTATCAACTTCATGGTAATTAAGTTCAGCACCTTTGAAATTTGAACTCATGAAGGAGATTGGGACTTCGTTGTTTTGCTGATTTAATTGGGTTAAAACTGCTGCATATGAAATATCATAAGCAAAAGTATATAATATGAAATATTTATTAAAATATGGGCTTAGAATGCTAGGAGCTTCTGAAATGGCTTCTAAAATTTTCTGAAATGATTCTTTTTCAGTTTGTCCCCAATTAAAAACATCATCTTTCTTAATCATTTTCTGCAAAGGACGAATGATTTCGGAGAAACTGGGAATGAATCTCCTAACAAAATTTATTTTAGCATTGCTTTCTTGCTAGAAGGATAGGTTATCTTTGAAATGGCTTGGGTTCTTTCAGGATCAATCATGATTCCGTGCTTTGAAACCACACAACCTTGTAGAATACCTTCTGAAACAACAAATATTGTCTTTTTAGGATTTAAGGATATTCCAAATTTTCTACATCTTTCAAATACCTTTCTAAGATGAGTAAGATGATCAGGTCGATGTTTAGAAAATACAGTAACTTCATCCAAATAGACCACGACTGAATGATTGATTAAGCCTCTAAAATCAATATCCATTTCCCTTTGAAAGGTTGCTCCCGCACTTATTAGCCCAAAGGGAATTTTGTGGTAGGCATATGTTCTCCATGGAGTTCTAAAAGCAGTTTTTAATTGATCATATGGGGAGACCAATATTTTGTTTTATCATGAGAAACCATCAAGGAGTGATAGTATCTCAGCCCCAAGACACCTTTTGAAGAATTTGTTCCATGGGAGGAACTGGGTAATTATCATTTTCGGAAGACTTATTCAAATTTCTAAAATCTACACATAACCTAATATCCTCGTTTTTCTTCCTAACTGGAACTAAGTTTGCCACCCATTGAGTATGCCTGAGGGGGAAAATAATCTTGGCAGCTAACAATTTATTTAGTTCCTTTTTAATTGTTGGTTCTAGTGACGAGTGATATTTTCTTAGCTTTTGTTGAAAAGGTTTTGACTCCTATTTAATTGGAATTATATGTTGCATGACTTGTGTGTTAAAGGTTTTCAGCTCATCATATGTCCAAGCAAAGACATCTTTGTATTCCTTAAACAATTTTATAAATGCTATTTTTTCTACAGGGTTGCAATCTACTCCAAGATTTATAGTTTGGGGATTTAGTTATGTTCCTAAATTTATGGTTTCATACCTCATTCGAGAGCTGTTAGTTTTACAATTAGGAACAGACCTAAATTTATCCTGCAAATCAAAGAACTTTTCTAATCTTAGTACTCAATTAGGGACTGGTTTTACCTGTTCAAAAGCTTTTTCAACTGAACATAAATCATTTATTACCAAAAAATCCCGCAGATTTTCGTCATGAGTGACTTCGTCTATTGCTGAATCTTTAAAGGTATCCTCATTCATTAGAAAATTCAGCACCTACACATCATTGTCAAATACACGCCAATTAAAAATATTATCTGGTATGGAAGGCCTAAAAATCAATTCAACAGAAAAGAAATATGGTTTAAGATTTTCTGATGGAATTAACTTTGATGCTACGTTTGCCAGCAAATCTGCTTCTTGATTTTGACTTCTAGGAACAGAATTTATATTAAATGCATCAAAATGTGAGATAAGGTTCCATACCTCCCGTTGATAACTCTGTAAATATTCAGATAGGCAGTGAATTGAGTTACGAACATGTCTAACAATGATCTCGGAATCGCCATATACAATTAACTCTTTGATGCCCAAATCAATTGTTTTTTTCAAACCTTGTATTAAAGCTTCATATTCCACCATATTTTTTGTACAATTAAATTCCAACCTACAAGCTATACATGTTTTATTTCCCTGAGGTTCCACGAGTAAGCAACCAGCTCCTAGTCCTTCTTTAGATTTCGCACCATCAAAATATAAAGTCTAGATAGAACTATGCACAACCTCTTTACTTTCTATAATATTTACAATATTTAGATTATCTACATCATTAATGGTTTTCTTGAGTGAAGAGTTAGGAAAAATACATGTCACATTTCTAATTTCAGATTGCTGTTCATTTTCAGAAAGGGCAGAATTTTCAGCTTTAAAATTACCAAATCCTAATTCATACATGTAATTCCCCATAGTACAATCTAAAAATAAAACATGTTCACTAGGATCATGTAGTTCTGTGACAGTATGTTTCATATATCTTTCTCTATTTATCTTTATCTGATTTGACTTTCCGTTCTTAGGTAACCATAATGTTGACTAGTCCGTGGCAAAGAATCCATTAAGTTGTTGAGACCAATCCCTACTTAAAAATAACCCATATGCATCTGGAATATCTGCAACAACAATATCTATAATTTGATAAACTGAAGGGTTACAAGAAATCCTGACTAAGACATCTTTCATTTCCCCTACAACCTTTACATTTGTCCTGTCTAATTGAGTTATTTGAGAATTTGATGGAACAGATTTCCCATTCAACCTCTTGCATACTGATAAAGGCATGACATTGGAGGATGCTCCAGAGTCTACCATGCAATTATGAACATTTCTATTGAAAATTTCAAAGGTAAGTAAGAATGGAGGTGTGATTGATTTAGAATTCTTACCTATAAGCAAAGCTTTGTCAGCCGTTGCTTTCCCTTTCTCAGTTTTTGTTGAATCATTATTAGAACTATTTACAGCAACATTTTGTTTTACATTAGGAATAATAGAACTCATGGCTGGATTTATAACATGACTATTAGGCATTGGGTAGATTTCAAGAAGATCGTACATACTGATGTTTGCACGAGTTTTTTTTAAATCTTCAATTATATCATATTGTAAATCCAATTTAGGAGCATTTTGAATAGTTTGGGTACCTTTGGTTGATTGAGTTTGCTTTCCAGATTGAGTCTATTTGTTAGGTTATGAATTATTGTTGTCGTTATTTGTATTAGAGCTTGATGAAGCTCCAGGGGTGTTTGCAAATGCTCTAGTACGAGTATTATAGGCATGTTGTCCTGTAGGTGGATTTTTACTCTCGTATTCTTTCACAATACTGTCCCAGAAATGACTGTTAACTTGTTGAGGTTCCTCTGATTCTTCATCATTGTCTGATTCCTCTTCTTCTTTGTTTTCCGTTATTTCTTGACTAGAAGGAGTTTCAGACAAAGATAAAATAGCTTGAATTGTATTGAAAATCTCTTCATTTGCTTCTATGTCAAGTGGTTTATTTTTATTATTTGCATTATGGATTTGTCTAAACTGATTTCTGAAATATCCCCTAGAAGGAGAAGCTTCAGAATCGGTTTTATTTAACCATACAACCTCATTGGTTAATGTTCGAATAGCATTTTGCAGCTGTTCTACATCAAAAGCTTTGTCTTTGTCTGAATTGAGTTTTTCAGTTTTCCTACGAGGAAAAGAATCAGATTTCCCACTTCTATCTGGTTCATAGGACATAGAATCCTTCTAGACCTTAATGGCTTCCTCAAATGTTTCGATTAATGTTGTTTTCCCAGCTCTCTTAACAAACATCCCAGAATATTTTGGTAAGGCTAACATATAATTTTCAATAATTATATCCTCAGGAGGTTGAGAAAAAATTGGAATTTTATTTTTTAATGTCAGAAACCTTTGATTGAAATCTTTGATTCTCTCTTTATGCTCCATTTTAATCCTAGATAACTCTAAGGCTAAAAGAGTGGGTGTTTTATCTTCCCCGAATTTATCTAGAAAGGCTTTATTAAACTCCCCCCAATTTGTGATTGATCCCTGGACTAACGAAAAATACCAAGTAGAAGCTCTTCCTTCGAAGGTTATAGGAAACAATCGACAAACTACATCTTCATGCTGAACGTTCAAGGTTTGAACAACCAACATGAATTTTTCAACATGCACCTCTGCAGGTTCTTTGTCATCTGGGTTAAACTTAGGGAGGAGTTTATCTGAATGTTTAGGTAAAGGATGCTGTACACCAGGGACAGCTACAGCAGCTGTTCTTAGCCAAGGGAGTTGTGGATTAGGTGGATTAGGTGGAGGATTGCCTCCTCCTCCTACAGGGACATTTCCTTCCATTGGACTTCCTTCAGCACTTGAGGAACTTCCTGAATTGGATGTTCTTGGACTATCAGGTGGTGATTCAGGAGGAGAAGGTGTCTGATCAAAATTGTTTTCTACAGCAAGTCTTCTAGCAGTGTTTGTTCGAGTGGTTTGTCTCTGATGACTTCTAATTTGATAACGTGGAGTGTTATCAGCTTCTTGCAAATCTTGAGTAACTATTTTCAATTGTGGATTACATCGTTCTTTCCTAGGAAGACCATAATCTATCGGAGACACACCAAGTTGATCGGCATATGCTCTTGTAAGAATATGTCATGATTCTTCTAAAGTTTGAGTACTTTGTTCAGGAGTAAATGGAGATGTGATATGATCACGTTCAAGGATTCTCCTAACAGTGTCTATAAACGGTGATCTGCTGGTTTCCGGAGGACGTTGGCTAGTTGTAAATTTCTCATTAATTTTCGCTGCCATTAATCATTAACAGGCCCTCCTTCTAGCGCCATTTGATGGCCCGATTTTCTGATCTTGGCCAACAAGGAGGTTATGCCTACACAATCAGCTTAAAGTAGCGTCCGGTGTGTTTGGAATAGCAGCGTCCTTAATTTTTCTCTTAAGGAGAAAATAAAATTCAGCAAAAATCTATCCTAATGCTATTTTTCTATTTAACTAAACCCTAACGATTAATTTAAACTGCCTAAGTTACCCTATACTTGCTTTCTTAAGGAAAGACTTCGATTGTTTGAACTTTTATATTTAATTTTTCTGAATATAAAAGAATGTCTAAATTATTCTAACATTGCACAAATTCTATTTAACAGATGTTAACTAAAATATACTAAAATAAAACTGATCTGAACTATATAAATTATCTTATCTGTACTATCTCAGCTGAGAGCGTTTTTAAATGCTATATTAATTATTAATTAATATACGATAAACAGAAAGATAAAGTGTATGATCTAAATAGAAATATTTAAGCCATACCCATTAAATCATACTGCTATAAAATAACTTATCAGAGAAATTGAAAATAAACAATTATTTCAGTTTTCTGTAGTATTTGATGAATTAATAACTAATCACCAACATAGATATTTGAATAAAGATAGTGTCTAGTATGAGATCACTGTAAGAAACACTAATGATATCTAATAGACATAAATATATATCCTAATATTTGAATTTACAGTAAAAATACTAATAAATTCAATCACAATGACATATTAATTCAAATAAAATATTGGGTTGATAAAGTGAAAAATTATACTTAACACAGGCATAACAAAGTATACTGTATTAATCTCAAACTAGAAAATCATATACTGAAATATAGAGAATATTCAAAATAATACCAGTCATGATATCATCTTGGAGAAATCCAGTTACATCCCATATCCAAAGATTAAACTTCAATAAGGAGACAAAACCAGCATCAAAATGTATTTCAAGTATGTCTTTCTTCTATCACTCCATCCCCCCTTTTTCCTAAAAACTTCTAACTTATATAATACTATCAACCTTTCGATTCCAGTTTTTCCATCAATGCTACATGCAAAATTATAGGATTCCTATAACCATCAAAGAGAAACGAATCTCTTTTATCAGACACCTGTCACTATAACAAAAAAACGACTAGCCTGAATAGTTGTTGGTTTGAAGGTACTTGACAGATTCGTGATCATTGTTGAAATCCCAGTCTTCCATAAACAGCAACGTATTCCAACCAACATATTGAAATCGTCCTGTAACTGTGGAGAATAATGATGACATATCCACCTGTGTTTAAACAAACAAAGCATCTCATTAAAAATCAATTAGAACAGATATAACAAAATAAACTAAAATTTAAATTTATGCCTATAAAATCTGCGATTTTACAAGCATGCATAACAAAACCTTTTATTACCTGTTCGACAGCGAAACAACCCATGAGAATAACCATCAAGTTTTACTTTGAAGATCGACTACTCTTCTAGCTTCAGCTAATTGAGCTTTAAGCCTGATAATATTTAACTTTTGTTTTTCGATTTGTTCAAGCAGAAGCTGATTCATACCTATTATTGACTTTTTGGACTTTTTTATACTGGTTCTTTTTGTTATTCGTTTCTTTCCACCTGCTAATCCAACTCAACAACTCCTCTCTGAATGTCTTATTTTCTTCTTCTATCAATGTTGCATTAGATTGACATAGTTTTAGTTCAACTTTTAATTCTGTAATCCTGGTCTGGTATGCCTTGTCCCAGAACTCATTGAAGAGTTTCTTCTTCATTTTCGTGACCCGAATTGGCTGCCTGAGGAGGATCAGGGTTATCAATGTTTTGATCAGATGATTGAAGACTGATAAAAGATTGTTCAGGGTCTGAAATACAGGTGTCCATACACGATGGAGCAACCTTGGCTTCACCCAATTCTATCATGTTTTCAACTAATCTTGCATTATTATCCTTTATCAGAGTGAATTTATTTAGATGAGTAGTGACAGGTACTGACGATTGGTCATCGTCTTCAATATGGACGATCGAACACTGAGTATCCTGTCGATTAGCCATAGGAACATAAATTGTACGTACACTATCCATACTCCTAGTAACCCTCCTTGAAAACACAAGATTCTCTGATTTAAACCCTCCTCTATCGCAGCATACCTATGCCAAATGATCTAGTTTATGCAAAGACTCCTTACTATGTTCATAAGAATTATTTGGCTCAGAGAGATTTTTACAATTAACAGCGTTAATATTTTGGCTTTCGGCTAACCTGTCCTTTGTTTTTGCAGGAGTACTATAACTTTTATCAGGTGGGGATCGATTTAAAGCTACTTCAGAGCGACAGGGAACTGTATTACCAACATCCTCATTACTGATATCAGTGTCTATGGGTATATTGGCTTCCTCAAGCCCTTTACCCTCTAGTCTCAGGAGCATTATTGACCTCGGGATTTATAGCAACCTTCCGTTTCCTACGGGTTTTTCTGGAGGGGTTAGGCCAATATTGAGTCGACCCCAAATGACATTCGGTTAAAAATTTATCCCATGACTTACCATTCAAATACAGTTGATGCTGCACTATAATCTTGACTAATCCATGGTGAAAAAGACTTCTATCAGGGTTATCAAAACTTTCAACCGCATTCGACATCTTTTTCAAACTTTGCTACAGATAAAATGGTAGATTAAGCCTATATCCCTTTAATGCTAATAGGAGTCTTAAGTGGTAATAGTGAAAATGAGAAAAAACGTCCATCGCAGGACACATACCTTACCAAAATTTCATAGCAGGCTCGCCACTCAGGCTTCAGGAACTTGACAGAGAGCCCTATATTCAGTTTTGCATTATCTGGTAATGGTAGCAGCAAGGATAAGCACTTCCTTTTGTTACATTTACTACCTTTAAACCAGCGCTCTCCAACTTGTGGGAGCTTGGTTGCCTCTATGATTCTGTCTTCGTTAATGATGAACTTAAAACCCCTGATTTGTACAACGTCTTCTTTTAAATTCAAGGCAAACAGTTTTGTCACCTCTGCATTATGGCCATCAAAACACTTAAAGCACTGTCCCCACCCAACTTTCTCAAACAGCAAGGCGACCTTCTCATCTGCTTCTACGAGCTCTGAACGTGAGATTTCGAAATGATTCAACAGAGCCATGGTCTCCTCCACACTCTCCTGGTTTCGAACTGGAATGAATGGTGATGTGAAGAGGGAGGGGATAGGTATCCAAGTGCATGACATGATGTGAAACATCAAAATTTTGCATGCTTCAGATATGACAGACATGAGGGTTTTAAATCTAGCCATTTTTGTTGAACTTGGCGATGATGAATGCTAAAGCCCACGTTCTGCTATGCTACATGCATATTTAGCCATGACTAACAGTTAAATTTAACCAATTCTATATATCGGGGATTGTTTGATTGATAGATCATCAGTCAAGCCATTGATTACACCCAGTGGTTATAATGAACTCGTACATTGTTGTGAAATGAAATGAGTATCGACATTAAAACCTACTGATACAATGCATCAATATATTAACAGCTGTCAGTTAATCATGAGGTGTTAGCCAATTCTCCAAGCCAACGCAGTGATCCAAACAGGCGTTATTAATTTGTCATGCTGTCAATTGATGGCTTCCTCTAGTTTATTCGTGTGAGGTGGTAGTGTTTGTTGACACGGTGATATAGTATCTAAACCATACACCCTAATGTTTTGCATGATAACTAAATGACTTAATTTAATATTTATGCTATGTATATACATCAAATTTCATAAATCTAGTTTTAAAACCTTTCTGAAATCCCATCAATTAAAATCCTACATCGAATTTGATAAAAAACTAAGTTATATCATATGAAGATTTCCATATGATATTCATTTATTTACTACCTATATATATACAATCTTTTACAAAGCCATGGTAAGATATTACATAAGAAATGTGAACATTAGGTTTTAGTAAGAGTTTTAATCTAACAAGTCACCTTTAGTTCCAGGAGTGTAGAACTCATAACACCTCATCCATATCCAGCTTCAAATAATTTAAAAGGTGTTTCATTGATTCCCATTTAGCATACTATCCTCTTAAGTTTCTTAAATTATATATAATCAAATTGATTTATCTTAATAATAAAATTGATTATATGAAAATTTACGAAACTGACTTATGAAACTGATAGCTGCTAATGTTTTCATCAATTTGTAATAGGTCATTTACTCTTCTCTAATTGAGAGTACCTTCAGAATCAAACATTCTGAAGGCACTATTTTATAATTTTTAAAAGAGAGCTGCTCTCCCTTCATCCTAATGAGAAATGAAAGGGTTGTTGTTGACCACCAACATGACCCTATAGAGTCCTCTGGCACATAGCTAGATCTCCGTGTCTCCTTTCCATGAGTGGAAATTGAATGGAGTCAAGAGTTCTACGGAAGAAGCCATCTAAAACTGTTGGAGCGAATGCTTTCACCTATCAAAAACTTGAAAATCACAACAAAAGGGGCACTGTAAGGTCAGACAGCTTGCACATTTTAGGCTTTCATCACACCCAACATAGTCAATCAAGCAAGCCTTATCAACAATTTCCTTACTTGGGGTATTAAGTGGTAAGCCTTGGCTTCTGGTGTAGTGCTGGAATTTTTGAGCTTTGCTCAATTTTTCATGCAAGATCTATCAAAAACATTATTTTTGAGAGATCTGAGTGTCGTTCCACCGTGAGATCTAATACCATATTAATTTTTCATAGTGGTCTAGTAACTGAAAACACAGTCTCACAAAGAATACAAGCAAATATGCATAAAATTTGCAAAATGGTGTTGCAATGGAAGTAGCATCTCTGTATAATCAAATGAAAGAATGATGATACAATTAAATGATCATGCTGGAAGCATGAATGCCGTGACAATTCAAATTCCCAAGGAGGTCATTCGAATTGAATGAGTGAGTATATTTTAATTGAATGTAAGCCACAATAAACACTCAAGTTAACCACTGATCAAATCCCTAATTGACTTAACTGAGCCCTAACTGAAGTTAGAGTGCAATAAATGACTGAGTCTAACTGAAAGTAGCTCAGACACATGTCATTGCAATCCAACCAACAAGTGGTAGTGCATCAATGACTCCAATGAACCCCGATGAGGTTAACTAAAGTGTAACTGACCATCAGAAGTGGTTGGAGGCTCCCCTGTCGACTTTGGTTCATTAAATAATCAATTTAATGAAGGGAGGCACCTTCATTTCTCTATTTAACTGATTGTAACCATTAGTTAGCAATAAAGTGCATTTATGACACTCAGATCACCCCCAAAGTGCTCTAGTTAGTCTCCTTGAATGTAGGAGAAGGCTTAGTTAGCCTCCTTGACTGAAGGTAGGCATGGGTGTGCTCATGCTGATGTCATACAGTGCTCCTCTGATGTTAATTAAGTCAATAAAACTTAGGATAGTGGTTTAACTAGGCCAAATTGACCAAATTGAGTGTGTATGGTGGTAAATGTCTCCAAAAGGGGGAGATGTTGGGAGGCCTCTAAGGCCTATGTAAAAATGATCATGCAATGTATTAATACATTATACATTAGAATAAGTTAATATGCGAAAGTATATGTAATAAAGCAAATGATAAAGATAGCTTCAATGAATGATTAGATGGAACAAGTACAATCACTCCAACAATTATCTTGATTGTATAAATACTTATGAAAAGTGAATGCAAACTGGTTGGCTAACCTTCCTAATTTCTCCTTTTAAGTATTTATGTATGTATATTTGCAATGTAGTCCTTCCTTAAATACATGTTCAAACCCTGGTTTCAACATATATCATGCATTCAATTCAATGACTGACATATAGGAAACATTTTGGCTGCATTTCATCTCTCAAAAGAAGGGTATGCTCTAAGAAATATCGATTACTAATTGAAATGATTGGTTTCCTCACAATTTTTATGTCTTTTTTCAATGCACCCAAATTTTATTTTGTAAAAATTGTTTCAGAATTTCTATAAATGATGATTCCTATTTGTTTTATAGAAGACAATTGATACAAATTCAAGGATAACAAATTATTGCAAGGATCGCGATGGTAGCTCATTTGAACAAGAGAACAAGGAAAATTATTTAATTTTTATTAAAAATTAATATATTTGAATTATATGTAGATTTAAATTAATGATGTGTATTGGTTGATGTGTGTCATGCAAAGAAAAAAATTTAAAAACTCAATTAAATTTTTCACAATCTGATTGCAAAAGAGCACAAAAGCCTTACAAAAATGTTGCAAATGGAGGAAATAGGTGGATCAAAAGGTAATCAACATGAAGTTTTTATTTGACTTTTTACTAAAAACAAATTTCTTAACATTAATCGGTAACATGTTTTAACCACTCTATTTCACAATTTTTAAATGTTGTGAAGGGACCAATAGTAAGGGAATGGAATGTCATCCTAAGAAGATAAAATATATGAAGGATGTAAATGATGATGACTTGGTCCTTAGTTCATCTGTAGTGGTGTTGGAAGTTAAGGAGAGGGTAGTATTTTTACAAAACTATATGGGATATAATATAAATAACATATAAACATACTTTTTACTTATAGTACAAAAACCAATCCAAGGATTCCAAGAACCCAGTTATATATAAACTATAGCAATAATTTATATATCAATAGTCAATGAGACCCATGAGACTTGCAGTAGCAAAAACATACAATAGAAAAAAATGAACCATTTAAAAAAATCACAAAAATGGGTACTTTTTGTATTATAGAAAAAATGTCGTAGTCGAACTGGATAACCTATAGTTACGATCATGATCCTTCTAAGACAGCAGATATAGTTCTTACATTTTAGGACTATATATAAAATACAAAGTAAAAAATAATTACATTCATCTATGATCCACCAATTTCTTGACTCGTATAACTTCAATTAAAATCTCCTAAATACAAAATATATTTAAACTTCATAAAAAACATTAAACTAAAAATAATCCATGAACACCTAGATCATATGGCTTACGTTATTCTTTGGAAAAATAACAACGAGAATAGGATTCACTACCATCATTCTTTACATTCTCATCTAAAATTTCAGGGACAAAAGAGCCTTGCGAGTTTTTCCCCATTACAAAATGAAATTCCTAGTCTTTCCAAAGACATGAATAGATTTATACAACATTGTGATTAATTCTTATTGAGATTCATACTCCCCTTTCCAAAATTCTATTTCAATTTCAAATATTAGTAGTTTTTCCTCATATGCTTTTTTTGGGATCTTAGAAGACCATGTTTTATGTTGGAAATGAATTGATCCTTGGCATATTTAGCCTGCTAGAATTTCTACCAACTAGCAAACATTGGGATTTCACTATCGACATTTCCTTTCAAGTCAACCGAAAGCATCACCTCCTCTGAATGGGGTCCTTGTTTCCTGAATATTGTTCCATTACATTTTCAAAAGAAATTGTTACTACTTGACTATATTCATTCCCCAAAATCCCAACCAATGCTTGACTAATTCTAAGGGTGACAGAACTAGCCTGAAAGTATCCATAAGTCCTACAACTCAAAGGACCAAAAGCTACTGCTACCAGGACTTAGGGAACAAGATCTATATCAATTTTATTAATTTGAATATTTTCTAGGTCTCTATAGAAATTACCATGTTTTAATAATCCAGTGTGATTTCTTACCTCCCATATAGAAATAGCAGACGATGTCAAAGAGGCACTATGAATATTCACCCACAACCCTTCAATACACTCCCTCCTAGATCGAACATACTTTCATCAAAACACTGTAGTTATAGGGAGCATCTGTTAAAAAATATACTAAAACATCCACTACAAGGTGTTTTACTTTTAGTGAATAGTTTGGATGTGTTTATCCAAGTGGATAATGCACTAATATTCCTTACCAATTAAAATTTTGTAATCATTAACAGTGTTTTCCAATTAAATTTTTCGTGAAATACAACCTAAAATATGGCCAACCAAAACTAGAATATATTAGTGTCATTTTCATTCATTCTTGGTATATATTGAGTAAGTTTAAGCGATGTTCAATTATACAAGCTATTATTGTTGATATCATATCATGGTTACTTTGATGCAAAAGTTGTAGCAATGACAACATGGAAAATGTGTGAAGTTGGATGGAAATAACATTATCTTCAAGAATTTATTTTCTAGAATAAACTAATATATGGAAATTCATGTCTTCCTTGAGTTGGAAGTGGAAGGCGATGCATATTAATATATCATGGGATAAATTTAAGGATCCATAATTACATCAATGGATTTCAATATTATTCTATTAATACCTCTATGAGCTTGTTACCCATCTACTAACCCATGAACTTATAAATCAATGCATTTAAAAAAAATAAAGGTCTTGCATCTTGAAGATGAGGTGGGATTTTATATTTGGAATATATAAACATTTCATCATAAAATTGATCTCTTTTTACAATAATATATTGAATATCTACTATTCACAAGATAAAATTATATTTAAATCTAGTTCCTTCATGGTGAAATATCAAAGAAAACCACTAGCCTACCTAGGAACGTGTCTCGGGTGTTGATGTATTTGTAACTTCGGAAGATATTATGATGTATATTATCATTGTATGTTGTTGTACCCCAATTGGAGATTTATTTTCATCCTTGCAAGATGTATTTATTGTGTTTATACCTTGAGTTACAACCTTCGTTGTAAGTCATGGAAATAGTCCACAGTGTGACATCATGTAATGTGTATTTGGAGTCTCTCTAGGAGAAGTCAGAGTTGTTAGTAAAATAGGCCATCCTCATCATGTAAAATGTCAGTCACTTGATTAGTATAAATAGGGAGGCACCCTCCCTCATTTATACACACCTCACACTCACTCAAGTTCACATGAGAGAGAGAGAGAAGGGAGGACAGATAGATAGCTGATGAATACTTCTTATTACTGGAATTGCTAATCTTATGACACAACCTTTGTGAATTTACTATTCTAAGGAATTTTTTGGGGTTTTATCCTTTATGGTTTCCCCGGTGAAAATATTCATGTCTTGTGTGTCTGTTATATCTTATATATCTATATGTACTTATTATTCTTTCAGACAAAGATCCTAAGTAAGATAATAAGATCTAGAAAAACTAACATGGTATCAGAGCCTCTCTGAAAGAAGGCATTGGGAAACTGCAAAAACTAGGGCTTCCTACTTCAAGGTGCTCTCTCCACATATCATCAAGGAAAGAGGGCTAGGATAACTCACCTTAGTAGGGCACATCATTTTGTGGAAGCAGTTTCATATTTGAATAAGTTTCATTTTTGAACCTGTCATTGGTGCCAAGAGAAACCAGGGCACCAAGTTTCAGAGGATTCCCACCTCAATATTCATAAAGTGACCTTGTTGATAAACTTGCCTCAAGGAGGCGCATCTTTCTGTCCAAACAGAATTCCCAAACTGCAAGTTTGGAAAATTTGGGTTTCTCTAACAAGCCCTAGGTCATCCAGCTTCGAAAACGGGTTGAACACCTCAAATTATTAAGATATAAACTTTTTTATTTCCATTTAAGGTTCTCATTTGAAAATATGACTCACCATACTCAACTTGTGGACAATCTTGGAGGGGTTGATAAATTTCAAGCATAAAAGTATATATTCTCCCCAATCCTTGAAGAAAATTATTTGGATCAGTACATCACTAAGGAGGTTCCAGAACCAAAGGAAGATGAGGCTAAGGTTTCTCATAATAGAAGAATCTCTAAGTCCAAGAGAATCATTGCATATTCTATTAAGGATCACCTCATCCCCAATGTGTCTTCATTCAATACATCGAATGAAGTATATGACGCTTTGGCAAAGATGTTCAAAAAAAATAACATCAACCAAAATATGACTTTGAGGAACCAGTTGAAGAATGTTAAGATACATGACTCCGAGACTATACAGTCTTACTTCACAAGGGTTGCTCAAATGAAATAACAACTTGAAGCGGTTGAAGAGAATGTCGAATGAAGAAAAGTTGTAATGACTACCTTGAATGGTATCCCTAGATCATGGGACTCATTCATTCAAGGATTTTCTACAATAACGAGGTTGATATATTTAAGCAGAATCTGAGAATAATGTGCACAAGAAAAATCTCGACTCCTGACAAGAGAAGGGAAGATGGGAGCAATTGAAGATCAAGCTCTCACAATTCACATCAGGGAGAAATTCAAGAGCCAATAGAGATAATCATTAAGAAGGACTCCCATAAGAGGAAAGCAACATGGCCATAAGAGCTCATATGAGAAGCAACAAGGTATGTCACACCAGAAGGAATACTTATAGAGAGAAAAAGGGCAAAGCCCTACAATAGCTATGTGGCCATAATTTTATTAATTTCACAGTAAATACAATTTCTTTGTTAAAAAATGAAAACAATTTGATTATTAATACCTATACATGCACCAGTCCACCATCTAATGAAAAATTATGACCAAATGCATAATTAAATATAAGATCCCTAGCATGCTCAATATATCTATGAAACAATGAATAATACTTATAGAAGCATCGATGCGCCATGTAACAAAAAATAGGAATCATGTCTAGAATTAATATAAGAGAAACAATGCATTCCTCCATTTTATGAATTGGTGCACCTTTTTACCAATGCAAGCACTGGACAAAAAAAATCTCTTCTTAAACTTCCACCCACCCAATTTTTTTTAAGTCATAGGGAGCATCTGTTAAAAAATATACTAAACCATCCACTCCACGGTGTTTTAATTTTAGTGAATGGTTTCGATGTGTTTATCCAAGTGGATAATGCACTAATATTCCTTACCACTTGAAATTTTGTAATCATTAACAGTCCTTTCCAATTAAAATTTTTGTGAACTACAACCTAAAATATGGTCAACCAAAACTAGAATCTATTAGTGTCATTTTCATTCATTCTTGGCATATATTGACTACGATTAAGCCATGTTCAATTATACAAGCTATTATTGTTGATATCATATCATGGTTACTTTGATGCAAAAGTTGTAGCAATAACAACATGGAAAACGTGTGAAGTTGGATGGAACTAACATTATCTTCAAGAATTTATTTTCTAGAATAAACTAATATATGGAAATTCATGTCTTTCATGAGTTGGAAGTGGAAGGCGATGTATACCAAACTATTATGGGATAAATTTAAGGATCCATAATTCCATCAATGGATTTCAATATTATTCTATTAATATCTCTATGAGCTTCTTACCCATCCACTAACCCATGAACTTATAAATCAATGCATTTAAAAATAAATAAAGATCTTGCATCTTGAAGATGAGGTGGGGATTTTATATTTGGAATATATAAACATTTCATCATAAACTTGATCTATTTTTACAATAAGATATTGAATCTCTACTATTCACAAGATAAAATTATGTTTAGATCTAGTTCCTTCATGGTGAAATATCAAAGAAAACCACTAGCCTACCTAGGAACCTGTCTTGGGTGTTGATGTATTTGTAACTTCAGAAGATATTATGTTGTATATTATCATTGTATGTTGTTGTACCTCCATTGGAGATGTGTTTTACTCCTTGCGGGATGCATTTATTGTGTCTAGACCTTGAGTTACAACCTCCGTTGTAAGTCGGGGAAATAGTCCACAGTGTGACATCATGTAATGTGTATTTGGAGTCTCTCTAGGAGAAGTCAGACTTGTTAGTGAAATAGGTCATCCTTGTCATGTAAAATTTCAGTCACTTGATTAGTATAAATAGGGAGTCACCCTCCCTGATTTTTACACACCTCACACTCACTCAAGTTCGCATGAGAGAGAGACAAAGAAGGGAGGAGAGAGATATAATTGACGAATACTTTTTATTACTAGAATTGCTAGTCTTATGACAAAACCTTTGTGAATTTACTATTATGAGGAATTTTGTGAGGTTTTATCCTTTATGGTTTCCCCGGTGAAAATATTCATGTCTTATGTATTTTTTATATCTTATGCATCTAGATGTACTTATTATTCTTTCAGACAAAGATCCTAATAAAGCTAATAAGATCTAGAAAAACTAACATGGTATCCGAGCCTCTCTGAAAGAAGGAATTGGGCAACTAAAGAAACTATGGCTTCCTACTTCAAGGTTCTCTCTCCACATATCATCAAGGAAAGAGGTCTAGGATAACTCACCTCAGTAGGGTGCATAATTTAGTGGAAGCAATTTCGTATTTGGATAAGTTTCATTTTTGAGCCTGTCATTCGTGTCAGGAGAAACTAGGGCATTAAGTTTCGAAGGCTTCCCACCTCAATATTGATAAAGTGACCTTGCTCAGCAACTTGCCTCAAGAAGGCACATCTTTCTATCGAAAATAGAATTCCCAAACTGAAAGTTTGGAAAATTAGGGTTTCTCTAACAAGCCCTAGGTCGTCTAGCTCCAAAAACAGGTCGAACACCTCAAATTAGTAAGATCTAAATCATTTTTTATTTCCATTTGAGGTTCTCATTTGAAAAGATGACCCACCATACTCAAATTGAGTACAATCTTGGAGGGGTTGATAACTTTCGAGCATAGAAGTATAGAATCTCCCTGATCCTTGAAGAAAATTATTTGGATCAGTACATCAATAAGGAGGTTCCAAAACCAAAGGGAGATGAGGCTAAGGTTGCTCATAAGAGAATAATTGATAAAGCCAAGAAAATCATTGCATATTCTATTAAGGATAACCTCATCCCCCATGTGTCTTCATTCAATACATTGAATGAAGTATATGTGGCTTTGGCAAAAATGTTCGAAGGAAATAACATCAACAAAAATATGACTTTGAGGAACCAGTTGAAGAATGTTAAGATACATAAATTCGAGACTATACAATCTTACTTCACAAGGGTTGCTCCAATCAAATAACAACTTGAAGTGGTTGAAGAGAATGTCGAATAAAGAGAAGTTGTAGTGACTACCTTGAATGGTATCCCTAGATCATTGGGCTCATTCATTCAAGGAATTTCTACAATAAGGAGGTTGATATATTTCAGTAGACTCTGAGAATAATGTGCACAAGAAATATCTTGACTCGTGACAAGAGAAGAGAATATGGGAGCAACTGAAGATCTAGCTCTCACAGTTCACACCAGGGAGAAATTCAAGAACCAGTAGAGATAATCATTGAGAAGGACTCCCATAAGAGGAAACCAACATAGCCACGGGAGCTCATATGACAAGCAACAAGGTATGGCACTCGAGAAGGAATCCTTAGAGAGGGAAGAAGGGCAAAGCCCTACAATAGCTATTGGGCCACAATTTGATTAATTTCACAGTAAATACAATTTCTTTGTTAAAAAATGAAAACAATTTGATTATGGAGTCCACCTTTTGTATTTGAGACTTTTATTTCTTTTTGTGATGTTCTATGTTTCCAATGACGCCCTTAGTGGTAGTTGTTGTTGTCGCTTTAAGCATAATTTTGTGCTATTACTAAAACTCAGGAAGTATACATTTTTTGCCCCCTATTCACTTCCTTGATTTAGTTTTCTATTGATCGGGACTACGAATATGGAAAATCACTGCATATGACAAATACAAGATATTAAATAAAAAAGATACATGAAGTGTGGAAAATATGCAAAACTTGTTCCATGCATCAACTGTTATTGCAATGATGAGTACTTCCTTGAGGACTATAATACTTGTCCTTTGTTTCCAATAACTTGCGATCGCCTATTTTTTAGCATGATTAAAAATTCACAGTAAATAAATTAAGTGGCTTTTGGCAACTTAAATACTGCAGTAGAAAACAATGTCACCGATAACTGAGAACTAGAAAATGTATTAAGGTAGCCTAAAGAAGTACATGAATTATAATAAATGCCTTATCCAAGAAAAGGAAACAATTCCAATTTTCAAATCTACCGAAAACAATGAGATTTTATGTAGTAAAATAGGAATACTCATATTGATTCTCCACCTCTAAATTTTTTAATTTTCATTTTTAATCGAGGGAGAAGAAAATGAAGGTGTAATTCATGATAAAGTTGATCCCGACAATTCTGACAAGTCTCATAATTCTTCAAGTTTGGGTATCAAGGAGGATAATTTGGGAAAAAAGAAAACTGAGATGTGTGCATAAAAACAAGAAAGGCCCTTAATATGAAAGTAGAAGAATAATATAACACAGGGAAAAAGTTAGTAGGATCAAGCCAGCAAACACAAGTTGATGGAAAAGGAGGTATTTATATGCCCCTCAAAGGAACCTCTTCCAGGTATTCTTTCCTCAGTCCTTTCATGGTCCTTGCCCTTTTATGGAAATCTCTGATAACGCTTATCAATGAGGATAAAGCAACGAATATACCTATCAAGTGTCAATGAGCTTGCTATACTAGCGACAAACAACTTCATCCCTAGTATAGCAATTTGTTTGGATTTTTTTTTAAATTTTCCTACCGTCGCAATTGCGACACACACTTCGTCGCTACACCAATGAAGCTTCGTCGCAACAAATTTGTTTATTTTTTTTAATTTACCTTTTGTCGCTACACCAACACAATTTAGTCTCAAAAACTTTGTTTTTTTTAAAATTTATATGTCGTTGTTATAGCGAAAACCACTTCCTCGCTACACCAACGCAATGTTGTTGCTAAGCCAATGACATGTTCATCACAAAAAAATTGTTTTAAAACAAATATTTGTGATGACCATTTCATCGCTAAACCATTTCATCGCTAAACAAGTGTTCGTCGCAAAAACATTTTTTTTTAATAATTTCCTACCGTCTCTACACCAACAAAGATCCATCGCTAAACCAACGAAAGCATCATTACAAGAAATTTGCTCATTTTTTAAAACATTTCTTTTCGTCTCTATAGCGACAGACAATCAAGCCTTTGTCGGTAAATTATTATCGCAATAACGAAAAAACTCCATCACCATAGTAGCCATCCTTTTGTCCCAATTGCGATAGATGTCATTCGTCACAATTCCGAAAAAATGTGGAAAGCGTTGCTATAGCGATGAAAGTTTTCCCATGAAACGAAGGGGCCATTTTCATCGCTATAGCAATGCACAAGTGTTGCAATAGTAATGAAAGTCCATGGGGAAAATTTCCACATGTACTAGTGAGTTATTTAACAAGGTGTTGTGAGAGAAGAAATCCCCACCCAACTATAGAAAGTTTGTTTCTGGCAATTACCCATAAGAGATATCTCATGTGAGACTGCATATGCATCACAAGTGCTGATGACTGAGCCTTCCTCTCTCGGGCCAATATATTGGGATTTTTTTTCATACAAAGAAGGTATGAACATGGGTCAAAGGGACAAACACCAACATGGATGATGGTATCTTTCTTTCTCAACCAAAATATCCTTTGGATCTCTTGAAACAATTCAAGATGGATGACTGTAGGTCTTCTACTGCAACTTATCAATTGTGCATAAACTTGTTGAAGCACTATGAATATCAATTAGTCGAGGCCACTCTCTATCAAAATTTCGTATGTAGCCTTATTTCTTAAATCGTAGTCGACCTTGATATCTCCTTTGTTGTTAGTGTGGTTTCCCAGTTCATGTAGGATACTTGAGAAAGACACTGGAAAGATGCAAAGAGAATTTTTTGCTACATTAAAGAAACCTATTAGAATGGTATTAAGTATTGTCACCTTACAAAACTGTTGTTCAAGTTTTCTAATTCTGACTGAAAAGCTGACATTGATGACTAAAATTCCACTTATGTCTATATGTTTCGACTAAGTTCTATACCCTTGTTCTAGTCATGTAAGAAACAAAAGGTAGTATCTCTTTTAACTATAGAAGACAAATATCATGGCAATGTCAATGCAAGTACGGAGGAAGTTTATATCTTTCAACTTTTAGCAGAGCTTGATTTTCCTATTCAATCCTTCATTATAGTCCATTGTGATAGTCAAACTACAACACAGGTTGTTGACAATTATATTTATTGCAACAAAATGAAGCATGCTGAGCTTCATGTTCAGCATTTAAGATAGTTAGTCGAAGACAACATCTTCTCACTTGTTTATTGTAGGACATATGATCATAGTGTTTTTATCTTTACAAATCCTCTACCATAAGCAAATTTTCAGGCCAATAAGGTTCGGTTACATTTCAAGAAAGAGAACCTCATGAGGCCCCATCGGATGCTCTTCCCACTTTTATATGGGACATACACAATCACCAAATTTATGGTTGAGAATGATTTTAAGTTGAGTATTCCACATTTCCTCGGCTTGCACCCTATCTTTCATGTGGAGCTACTTTGAGCATATTTGCCACCTCTCTTGGTAACCTCAGAGGAAGTTGATTAGTTCACCCTTACATAACTCAATACTAACTCCATTTGTAAGGTACAATCGATCGAATCACGGCCATTGAAGTGAAGGGAACTCACCGACATAACATCTAACTATATCGGGTCATTAAAGTGAAGAACCTTCTTCCCCAAGGAAAGTGGCTCACCATAAGTTAGATTTAGTACAATATTTTTCATCTCATGGGGGAACTTGATGTAATGGGGACCATTTCTCCCTAATAATAGTAGTATTAATCCAATTTTATACTAGTTTCCACCCACCTATTCCATCGAGGTACAACAATTCTCCATCCTCATGGCAATTTTCTACGTTTTTTGGGTCCCAAAATTTTGGGGTTGTTTTGAGGCCCTAATTGAGGCTTTTGGGAAAATTGGAGGGACATAATTTTTCATGGGATCCCTTAGCCCCAATTAAAAGTTTTAATTATCATCTATTTATTTCCAATGAGCTACTGAGTTCCCTAAATAGAGATTGTATGCAAAATTTATGCCACCAGGAATTTGATGTATCAACTAACCACTTTGGGGCCCACAAATCCTTTTGGCACTTCATCTCCTAGGGTTAGGTTTTTAGATGTTAGTTTTTTTCCTTTTTATGCTTATGATAAAAATGACATTTGTAATCTCTTAGCAATCATCTTTTGTCAATGAACATAATCGACCAATCTCTCTTCAGAGATAAGCTACCACCATCTAAACTAGTCTGTATTTCTTTGTAGTTTACAATGTTTTTCCTTTCCATTCAATAATAGAATTTTGGTTTTATTGTATTCATGTGCTTTATACAAAAAAATGTGTTTTTTTCTATTTTAAATAGTTTCCTTGATTTTTTTCTGCAAATAATCCAGTTGTATCAAAGCAATATGTTCTTCTTGTTTCTTGATGCATGTCCCCAACAATATACATATATTGAAATTGGATATTGAACTAGTTGATATTTGGAATATTCACTCTCCTTGACCTAAGAATTCTCACGTGGTGGGAGAGGTAAATAAAGATGATAGAGGAGGGGGTCTTGTTAAATCATTTCTCGAGGAATCCCTTGTGCAATAGAGAAATGAGATATGGATAATTTCGTCGAGATCCATCCATGAATATCAACAATAAATAATAATAATAATACATTTGTTAGTTTTAAATCGATATCCTTCTCTCTGGGAAAGTACTAAAACACATAACTACTGAACATCCTCAACATCTCTTGAATAAAATAATAATAAGTGGTTATCTTATCCACTTTTTTCTCCAATTAGATATAATAAAATGAAGGAAACTCTCTATTGGTTGGATTATATTAAATATATTGAGAAAGGATAAGACATGTTGAGATTTATTAAATATCTTGAGAAAGGCTAATACATTTATATGGAGGTCTCATTCTAGGAAAATAATGTTATTGAGAAAGGAGAGTTAACAAAGTGTTACATATTGGCAAGCTTATGGCAGAGGCGCGGGAAACCCTAAGCAATAAAATATGCCCCACCATATTGGATATTTATATAGTAAATAAAAAAACCCTTTTTACCCTTAATATACCACTAATATATTGGTTTAAAAAGTTTTGATTTTTAACCCCCCATATGAACAAACATGATATCACATTGGCCCCTAGGTGACGCCCCCGTGCCTATTGGTTTCCTTATTTATTTTATATTCAGTTTGAAAGTAAAATTTGGCATGGTAGGACAATGCATTTCCCACTTTTTTCCATCATTACCAACCCTTTTAGAAACCACATGACTATTTTTTAAGGACTTTAATATTATACTTAAGTATAGTATTCTAGGTGATTGTTTTGGATTGAAAAAATCATGTTTATATATAGCTAGGCGAATATTAAATATGAAACATAAAATTAACACTAAAATGTGTAAATTATGGTGAATATTATGATAAAAAAACATATTTTATGTAAATATTGGCGATATTAGACACTAAAAATGACCAAATAGCGAATTTATTTTTTGAAAAAAACCTAAAAAATAGCCAATTGGCAAATTTCGAACCTAAAAATTACCCTGCTCGATATTCCTTCTTGGATATTTGGAACTAGTCATTCTCCATCAATCACCACTAAAATAAGGGCCATTTTAATTAGTGTTACATCCATTTTATTAAGACAACTCAACAAATCACCTCAATTGTTGTATTGACTATCCATTAGTAATCTTATTTTAGGGACACCAACCGTGTACTAAAGGAGGGACAAATAAGAGGGTTTGTGTGGTGACATTGACATCCCTCCTAAGTTTCCCATTGGTTAATATTGATCTTGGACTTTGGATCTTATACAGGAAAAATGCCATATGAATATTATTCTACTCTAGGCATACAATATTATATTCATTGCATGTTTACTTGATGGTAGATAATGAAGTTATATGATTAATGGAATATGTTTTTCTAATTAGTATCTCTACAAGTCTCATTCAATTACAATTCTATTAAATCTAGGGTATCCTACCATGGTAAAGGGATAGAATAATGTGTTTTCTTCCATGGCACATGCTCCTCATGATTTGAGGGAGCACATGACAAGAATTTGTCCTCATTGTATGGAGTAGACTATGATAGAGGCTTTAGACGCCTATCCTAAATTATAATGACTAATTTTAAGGTTTTGGATTCAAGACACATATGAGGCTATATGATTTATCATTTTTTATGTTGCATGAGTTCAACTTAATAATGTGAAAATGACGAAAATTCACCTCATGAACTAGTTTCACCAAATAATACAAGAATAAGAAAAATATGTATAAAACACAAATGTTTGATATTGTTTGCCATTCACTATTAATACAAATGTCTTAATTAATGTTTGATATGCTCTCATAATAATTTGAAATGAAAAACAATGACGTTGAAATCCCAATATGTATTGTGTATTCCCTTCTCCTTGCAAGTCAAAAAGAAAATGCATAATGAATTAATACCCGCGTAGATCCAAATCCTAGGCTCTATCAAGCATCGAGAGGGATCAAACTCTCTAGTTGCAAACCTCTCTAGGTATTAATACACCATTAGAGCCAATCAATGTAGCTACTAATTTATGCATTAATATTAATACACCATACACTGAAACCTATGTAAAGAAAAAACTCACTCTCCAAGTTAATGAAATGCTAATGAAATTATGTTACTGAAATTCAATATATTTTTAAATATGACACTTTTCAATTTGACTATATTTAAAATTATAATTAAAAAAATTATTTAAAACATATTTGGAAAAAATGTGATTTAAAAACTTTTTATTATTTAAATTATTAAAACATTATAACTATTAAAACATTATAATTATTAAAACATTAAATTTCTTCAAATATTATAATATTATACTATTTAGAAATAGACTATATTTTAAAAACCTTATTTTTTAAAAACATTTTTACTATTCAAATTATTAAAACATTATAATATTATACTATTCCATAAATTGACTATATTTTCAATTATATTTTAAAAACCATATTTAAAACATAATTGAAAAAAAACTTATTGATATACATTTCTCTAAATATTTCTTTTTATTATAAATGATTAACTATTAAAAACCATATTTTAATAATTATATTTCATAATCCCATAATTTAAAAGCCTTTTTTAAAACCTTGCAATACTATCCTAAATGAAAACATTAAATTGTTTCAAACCTAAAGATTACATACATTTTAACCATATCCTAAATATAACTTCAAGTGAGTTATAGTATAATGTTAATATGGTTCTCACCTATTGAATAAATTAAAGTATATTAGTATTCAAAACATCTACCTCATACATGGTTTTAAAACCATGTGTAAGGCCCTCCTAAACCATATACAATAAAACCATGGGTTGTTTAGGAGGCTTTGCACATGGTTTTAAAACCATTTGCAAGGCCCTCCTAAACTATGTATAATAAAACCATGGGTTGTTTAGGATGCCTTGCACATGGTTTTAAAACCATGTGCAAGGCCATACTAAACTATGTACAATAAAACCATAGGTTGTTTAGGACCTACTAAACCATGTATAATAAAACCATGGGTTGTTTAGGACGCCTTGCACATGGCTTCAACATTTTTTTGCCGATAATTAATTTATTAATTTATTATTGCTTTGTTAGGTATTAACATTACAACATATCTGCATATTGGATTGTTGGTCTCGCGAACATTGTTTTGGGGGGGTAATTAAAATTTTTATTATTAATTTTAATTTTGTGTAGGCCGACATGTTGAGTATAAAATTTATTATTATTTATCATGTACAAACATGACATCTCCCCCATACTGGGCTGGAGAGCACCTCGCTTCTCTCGTGTAACAAAATAAAACATCTGGTCGAATGATCATGGTGATGGGTGGAGTGTCCAGCATAAACGCATCGGTCACTTCTAAATTTCTACATGATGCAAATCCATAAGCTTGCACACAATACTAAACACTATGGAAACATTCATGCACAAATTCTTCACCTCTATGGACTAGATTGACTCAAGGAGACCCTGGTATTTGAGAAGCTCATATTAAAATTGAAGAAAACAATGGCGGACTACTTCCCTCTTCTTTTCTACCGTGTCATAGCTTCGAATGATCATGATGATGGGTGGAGTTCCACCCGAAAAGCGTCAGTCACTTCTAAATTTATACATTGTGTAAATCCATAAGCTTGCACACAATGACTGAACAATGTGGAAACATTCATGTGCAAAAACAAAATAACAATTCATTTCATATGTATGAATAAATAAAGCAAGAAAACACATAACAAAACTTAAATTAATACTTCTGGGTTTGAAAATGTTTTTTGTGTTTTTATTGTATATTTAGATTATGTGAAAAAAAATCATAAAAACAATGAGTTTCATATAAAATTGTTTTAAAATATACAACATTGAAGCAATATTAAAAAAAATGCTAAAGTTTTCAAAAAAACTCAAAATACAAGAAAAATGAACTAAAATTCATGTATTTAACTATTTAATATAGTATCACCATACTCTAAAAATACGGTGTTAAATATGAAACACCATATCTTCATTGGTGTCAAGCACAATTGTAGTCTATTATATTTAAGGAAAGTGCCCATAACAATCATTTCAAAGATATAGTCTCACTTAAAGCATCCATTTAATAATTGCCTTAATTGTCAATGCATTATGAATTCATATAATAATATAATCCATTGATATAATTTAGCAATGATTCATATAGATCCATAATCCATTGTAATAACAATGATTTATATCCATCCATTAATATAATATAATCAATGATCAACATAACAATGACACACATGATTATAGACCATAGTTACACATAAATAATTTTAATAAATCAAAACTACATTTATAAGATTTAAAGATAAACATTTCAATCCATACTATTGGATCATCTTCAAGATACTTGAGCTTCTTTAGTAGCTTGAACACAATTGAATAATATGTATCAAAATGTCCAATTTTAAATTTTCTAAACACAATTCCAATCTATTAAAAATGACACACATCATAAGAACAAATAGTTCACAACAAATATAATCTAATTTAAAAGGGACTCTATCAAGTAGTTGAAATCACAAGAAAACAAGGAGATGAAATGAAACCAAAAAACCAACCCAAAAGCTTAGAAAATTAAAGAAGAAAATAACAGTAAGAAGCACACTAGAGGAGTCCAATAATGAAAGAATGGTGTTAATAAGACTACATGATATTACACAGGTTTGAGTTGTGTGTTTATACACTCAATTAGAGCATATTACCGAGAATAATTATGGCTCCATGCAAGTAGGGCACATTTCTCAAGAGGTTATTAATCCTGCCAAATAAAATTTCATTCTATTAACTTTTAACTATAATCTAAATTATTACTTAATATAAGATCATCATATAAAATAATCATAATCACATAATTATCAACAAAAGCATCTATCATATTCAATAATATAAACATTAAAATACATCACAATGTACATCATAATCCAATTGGAATTACAAACATACAAAGAGCATACAAACATTAGCTATACTAGGTGCATCATAAACCAATTGGAATTATCAACATACACAGATCATACCAACCACAATTATAGTAATCTCACAGGTTGAATGTCTACAAAGAATCCCTGTACATGTTAAGAGTATTTTCTCAACTGAGAAATCACAGGTCATTGATAGGGTACAAATATGAATGTAAAAACATTTGAAGTTTACTTAGTGTCATTAAGTTGCGAGATTGCTACACATCACCCTATGCATCTCCATATCCCCACTTGCTGAGTTATATGGTGTGACGCCCATTCCATACTCATTGTTCTGTGCTGCATAATTGACATAGCTTTCATTTGACTACCCGTTGTCAGCTCGAGCTACTCCATGGTAACTTATGCCCCCACTCCCAGTAGTTGGACCTCCATATCCAACAGATCTACTTGTGTTTCCATAAGCAATGGCGGGAACACCCAACATAACTGAATCTGGAGTAGGTGTAGTATCATTACCATAAAATCCTAAATTCCATGCATTGCATTCAGCATAGCTGCTCCGAGTGTTATTTCCATAACCAGGACCATAGCTAGGAATATTGTTTACAAGAGTAGTGTTGTCATAACCACCGCTAGGGATGGCAGGTCCATATTCTACACTAGTTCCAACGCTGGAAGCATTATACCCAGTGGGTCCATATGAAGAGTAGCTATTTGTCCCTCCCATTGCATAACTATAGCTAGTGTTCATTGGAGGACCATAGCCCCCTACAGGAGTTTGAGTGGAATTGAAAAGATGTCCATTACCGCCACCAAAATTCCCTCCTCTACCAGCAGGACATCGAATATGGCCACTGGAGCGTTCCTTAGCGACTGCTCGCTTGACTTCTACCATTTTTCCATTGAGGTCGTGAATGGGAATTTGCACAACAATATCCACAACATCATCTGAGTCAAACGTGACGAAGCCAAATCCTCGACCATACATTACAATCGCTTTGGTACTTGTGCCAAATTGCTCAAAATATTTTCTCATGTCATTCTCAGTAACAGTGTGCGCTAAGCCACCAATAAATATCTTCTTTGTCCTACTTAGATTTTGGACGCCATTAACAACTGAATTATGTCAACTCCTACTTGTGCTATGCTGATGATTTCTGGAAATTGCTTTTTTAATTTCCACCTAGATATTTTATGAAAAAGATAGAAACAAGAACTAATCATAGCTTGTAACTTGTAAATTTCAAACATGTCAAGAGAAAATAAAAAAAAGAGTGTTAAAGAGCATCAAATTACGATTCGGCCATCAATGTTGTGCTTGGAAAACAGGAGAATACGGTCTGCCACAGCTGGATCTGCAAAAACAAGAAATCCAAAGCCCCGCGACCTGCCTGTGAACCTATCCTTCATGATCACCGCTTCCACAACTCCGAACGTTGTAAAATAACCTTTGAGCCGCTCCTCTGTTGTCTCAAATGATATGCCATCAATTAAAACCTTCCCCTTCTTGGAATCCATATTTCTTTAAATGAATACAACCCTACAAGTCTGCTTCATGCAAATGAAAAATATCACACACCATCCAAATTGATTTCACGAAAACATCAAATTTGAATTATACCAGAAAAACTGAACAACAATCCAACATATCATGGAATTAAAAAGTACGGCGATAAAATAGATTATGCTTTACTCACAGTAAAAGACAACAAATTTGGTCATAAAACTCCAAATCTCCAAGAAATAGGAGGACCAGCGATCTCTCAATGAGGTGCAAATTAAACCACGATCTAAGCGAACTGTAGAAAATCGTCGAGACTTGACTAGCTCTTCACCGAATGTATGTGTTTTTCGCGTACCCGAGGATATTATATATATATAT
>LPNX010944342.1:321518-342775 GCA_001517045.1 Pseudotsuga menziesii
AGTCCATTGTCGAGCTCCTTACTCATGGTTTATCTTTGGTTACTCGTCTTTTTGTTGCTTGTTATGCTTGTACTTGTTTTTCTCTCTTGATTGGTTGCTCAATGGATGATGTGGCTCATGTGTGTAAAGTCCTTGATGTGTTGATGGTGAATCCCATTTCTTGCATTAGATGGTCTTGAGGTTGTTAAGTTGTTGTGGGGTCCTTTAGTCCACAAGCTTAGATCTTGATCCTCTTGCATGTGGAGACTTAGGTCTTGGAACCCACACTTAGGGTGGTATGTTGGAACCCATTCTTATGGGGTCCTTGGTGTTCTTGAAATTTTAGGTCTTGAACCCACATATATGGTGGTTTGATGTCCTTTGGATGATATATGGTCATTCACATGTAGTAGCCTTTTGATCATGCATATGAAGCCCATAAGGTGCCGCAAACTAGTGGTGAGGTCTGTGTACCTCTCTTTTGGGGTGCTGGTACTCTTATGGTGATGAATATATATATATATATATATATATAGTGGAACCATTGGATATTTTTTTAATGATATGGAGACCTTGAACATGATAATGTTGAATCCCTTGAAGTCCTTAGAAAGTATATTGTTTAAATATTATATGATATCTTTGAAAGAGTCCTTGAAACCCTTGCATGTGGTGCCTTGGGTCTTGAACCATTATGATGTATGGTCCTATTTGTGGTTATATGGCTATTGGGATGTAGATGGAGGAAAATCCCACATACGTGCCTTTGATATGTTGAAGAATACTTTGAATAAGACTTTGAAACTCTTGTAGTTGGTTGTATGGTCTTTGGCACCCTCATGTGTGGGGTCTTTGACATCCTAGACATATTGAAGAATTTAAGGGTATTAGAACAAGAATTTGCAAATAAACCCATCATACAGAGATAGTCATCATAAATCCTTTTCCATTGATATGTGGAACATCTTGTAACTTCTTACAGTTGAAGAGATATGAACTTTTGAAGTAGGTGTAGCCGACCTTTTTGGGTGAGCTGACCAAATAAAACGTAATTTAATTATTTGTAATTTTGAATTGCATGTCGGCCCATGGTAATAAATTTTCTCCAAAACCTATATAAATATAATATCAAACATTTCATTTTTTCATCATCAATTCTCTTAGAAAGTTTGCAACTCTTGGAGAAAAGTGCGAAATTTTGTGACAAAAAAATTTCTCGACGTCTTCACTAAAAATGGCATAACTTTCTCATACGGAATCGAAATTACAAAATTCATGGCTCATTGGAAATATTGTTACGAGGGCTATGTGATGAAATGATATAGAGTTTATTTTGGTTTTTCTACTATTTCTTCATCTTATGATCTTCAAAAAGGTACACAACCATCTTGGTATAGGTTGGTTCAGTTGAGTAAGATTGTCACAAGTTCCCTTATGTTGAGTTGTTTTGACTCAGATTGGCCAAGTTGTCTGAGCAGTTGGTTTGACCCAGGTGACCTAATTTTTGCATGCAGACTCAGATTGATAGAGTCGTATGATTGATTGGTACAACATAATTGGACATGTTACTAGTTTAAATCTGATGTAATGATGAGCAAGTGATGAGTTCATGAACAATGATCAGATGATGAGCAGTGTGATACAACAGATAGTGATCAGTTGATGAGTAGTGTTATACAACATGAAGTGATCAGTTGACGAGTATTGATCATATGATGAACAATGGTTAGTAGTGGCATTAGTTGTGTAGTGTGGTACAGATTATGCAGTGTAGTACATGTGTTGATTATAAGGTCCACAAGATCAGTGTAGTTGTGGTTCAGTACTTAAATGTCTATTTTCTTATCAGAGTGGCATGATGGGGCAAGGAAAGGATATTGTAGCCTCTTTCTATTTGAAGCCGAAGAACTAGGGAGTTGTAGCTTACTTCAGGTTGTATCTTGTAAATTAGGGGGTTGTATCCTTCTTCAAATTATTTCTAAAAAAACTATTTTAAAAATGCTTATGTGGTTTCCCCCCCAGGACTTTGGTTTCCCTGTAAAATCTTGTGTACATTGTTGCTATTCTTTTTATGTGATGATGATGATATGATGATTATTATAACACTATTGATGATGATATAATGATAATGTGATAATGCATAATATTGAATAAGTTTTTGATTGTTAAAGTTGAAAAGGTAACAAAGACTACACACACAGATTCACCCCCCTCTCTGGGTGCTTGGTGTGTCCAACAATTGGTATCAGAGAAGGTCCTTCATAGAAAGCCTTATCAGCTCAAAGGAGATCTTTGACACACCATGGGGTTCTCAATGAATGGAGTGTCATTGATTTGTGGAAGAAATTACTTCTATAGGAAAAGAAGAATGCAATTTTATCTTGAGGTAGAAGGAATTGGTATTTGGAAACAAGTTCTTACTGGATATACTCCTCCAAAGAAATTGAAACAACAACTCAGAAGGAACCAAAGAAGAATATTTCAATGCCTATGGAAACCATCATTGAAGGATAAACATATCACCAAAAGAAGAAGATAGGAAAGTGCATCGTAGCTAAGGAGCTATGGCTCAAAATAGAACTGATATACTCCACAAAAGACCAAGAAGAAGAGGTTATAAACTCATGATTGAAGATCTAACAGATCTCCAAAAGGAGAAAATATGAAAGTACAACTCAATTGAAGAATTGTAGTTCAAAATAAACCAGCAAAATTAAGAACAAGAAGCAGAAGAGAGGCCAGTACAAGATCTAGGTAAGTATGAAGGTATGTCCCCTAAACACTATGTTTGTAATGGTTTTAAAGATATATGTTTATCAGGAATAGCAGATAAGAGCCATTTTGAATTCATATAATGCAATACTTCAGATTGTGATGAAAATCCTTGCTCTCTGATAAGTGCTAGAAATCTAACATATACTATGATAGACAATGAAATTACTAATGTTTCGTAAGAAGTGAAAAATCTTTGTGAACAGAACTAAGTATTGCAGGAGCAATTGCACAAATCTGATAAGAAGAATCTAGGAAGGCCACACAAACTATAATTGATCTAAAAATATGAGTTGAAGAAACAACCATAATCAAAGAACACATATCCAACTCTTTGAAAGATAAACTTGAGAAACTGACTACAAAAGTAGAAAATCAAACAGAAGAAATCATCAAGCTCAAAAGACAACTAGAAGATAAGGAGAAAGAAATGATTTGCAAGCTACAAGACAAAGATAGTGAGACAAGTACCTACAAGACTCAAGAAATATTGATGGAGAAATTAAGAAGAAAACAAGAACTTGAAATCAAATCCTTGAAGGTAGAGCTACAAAATGTATGTCTCACAAACTTTGAATTTGAAAAGGATCTCTCGGAACTCAGAAAAGAGAATCATCCACTAAAATATCAATTGCAAAAAATTCCATGAGGATGATCAGAATTCAAAAGGATAGATGGAAGACAATATCTTTGATTTGAACAAACAGGTAGAAGAAGTCAAGAAAATAGAAGAATATATAACAAGACAACTCCAAGAAAAAATAGAAATTTGTCAACAACAAGGATTGAAGATCCTCTCTTTGAAGGAAGATCTAGACAAAACAACTACTTAGTTAAATACAAACTCAAAGATCATGAATAACATCGAAGAAAATAAAATCTCTATAGTAAAATAAGAAAAGGATAACAGTAATACATGTATTCTCAGAAGATCCCGTGATCAAAAGGAATCAAGAGAAGTTACTACTCTAGATATCCTATAAGGTTCCATGGTCACTGCTACAAGTGTAACAACTATGGTCACAAAGCCATTCATTGTAGAGCTCATGACAAAATCACTCCAGGAAGAAATCAAGATGGGTTTTTCGTTCAGTGGTACAATTGTTATCATTATGGTCATTTCACAAAACATTACAGGATGCAAGGACAAGTTAAAGTTTGGAGAAGAAAGAAAGATCAATCAAATGACGTGAACAACCATCAGCCGACTAAAGTATGGAGAATAAAGTTAGTAGATCAAAACAAAAACAATGGAAATATTGGGAAAAACCCAATGCCATTTTCAAGACTATCGACCAATAATATGAAGTGTACAAAGAATGTGTAAAAGGGTATATGTACCTAGTTATCATATTTGAGTATCATATAGTAGTTGGCTCCAGCGGTATTCATGTGACAGAATACAAGTTCGTCAAAGTAGCATCGGTAATAGGAGAAGCAGTATTGGAAAAAGAAGTTCTTATTCCCATAAATGCAAACTTGAAGAAAAGTAAAAAAGGAATAGAATTTGATGACAGGGGGAGCATGCCCTGAGGAGGAGTAGTATGGTGAAAGGATGTTCCCTTTTCCATTGAAGCCAAAGGGGGAGATAAGTTTTGTTGACAGGGGGAGCTTGTTCTGAAGATGAGTTATGGTGTCGTCATCAATGAATAGGGGGGAGATTTTTTATTAAGTTATCATTGATGCCAATGATGTCTGGTCATTAATGCCAACTGTTGAGTCCTAGGTGCCCCTTATGGAGCCCCTGAGGGTTAGTATTTATTTTATGGTTGTTTGTGTCAGAGGAGCCATTTGACCTTGTCCAAGCTCAAACTTGAAGCCCTTGGAGGCCTTGGAACAATGACAAAATCCTTGGTTACCCATTGACTTGGTCAAGTGCCCCTAAGTTGTATCTTGGTCCCATTTGAGTCCATTGTTGAGTTCCTTACTCATGGTTGATCTTTGGTTAATGGTCTTTGTGTTGCTTGTTATGCTTGCACTTGTTTTGGTTTCTTGATTAGTTGATGGATGGACGATGTAGCTGATGTGTGTAAAGTCCTTGATGTGTTGATGGTGAATCCCATGTTTGCATTAGATAGTCTTGAGGTTTTTAAGTTCTTTTTGGTTCCTTGAGTCCAAAAGCTTAGATCTTGATCCTCTTGCATGTGGAGACTTAGGCGTTAGACCCCACACTTATGGTGGTATGTTGGAACCCATTCTTATGGGGTCCTTGGTGTCCTTGAAATTTTAGGTATTAAACCCACATAAATGGTGGTTTGATGTCCCTTGGATGATATATGGTCATTCGCATGTAGTAGCCTTGTGATCATGCATATGAAGCCCACAAGGTGTTGCAAACTAGTGGTGAGGTCTTTGTACCCCTCTTTTGGGGTGTTGGTACTCTTATGATGATGAATATATATAGTGGAACCATTGGATATGTTTTTCATGATATGGAGACCTTCAACATGATGATGTTTAATCCCTTGAAGTCCATGGAAAGTATCTTGTTTAAATATTATATGATATCTTTGAAAGAGTCCTTGAAACCCTTGCATGTGGTGCCTTGGGTCTTGAACCATGATGATGTATGGTCCTATTTGTGGTTATATGGATATTGGAATGTATATGGAGGTAAATCCCATGTGCGTGCCTTGATATGTTGAAGAATACTTTGAATAAGACTTTGAAACTCTTGTAGTTGGTGGTATGTACTATGGTCTTTGGCACCCTCATGTGTGGGGTATTTGAAGTCTTGTACATATTGAAGAATTTAAGGGTATAAGACCAATAATTTGAAAATAAACACATCATAGAGAGATAGTCCTCATCAAGCCATTTCCATGATATGTGGATCATCTTCTAACTCCTTACGGTTGAAGATATATGAATTTTTGAAGTAGGTGTACCCCACCTTTTTGGGTGACCCAACCAAACAAAAGAGAATTTAATTATTTGTAATTTTCAATTGCATGTCGGCCCAAGGTGATAAATTTTCTCCACAACCTATATAACTATAATATCAAAAAATTTATTTGTTCATCATCAACTATCTCGGGAATTTCGCAACTCTAGGTGAAAAGTGCGAAATTTTGTGACATAAACATTTATGGGCATCTTCACTAAAATTGGCATAACTATCTCATACGGAATCAGAATTACAAAATTCTTCACGCGTTGGAAAGATTGTTATGAGGGCTATGTGATGACATGATATAGATTTTATTTTTGTTTGTCTACTATTTCTTCATCTTATGATCTTCAAAAAGGTACACAAGCATCTTGGTACAGGTTGGTTCAGTTTAGCGAGATTGCCATAAGTTGCCTTATGTGCAGTTGTTTTGACTTAGATTAGCTGAGTTGTATGAGAAATTGGTTTAAACTAGGTGTACTAAGTTTGGTGTGTAGACTCATATTTACTGAGTCAGATGATTGATTTGTACAACATAATTGGATAACTTACTGATTTTGTTTTGGCACGGTGATGAGCAAGTGATGAGTTCATCAGCAGTGTGATACAATAGATAGTGGTTAGTTGACGAGTAGTGATCAAATGATGAACAATGGTTAGTAGTGGCAGTGGTTGTGTAGTGTGGTATAGATCGTGTAATGTAGTATAAGTGTTAATTAACAGGTCCACATGATCAGTGGAGTTTGGTTTAGTATTTTAGTGTCTATATTCTTATCAGGGTGGAAAGACGGGGCAAGGAAAGGAGGTCGTAAGGATCCTTCCGATTGAAGCCGAAGAACTAGGGAATTGTAGCTTCCTTCAGGTTGTATCCTGTAAATCAGGGGGTTTTATCCTCCTTCAAGTTGCAACTGGAAAATTGAATTCTCTGTAATAAGGGGCTTGTTTCCTCCTTTGAGTTATTTCTAAGAAACTATTTTGAAAAGGCTTCCGTGGTTCCCCCCCCAGTACTTGGGTTTCCACGTAAAAATATTTTGCACTGTGTTGTTATTATTTCTATGTGATGATGATGATGATAATGTATACTATTCAATAAGTTTTTGATTATTAAAGTTGAAAATTTTATAAAGACTGCACACATAGATTCACCCCCCTCTCTCTGTGCCTAGTGTTTCCAACAGTAAAATTATTGAGGAGTTGGGGGTTAAGGGAATAAAGGATTTAGGAATTAGGGGTTAAGGGATTATGGATTTGTTGAGGCCTAGAAAATCGCAGGTGACAACATCAAAGGATTCTCCCCAGTAAACGTTCCCAACTAGCCCGTTACCGTTTGGTATGGGGATTCCATCCGGTTTACGATCTGGCTACCGTAGGTCAAGTAAAAAAAATAAAGGGTTTTATCGGTTATGTCCTGGTCCACTGTGTGTATTTTTTTTAGTTTTTTACAATTAAGTATGAGATGCAGGTGCCTATATAAGAATGCAGATTGATAGAGAATACGAGGAGCGGTCACAATGTGATGCGCAGGTTCTTACCTCTTGTCTTAACTCTCTCACATCTAAATCACACATAGCAAGAAAACTAACTTAACTATCTAAACTATCCCCAGGGAGCAAGATTAACATTTATCAATGAGTAATGTATTTATGTGCATGCATTAAGAAAAATCACAGATAGCTGTTACTTATTTCAAAATACATGAACGGTAATAGATAGATGAACAACCAAATAGCTAATTGTTAATGAAAAACATGCATTACTCATAGTGGAAATTTCATGAAATAAACTAGAGAGCATTCATACAAGAACATAGGTTCAAAAAGTTAGAATGATCTCACAGTTCATGGACACAAAGCTCAAAATGAAATAGTTCACATTCAACACATCCATGGCACAGCATTTGAAGCCTTCCACAAAGCTTTCTCCAACAGGAAACTTGTAATTTCTTTATGCAAAAGGAAATAGTTCTTCTTACATCAGACTCTCACAAATCTCGATGGGAAAAAGTCCTTATTCTATCTAACTCTCCTATACTTATACTACAAGCCAAACTCTTAGACTTCCCCTCGGTGACCTTTGGGATCCCCCAACCATTTAATCTCACAATTTTGTCTTTTGTGAGTGCTCATGATTCACACAAACGTTACATTTCAAATCTAAGATTTAAAAGCACTTTTATGAGAAAGGACCAGCTTGGTAACTGAAGAAATCATCCCAAGCTTGGGCCTTTGTTGCTATTGATCTGTCTGATATCTCAAACCCTTAATTTCTTCTCCTCTATTTCTTCATTTTCTTTCTCTTCCTTCCCTGCTGCCTCATTTTTTCTTCTTAGTCTTCTAGACATATCTTCTCTGTAGCAGCCATCACCCTATCATGAACAACCAATTCTTAGATCACTTAGCATTTGATAAAGTAACTCAAACTGTATTAAAACATACATCTTGTAAAATGAACTACTAAAATATTAATGTATGAAGAGAAAAATGATAATGCAGGGAAAATCCTGCACTTTCGTATCTTGAAGTCAGCTAAGTCCACTGTCCAAACTTAAAACCACAAATTCGAAAAACAAACTCCTTATCTTAATCCCGGCCACATTTGGACCAAATCGACAACTTCTGATGAAAGCATGGAGAAAGACAGAGTAACCACCATCAAAAAATAGAGTGAAAGCTCATGAGAAAGGTGGGAAAACCCCTACCGGCGGGAAAAATCCTAAGCAACGATCCAAAACAAACTTTCATCGATGAACGAAAAACTAAAGATCGGGTGATTAGCCTGCTAAGGAGCCGCAACGGCGGGAGACACATGGTATAAGGTTTCCACAACAAAACAAATCGTCGGTGAAATAACACACTAACTGCAGCATCAGAACCCAAAACCATGCAGTATCGGACGACTAGTTCAATGAGGAGCCGCAACGGTGGAACTCACATGAACTAAGGGTCCCGCAGTAATAGAAAACAACGGAAAAAGTCAAACCATCGGTGAAAAACAGAACAAACCATGTGTCAGATGGTTAGTTCATTCGGGAGCTACAATGGTGGAAAATAATCAAACTGCGGATTTCGATCAAAGGAATGAACTGCTCCGATAGCGAAGAAAAAACAAAATGAAAAGCAATAAACCTGCGGAATCGAAAAAGATAAGGGATTCCATCGGAATGCTTGCAGTCTACCATCTGAATTGATGGAAACACAAAGGACTATTGTTCCGACGGTGGTGAAACAAAAACGACGAAATAAAACAAAACAAAAAAGCGTGTCGACGAAAAACATGGCATTAGATCGCGTCATTCATTAGTTAATTTCTACAATGGTGGCTACATAGATGACTACAACCCCGATTCACTGTTCAATAAACTTTCGACAGCGAAAACCAAACTTCAAGTTCAAGTCAAACAAAAGATAGTCATTCAGTTTCCTTAATTCAACCTCACAAGATCCAAATTTGCAGCAGAAGACAACAAAGTTCAGCAATCCAAAACAAAACCAAGCAAGATAAAATTAATAGGAGGGTCCAAAATTTTAAAAAAATTGGGAAATAGTTGTAGCTGCAACATGATTATAGGGTTTAAAGGAATAAGGGTAAAGGGACTAGGAATTTGGGGCTCAGGGGTTATGTAGTTTAATGGTTAATGGATTAGGGATTGATGTTTAAGGGATTAGAGGTTATGGGTTAGGGGTTAGGGATTAGAGGTTATGGGTTATGGGTTAAAGATTGTTATATTCTCTAGACTAATCTTGTGTTTACAGAATCGAAGCAGCCTAAGACAAGTTTGCTTGTGGTGTCAAAGTGCTTACATCAGGATGTGTCATAACTTCTAGTGGAAGCTAGCACTTATCTAAGAATATGTAATTGTTTCATTACTGGTAGGTTTATAAGACATCCACAAATAGGTGCCATGGGAATAAGTAGTTTTTAAGCACCCACCAAATGGATTACTAATTAGAAAATCTATTGCATGACATAATGAGCTTGTCGCATTGGTGATTGAATATTTCACAATAATGCAATTAATCTTAGGATATATACTCTTTTAATTTGAAACATATCCATGAAACTTCCAAAATGTGCCAACAATGATACATGGATTTCGCGTGTAGAATCACTGTAAAATTCTCAAATCAATCTTGTAGAAGAAGCTCTTGCAGGAAAATGACCTTCTAAAGTTGGAATTCTCACCAAACACCCAAAGCACATAAGAAAATACTAGGTTTCCCATCCTATGAAAAGGAAAACCAGCAACAATAGTCAACCCTTAAGCATTATTCAGTTTCCTTATGTAATACCTAATAAAATGCTTGAGGAGCCAAGTTCTAGAAAGGGGATTGGATATTTATTATAACATTATGAGGTGGTTGCAAATATGACACTTTAAAATGCTTAATACATTTTTCACATTATTATGTTTTCAATGTTCTAGATAGCGGAATAACAAGTCTATAGACTGATATGACATTCATGTGAGTTGCTTTACTTTGATTGAGATACATAATGTAATATGATGTGTTTTGAAATTCTATAATCGATCACGATGTGAAATGATGAATCTAATTTCTTTTATATTAATTATATTATTATATTACTAAACACATAACATGTTGTTCCTATCCCAAAACCCTTCCATGTTTTCTCATTTCTGTTAAGTTGTAGCATAGGTTACGTGTGCAAAAATTTGTGCAATGAATGTGAGTAAGAAGATTTCAAAAGGGATTTGTAAGAAGTCGTCAAAAGACTCTATATAATATGAGTCTTTCATAATTCTCACGTGAATTTTTAGCTTAGATCGATTTAGATTTTATCTCCCCGTCCTATAGTCGTTTTCCTTTAAACCATAGTCCATCCATTGAAACACAAGATTATGTGTTTCTTCTACAGTTTGCAAGTTGTTCATAATTGTTGTTGCCAACATACTTTTCTCCAACAATTAAAACCGAAACAACTCATTAACATGGAAAAGAGATACACGCATCCCTCTGCATGGATTCATGTGGAACAATTCTGGATTTTTATTGTTCCTATGTATCAGCGGTCGTAGTAAATTGTTGGAATTAAAGAGAAAGTTGGAATTCCAAGAATTAATGTACAACATGACATGTATGGGTGGTGATATGACACAATTTACTATCCCTTAATAGATAATATAGGTAAAACTCAACAAGGTGTAATAAAAACTAGCAAAGCCAAGCTATCAATAAAATCCTTACTGCAATTTATGGATGGCAGATAAGAACAACTCTCATACATGCAAAGCATTATATCTTATGGATGGATTAATAGAAATCAGTTGGTAGTTTATTGGGCATTGATAATAACCTTGGGTGGCCCATGCCAAAAATAAATAATCATTTAAGGGCAGCTTAAAGGCTGTATAAATGAAATTGAAAAGTGGCAAAGGTGGGTGTTGATTGAACACCTTTATGAAGGTGCATAAATATAGGGGTCGGTAGTAAAAGAAAGAGGGTCTTCGTAGTCACTAGTACCTATGATATATCTTATGATGTTTCCACGTTAATTAATCTTACATACTCTCAATCCTTTTAATTAAGACCATAACCAATGCAAATACCATATGTTTATCATTGTTCTAGGCTACAACCATGGAGAAGAATCCAAACAGATCCTCTAGAAAGCACGTAGTTGTTACAAGAATCTCCTTTATTTTTTTCTTATTTTGTTGATTCAATACATTATATTCTTCTCCAATAAAGTTATATTTATTACATAGAAGATATCTTCAAAATATATCCTCCAGGTGGATCAACAGTTCAAAACATTATAGAAGACATTATTTCAAGGCTACAATCTCATCGAGGATGTTACAGGTCATCTAGGGAATAAGTGTGTTGAGCCTCTCTTTGTTATTTACTTGCTCCAGGTGTTATTTATTTAAGTGGACCAACCTATCAATGCAAATGTAGTGTTATCATTCTTCTTGATCACAATTTTTCAAAACCTTGTTATTACTGTTTATTGCATCTATATTAGGTCTACAAATTGTCCTATTATTTATGCTTATTTGCTACAGGAAATTTGAAATATTGCATAAAATATGGTATAGGGACCAATCTAGGAATGGAATTCTACTATATGAAAGAATCTATATATGAAAATATGCTACATGGAACTCCTACCTTATATTATTAGCTCACAGGTTCGTTTATGTATCTCGTCAACTCTAGGCTAGATTTTTGTTTTGTGGTGAACACTCTCAGTTAGTTCATGGTGGAGTCTAGGAGAGTGCACTAGATTGCCGCAAAACATGTGTTGAGATACCTTGCAAGTGCAGTGGATTATGGTTTTGATTATAAGAGATCGGATGGGGTTATATTGATTAGCTTCATGGATTTAGATTGGTTAGGTAGTGTGGCAGGCCAGAAGAACACTTCCGGATGTTGTTTCAGTTTGTACTCGGCAGCAGTGTCGTGATTCAGTTGGAATAAAACGTTTGTTGATTTGAGTTCTGATGAGGCTCAGTACATGGAAGCTATTCAAGCTAGTTGCAAGGCACTATGGCTTCGCAAGTTATTGATGGATTTATTTGATCAAACGTTGAGGCCTACAATGATTTACTGTGACAATCAGAGTTGCATCCAGCTCTCTTAGAATCATTTGTTTCACGACACATCAAAGAATATTGATATTGAATACCATTTCATCTGTGATTATGTTCAAAGAGGAGATGTGGAGTTGCAGTACATTTCCATTGATGAGAAAGTTGTAGATATCCAGAAAAAGTCTATTGGAAGACGCAAGTTCATTCATTTCAGAGACAAATTAGGTGTGGTGCAGAACACCTTCCTCGGTAAGAGGGAGTGTTGATTTTTGTAGCTAGGAAAGTGTTCCCCTAGTGATTTTTTCCTAAGTCATTAAAAGGGGAAAATTAAAGGGACCTTTGCAATTAATAACTTGAGATGAGTTTTAATTTTCACTAAGAATAAAGTGTCTTTTTGATAAATTTAAGTGAGGTGAGTGAAATTGACTATGGAGAGAATTAAAAGTGCATTTAATCTCATCCATCCATCTAATTCATTTTGGTCCCTTGGATTAGATGACTATTGAGCTTCCTCATTTAGATGCCAAAAAGGCAAGGAAAGGATTTTGAGTCTCATTTTGTTGAGCACAGAAGGAGGAAAATTGCATGTTGAGAAAGAAGAGAAGAGGGCATGTTTCCTAAGACCCTACAATAGAAAAAAAGTAGATTTCCATACAACACGTTTCTCGAGAAAAATTCTAGGCATATTTTTTGAGACATATTTTTCTAAGCATGATTTTCGAGAAGAAAAGTGTTTTTTAATTTTTTGGGGGGCAGAGAATTCCATACAGTCCGTACAGTGGGCACAAAAATCAAGGCAATCCATATAGTCAGTTTGGCAAGTTTTTTTTGCTGTACTTTCATTTTATTGCGTGGGTCATTTGACCAAAAATTTGTGAGTCTGATTTTTTTATTTATGACTCTGTTTTTAAATTGCTGCTCATTAAAAGTAGTAAAATGCTTCTTGTGTTTCAAACATAAATTGTTTATGAGAAGTGACTTAATTTGCAGCTGAGAGTGAATTGGGTGGGCATTAAACTATGATGAAAATGGTGGTTGAAACCGGGTTGGGAAAATGCTGAAAATTTACATTTCATATGTATAATGAACAATGAAATAACTAAAGCAAGAAAACACATAACAAAACTTAAATTAATACTTTTGGGTTTGAAAATTTGTTTTGCGTTTTTATTTATTTTTTTTCCAAGGAAAAAAAGCGAAATTTTATATCATCCGAAGAGAAACAAAATTACATTTGGTAGATATGCCTAGCATATTTGTAAATAGTTTCATGAAAAAACGAGATCCAATCTGATCCATCTATCAGATTTCAATAGTCAACTGTCCAGTAGAATTCTTATAAAACAGGCCCATCCCATTTCATCTACAACAGATAACAAAACAGTCCAACACAAACCATATATATAGACCGATATAGTAGTGTAACAAAGTCACAGCTGAAAAATATCCAGATAAAAACCATCATCAAAAGTCCCATATTAATAGCCATAATATGAACAATATCCCAGCATTAACAGAAAAATCATGTAGCCACCTCATCAAAAAAAGGGAGATGATAGTATTCATATGCATCATCGCCTATCCGCTCCTTAATCTTCCAGATGCCTGTATCCAGCAGGAGCCCCTCCTTCAAGGCTAAGTCCACCTGGAAGTTGTTCTCCCTGTAAACATGAGTGTATGTAATCAAATCAAAATATTCCATCACATCCCAGATAGTTCTTAATATGTTGCATAAGAATCGATCTCTACAAGATTGTATCCTTTTAACCTAGTTGATCACATTCAAGGAATCTCCGAAAATCCTAATGGACCTACACCCCTTCTCTGCTACAAATATGAGGAGTAATTTCAGACTTAATAGTTCTGCCCTATTGTTTCTACCTTCCCCCAAACTTGTAATCAATTTGAAAGACCGGTGCCCATCCATATTTAAGATAGCCCCACCTCCACATAGATTATTTTGCGAGGCACCATCAAAGAAGCCCCAAGGAGTCGACCGATCAATCTCAAGAACCAGAGTATCCCTTTGATTTTTAACGTTCACATGTTTAGGAAGTGTCGTAGCAATCCCACATACCATCCCAGCCGTAATAGCCGGTGTACAATCTTTCCCTTGGAAAACAAATTTATTCCTGGCCAACCATATGCCCCAAGTCACCAGGAGAGGAAGCACAATCATAAAATCCAGGGTTTCAGTTCTACGCAATCGTTCCCAAGCCTGCATAATATTGTCCCCTTCCCATCTGCACGTTGGATCTAATCCCAACATAGAGCAAGATTCCTTCCACACCTCCACACAATATGTGTAGGAGAGAAAAAGATGTACGGTTGATTCCCCCGCATTCTGACATAAGACACACCATCCCGGCCCTTTGAAACCCCTTTTATGAAGATTTTCCCAGCATGGTACTTTATCTACTAAAATGCACCACCATAATAGACACGTTTTGGGGGGACAATGGAATTTCCAGATCTTTTTCCACCACCACTTAGTCCCAGGTTCATAATTTAGAGCACTCATATATATGTAACCTTCCTTTAGAGTATACTTCCCGCTGGAGGCCCCATTCCAAATGAGTGCGTCTTCCTCCTCCCTAAGCTTTACCATAGACAATCTGAGAGCCCCAAGATACATGTTCAATTCGGCCTCTTCTGGGATCGCGAGATCAAATTCTGAGGCCGGGCGCCAAGACTGTGACCATCGGTTCGCCTGAATAGGGGTAGCTAGTTGATACAGAAAATATACACCATGCTGCCTGAGGGAATGTACCAATGATTTCGACAATCTGTAACTTCCATTGCATCCTAGCCATAGATCGATGCCCACTCGCACCCTCCTTCCATTACCCACCTTCCAGTTTAGGTTATCTTCAATAAAAACAAATGATTTATTCACAGCTTTCCAGATGATCGAGCCACCCTTATGACCCTTCAAAGAGTTCGTAATCTAGTCAACAACAGAGTCTGGAGTGATATATTTCTCAACCATTTCCCTGGTCCATAATTTATCCGATTGAATCAGTCGCCAGCCCCCTTTTGTAGCCAATGCTCTCACAAAATGAAAGATATTTTTAAGACCCCATCCCCCGAGTGATTTTGTCTTGGCCATCTTCTGCCATCTGACCCATGGAGAGACCGAGGCATCCTTGTGACTACTCCACAGAAAGTGTAGACAAATTTTACGAGCTTTCTCCAAAATTCCCAGGGGGATCCACGACAGAGACATCCAATATACAGGAATAGCTTCTAGTACTGATTTGACCAGTATGAGACGCCCTGCTCAAGAAAGCGAGCGGTGGCTCCATGTATGAAGACGCTTCTCCAGTTTTTCAATCAGCCACAACGAGTCCCTCTTCAGGTAATTATTGGGTTTCAAAAGAAAACCCAAATATTTTACACCCACATCCAACATGGCTCGATTATAAGGGAAGTGTGTAGTAGCATGTCTAATTTCTTCATCATCCATACCATGAGTCGTCAAATTAGACTTCCTGACATTTATTTCCATGCCGGTCGCAGAGGAGAAAAGGCCAAGTATATCTGATATAGTTTCAACATCATGAGCACTCCCTGAGCAGAAATAAGCACATCATCCACAAATAGAAGGTGCATGATCTGTAACTGTTGAGCAACAACTATTCCGATCAGCTATCCCTCACTATGTGCTTTTTTCCCTTCAACCACAAGTAGGAAGAGTAGTGGAGACAAGGGACATCCCTGCCTCAATCCTCTCTCTGCATGAAAGAATGGAGAAGAAGCCCCATTGATAAACACAGAGAAACAAACAGTAGTAATACAGCTCATGATCCACTTGACAAAAGCAATCCCAAAACTAAGATGAATTACTAACATATGAATATATAACCAGCTTACCTTATCATATGCTTTGGAGAGGTCAATCTTCAGTATTGCTCCCTTGATTTTATGAGTCTTCATACTATGAAGTCCTTCCTGCGCCACCCCAATAGCCTCATGAATTTGTCTTCCTTTCAGGAACCCAAATTGTTCACCAGAAATGTGTTCAGACAATAAATCCTTCAACCTCCGAGCAATTATAACCTTAGAAATCACTTTGTATATACAGTTACATAGAGAAATGGGTCTAAATTCATGAAGAGACTTTGGATTATCCACCTTGGGGATAAGTGCAATAAAGGTTGAATTTAAGTAGGTCGGGATCCTGCTAGACAGTCGAGTATCTTCCACAACCCTAAGAAGGTCTTTCCCCAAGACGTCAAATAGGTCAATAAAGAATTCGATGGTCCATCCATCAGGCCTAGGACTCTTATCCTTCTGAAAACTATGGAGAGCCACCTTAAGTTCTTCCACAGAGACCTTTTCCATTAATGAAGAGTTTTCCTCCTCCCCTACAAATTGAGGAAATACTTATGCAATACGCATGATCTCTACAATGTTTGCCCTGGCCAGAGCCTTGAAAAGGTTCTGAAAGTGTTCAACCCCATTCTCGGCCAGTTCCTCAAAGGATTCACACCTTCTTCCTCTGTCATCCACCAGACTCCAAATGGTATTCAAAGTTTTCTTTCCCTTTGCATATGAATGAAAAAATTTGGTGTTTTCATCCCCACAAGCCAACCAAAGAGCCCTACTCTTTAGTCGCCAAGTATCCTCCTTTTCCAGCAGTAATGTGTTCCTACGACCCTGCAAGCCAACCAAAGTGTCCTTAGACTCCTGATTCAACAAGCCTCCTCCTTCCATGTCCATCACGTCAACAATTTCCAATTCAATCTGACTCAACTCATTGTCATCCCTTCTCCTTTTTTCCACCGCCCAGTGCTTGATGGGCATCTTCAACCTGGCAAAATTCTCCGCAAACTGGAAAGCCGCAGGCAATCTGTGATCTGGTGAAAATGAGACCTAGTTTGAAAGGATCAGTTGTCGAAAGGATTCATCCTTCAACCAAGTCTTGTTGAATTTAGAGGGCTAGGTGGCTTAACTGGTCCATTTCGATATTCCAAAAAAATGGGCAAATGATCATAGTGACCCCCACAACCCACCCACTACTTCATAAAATGTTGATGATCCAACATCTTCTCACTAACCAGAAACCGATCCAGACACTTAGCCACATGGCCATCACCACACCTATTGTTATGCCAGGTCGGCTTAAGCTTAACTGGTTCGATATCCATCCAGTTTCTCTCCATGAGCTTCTGAGTAAAATATTCAGTAAGGATGTCTAGGTGAGAAAAAGGCCCCCATACCTCAGCCTGACCCAAAGAGGAATTAAGATCCCCTCCAATAACAACCAAGTCACCATGAAACAAATCCAATTTGAATAAATTGTCCCAGAAAGGTATGCGATTAATATAAGGACCATAAATGTTGAAGACATCAACAGGGTCCCCATGATCTAGCCCTTGCACTGTCATACCAAAAACCAATTCCATACCTCAAATATTCAGAGCTCTCACAACACGGGAGTCCCAACCCATAGCAAGACCCCCCGAATGATCCCGAACATCCAGGGTCACAAAAGTCCATCCAAAAAACCAACTTTATAACTTCTCCTTAATCACATCACCACCTCCAAGAGTTTCCTATAACAGTAAAATATCCGGATGTTCTACATCGACCACCCACCGCAATGCAGGTATTTTAAGGGGATCTGCTAGACCCCAACAATTGAAGGACATGATCTTCATCAACAAGCCTTTTTTGGGGCCTGCACAGCTCTAAGTGCTCGTTCAATAAAAATTTGTTTCCCCTCGGTCATATCCCTATGTGCCCTAGATTGAGCTTTACACACGAAAGATTTCCGTCCCCTCCCACGAGCCAAAGTAGGTGTATCCATTCCCAAACCCCCAATAGGGACCTTTTTCCCCGACCTAAGAAAATATCCAGATTCAGTAGGCGTGAAATGGGTAGAAGGCCCTAACACTTCATCAACAGAGACCAATGGTAACAGGGGGACCTCCTCAATAGTTGCAACATTTGAAGGGGTGGAGGCCACAATAGGGAGTGGTGTGATAGCAAGATTCTTAAGTTTTCCCCCCATCCAGTCAATTCTAGAAACATGAAAAATATTAGCAAAAACATTTAGAGACAGAGAAGGGGAAATAGATGAGATACCCGGTGGAGTCAGCTCTGGATCCAGATGAACTACGACAATCGTCCCTACGGTCACTGCCTCTGGGATTAAAACATCTTCCACCTCAGTAGGAGCGGGCACCACCACATCCATGTGCATCTCTTTAGTTTCAGACGATGAGGGACCGAAAGATGGCGAAGACACCCCATGGCTCAAATAATTCCCACGAGAAGACCGCTTATTCCCATGTCCATTGATCATGCGCACCCCAAGGCTGCAATCTACTGCGAGGTGGCCATAAGCATGACACCTTCGGCAACGGAAGGGAATGTTTTCGTTATCTAAGGGCTATTTGAAGAAATTATTTCCCCAGGAAAGATGTATTTCTTCATACAGGCCTTCCCTCACATTAATTTTAACCAGAATCCGGGCCATTCTGCGCAATTTCATGATTTTGAATGACATATTCACCTGCAGGAATGTCCCTAGGATGTTACCGATATAGTTGAAATGTTCCTTCGACCAATACTATCTTGGTAAACCTGGAAGACGAACCCATATCGACACCTCATCCACCCTTTCGCGTGAGGCGTCAAATGTTGGGGTCCAGGATTTAAGCAGTACATGACATTGTTCAATAGTCCAATTCTGTGCTAAAACCCAGTTCACATGCTCCTGCTATGTGAAATTCAAAGCAAACCAGCCCCTAGTCAGGCCTTCCAGCTCAGGAATCACCCCCAATTGATCTGCCCAAGAAGATTTAATCCAATTCTCAATCACTGGTATAGTAACATTCTTGCCTATAACCTTCCCGACCACTGTTAATGAAGCCATCTGCACAATTTGGGTCCACCGAATGTCCTCCCCTAGGGCATATGAGCAAGCCACCCGCCACTTCTTAACAAAAGCCTTACGCCACCTATTTTTTCCACGCCCCTCTGTCGATGCCCCCTGTGATTCCGAGCCACCCCCAGAAGGTCTTATTCTGGGGGAGATGTCTTCTTGAACATGAAATTCCTCACCCCCCATGGCCACCTCCGGAACAGAGCCACCAAATCCCTGATCAAAATCCTCCGTTGCACCATTCACATGCACTCCCAAACCCTCATCACCAAGAACCTCGAAAAATAAAGCCTCCACCATTGTACCAGTACCAGGAACATCACCTCCCCAGGAATGAATATCATCCGTAGAAGGGTTTCCAGTCAAGGCATCCTCTACCTCCTGCATTCACATGCATGCCCAAACCCTCATCGCCAAGAACCTTGAAAAACAAAGCCTCCACCGTTGTACCAGTACCAGGAACGTCACCGCCCAAGGAATGAATATCATCCGTAGAAGGGTTTCGAGTCAAGGCATCCGCTACCTCCTGCACCTGAAGATCAGCAGATTCCCCAGGTACCAGTAAAGATAAATCAGCAAAAAAAATGGATGGTGAGTAAACCCCCCCCCCCAAATCCGACTCCAATGAGGCCACAAGAAAGCCAGCGTCCCAGCAGTTTTGTACCCCCAAATCCCCCAACCCTAAATCACCCGAGGAAACATGAAAATTTCCTTCTGGCACCGGATCCGCCGTGTAATCCACCTCGTCCTCCAAACCCATAACGTTTACCAGAAAAAATCTTAACCGAAAAGTGGTAACAGTAAATAGTAGTAAATCCAACTCCTTCCCCCTGTTAACACCCAAAAATGGTTAACTACCTCATCTACCCCACTACATGGCTCATTTGTCCATTTGCCTACCATATTTCCCTGAAAATCTCACTAAAAAGCCTCCAAAAGGCCTAAAATGCCTCTAAAAGGCCATAAAACCATCTAAAAAGCCTCCAAAAGGCCTAAAATGCCTCCAAAAGGCCAAAAACCCCATTTTTCTTCCAAAAATGTCCAAAATTCCTCTAAAAATAGCAAAAATCCCCAAAAGGGAAGAAAAAATATAAAATAATGAGGAAAAGGAGGGAAAAACCCTAAACAAGCTGCCCTAAACCATATGGTTTCCAAAACCATGGGCCAGCATTCCACCACTAAAAAACTATAAATAAGTGGTGGAGACCCCTCATTTCACATCCATTATCATAAGCATCCTGCCTCTGCCGAAATTATTCTCGAAACCCTAGCTTACCATCAAGCTACTTTCACCATTGAGAACTCCTTTTGGCCCATTTCCACCACCGGAGAAGGAAAAGAAGCAGCTTGGAGCTCGAAGCCACCAACATCGGACCAGCGTAACGGACTCCATCAACCTCCTCATTGGAGGTAATATCAATAAAAATCACCATTATACATTTCTTTACTGTTTTGCTTCATGTTATTTACTTTTTACTGCTTTAGCTTAGTCTTTGTTTCAGTTTATCTTTGTTTACATCATTGAACTGCTACTAAGGATTCCAGATTCCTTAGTAGGTGCTCATCGGCACAAGCTAGGGTGAAAACCCTAGCTACAGTTTTGGCGACTCCGCTGTCTTTTTTAACTTTATTTTTCCGTACTGTACTTTCGGCTGTCGTTTTCGGCCGCCGGAAACCGCACTTTTTTCTTCCGCAGTCGCGGCCCGACCGCACATTTCAGGACTTAACCTGCGACCAGCCCGCCGCTGTCAGCCATTTTCCTGCGTCCTGGACGCGTTTTTGAACTTTCCCAGTTGCGCCCCGACCGCGTTTTTTCAGCCCACAGTCGCGATCCGACCGCGCCTGTTCATAACACAGTCGCGCTCCGACCGCCGCTGTCAGCCCGAATCCTGCGACCTAGACCGCACCTGTTTCCTCTAAACCCGCGATCTGCGCGCGACAGTTGCCTTGAATCCCACGGCCCGACCGCGCGAATCCGCCCCATACCCGCGGTCCGCGAACTGTTTTTTGCCGTTGTTGCTGCGCGGAAAACCAGCCACTTTGCCTCCATTTTTCCTGCACTTGTACAGCCACCTGTACCACTTACAGACCTGCAGCCATTTCTGTCCCTTGTTTACAGCATTGTTTAAATTTTTAGCATTATTTATTTCAATTTTTTTTTTTTTTTT
>LPNX010944342.1:353180-364399 GCA_001517045.1 Pseudotsuga menziesii
CCAACCACGAGCATTAACTGTCATGGGCTCGCAAAATCCACATGACAGTGCCACTTCATTCAATACAGAGTCTTCTTATTTGCTTTCAGACTCCTTAAATATGAAAGCTACCACGAGCATTAACTGTCATGGGCTCGCAAAATCCACATGACAGTGCCATTTCATTCCATCAGAGTCTTCTTATTTGCTTTCAGACTCCTTAAAATTGAAAGAAACCATGAGCATGAACTGTCATGGGCTCGCAAAATCCACATGACAGTACCATTTCATGACTTCAGAGCCTTCTTATTTGCTTTTAGACTCAGTAAATATGAAAGCAACCACGAGCATGAACTGTCCTGGGCTCGTAAAATCCACGGGACAGTACCATTTTATATCCACACTTCTTCCTGTTCCCTAACCCATGAAGCACTTCCCCCGCGCCTTTTGGCGCTCTGATCGATCATCTCGGCAGCACCCCCAATCAGGTTGCCTTTGTTCAGAGTATTCTGCAGTCTCCTACCATTTTTACCACAGCTTGAGTCTCCCTCAGCCCATTCACCCTCAGATGCTATACCGATATGATCCCTTTACCACCAGTCAGTGTCATATGCTGCCCGATCATCCCTGCCATCATACTCTGAACAAAGGAATTTTGAGTCCACCTACTCGACTTGCCCAGTTATCCCCCCAGTTTATCACCCCTGCCACCAGTACTATCACATTTCGGTTTTGCACCTCGCGCTCCTGTCAAGGAACCATCATTGCCTTGATAGTGGCAGGTCTCCCTCTGTCGACGACAGCCCCTCTATTCCAGAGGATAGACCCAGAGGTCCCTGCGTCTTGGACCCATCACCATTTGTGGTGAGTGCCTACGGACCATTTTGAAAGGAATCATCATTGCCTCTCCGAATGGTTGTTTCTCACATGCTCGACTTCAGTACCTTATTCGCATCATTGAGAATCACGCAGGATATATATCCTTTCCATTCTATGTCGAAGACCCCGGATTTCCCCCCGACTCTAGCACATTGGTGAGTCACTTCGGAACACCCAGTTATATGTTCCCGTGGATGTCCGGGCTGCGTTGGTGATTGTATTCGGAAGCCATCCAGTTATATGCTTCTTTGAGTACCCAGTTCAGTTCCAGATCAGTGTACCATTACGAGTGTGACCCTTCTCACTCTGATCCAGCAGCGTATCAGTTCCTTCAGAACCACATTCAGTAGCACTGCTGCCATTCCAGTGTATCAGTTTGTCAGCTCAGACATGATCAGCTCAGCAGTATGATCCAGATTTGTGTCCCTTCCGGACCCTCATGATATGCATAGTGCCTATCTACTACAGGTCCTTCATTTTGGGCCTCACACAGTTATTTTTATGTATCTTGATACGAGCATGGGGATGCCCGCCTCGTCCATATATTGAGATTTTTTCCTCATCGAGTATTTGAGGACCATTTATATTGCTATGTTTTGATACGAGCATGGGAATGCCCACCTCGTCCATATTATCAGATGATTCCTCATCCATTATTGAGGTTATGTACTTTCCAGTCCTTGCAGGTGGTTCGAGATCGGTGTCCCGGACTTCAGTTGATTTCTTCTTTTCTCCACACCCCAAGCAAACCATATATGACTTATGATGTCCATCGGCCATACGATGAGCTCCTGCCCTCGCATATCAGGGGGCAATCTGTTAACACCCAAAAATGGTTAACTACCTCATCTACCCCACTACATGGCTCATTTGTCCATTTGCCTACCATATTTCCCTGAAAATCCCACTAAAAAGCCTCCAAAAGGCCTAAAATGCCTCTAAAAGGCCATAAAACCATCTAAAAAGCCTCCAAAAGGCCTAAAATGCCTCCAAAAGGCCAAAAAACCCATTTTTCTTCAAAAAATGTCCAAAATTCCTCTAAAAATAGCAAAAATCCCCAAAAGGGAAGAAAAAATATAAAATAATGAGGAAAAGGAGGAAAAAACCCTAAACAAGCTGCCCTAAACCATCTGGTTTCCAAAACCATGGGCCAGCATTCCACCACTAAAAAACTATAAATAAGTGGTGGAGACCCCTCATTTCACATCCATTATCATAAGCATCCTGCCTCTGCCGAAATTATTCTCGAACCCCTAGCTTTCCATCAAGCTACTTTCACCATTGAGAACTCCTTTTGGCCCATTTCCACCACCGGAGAAGGAAAAGAAGCAGCTTGGAGCTCGAAGCCACCGACATCGGACCAGCGCAACGGACTCCATCAACCTCCTCATTGGAGGTAATATCAATAAAAATCACCATTATACATTTCTTTACTGTTTTGCTTCATGTTATTTACTTTTTACTGCTTTAGCTTAGTCTTTGTTTCAGTTTATCTTTGTTTACATCATTGAACTGCTACTAAGGATTCCAGATTCCTTAGTAGGTGCTCATCAGCACAAGCTAGGGTGAAAACCCTAGCTACACCCCCGGGTTGAAACTGGATCTCCCACCCCCGGTCAACACTGGCACCACGATGAGCAAACCCCGGTTTGCCTCCACCGACCTCGGTAATGAAAATAGGTTACCAAGAAGAAAGTTAGAAAACCCTCACCGACTTCCTAAGGAGGCAAACAAATGCCGAAAAACCCCATCGGTATGCGTGAGGCTAAAGACAGTACTTTAGCCGAAACCATCACCTAAGGCTGACAGCCCACTAGATACCTGTCAGAGAGGTGGTCAACACTTAGGCTGAGGCTTGGCCAAAATTCCCTACTGCCTCATCATAACATCGTCCGCCCTCTGCATGCAGCTCCCATTTCCACCCCCCTTTTGCATTTTTATTATATTTAGATTAGATTATATGAGTTTCCTATAAAATTGTTTTAAATATACAATATTGAAGCAATGTTTAAAAAAAATGCTAAAGTTTTCAAACAAAATCAAAATATAAGAAAAATGAACTAAAATTCATGTATTTAACTATTTAACAGTATCACCATACTCTAAAAATATGGTGCTAAATATGAAACACCATGTGTTTATGAGTGTCAAACACAATTGTAGTGTATTATATTAAAGGAAAGTGCACATAACAATCATTTCAAAGAAATAGTCCCACTTAAAGCATCCGTTTAATAATTGCCTTAATTGTCGATGCATTATGAATTCATATGATAATATAACCCATTAATATAATAACAATGATGCATATGCATCCATAATCCATTGTAATAACAATGATTCATATCCATCCATTGATATAATATAATTAATCATCAACATAACAATGACACACATTATTATAGACCATAATTACACACAAACATTTTTAATAAGAAGGAACTGCATTTAGAAGATTTAAAGCTAAATATTTCAATCCATACTATTGGATCATCTTCAAGAGACTTTAGCTACTTTAGTATTTTGAACACAATTGAATAGTATGTATCAAAATGTCTAGCTTTAAATCTTCTAAACACAATTCAAGTCTATTAAAAATGACACACATCATAAGACCAATAGTTCACAACAATGGAACCAAACAACCAACCCAAAAACTTGCAAAATTAAAGAAGAAAATAACAATAACAAGTGCACTACAGAAGTCCAATAATGAAATAATGTTGTTCATAAGCTAAAGAATGATACAACTAGATGACATTATACAGGTTTGAGTTATGTGTTTATACACTCAAGTAGAGCATCTTAGCAAGAAGAATTATAGCTCCATGCTTGTAGGGCACACTCCTTAAGAGATTATAATTGCTACATATAAAATTTCCTTTTATTGACTATTAACTATATAATCTAATTTATTACAGTACACACAATATGAAATAATCATAATCACATAATTATGACAAAAACATCTATCACATTGAATAATATAAATATTAAAATACATCACTATGCAATGACCTATCCATACTAGGTATATCATAAACCAATTGGAATTACCAACATGCAAAGGGCATAAAAACATACCAACCATTATAGTAATCTCACAGGTTGATAGTCTACAAAAATCCCTGTACATGTTAAGAGTAATTTCTCTACTCAGAAATCATTTATCACAAGTCCTTGATATGGTATAAATATGAATGTAAGAATATTTGAAGTGTCACTAAGTTGTCAGATTGCTGCACATCACACTATGGATCTCCATACAATATAAATATGAATGTAAGAAAAATTGAAGAGTCGTTAAGTTATCAGATGGCTACACATCAGCCTATGCATCTCCATATCCCCCACTTGCTGAGCTATATGGGGTGACGCCCATTCCATACTAATTGTTCTCTGCTGCATAACAGGCATAGCTTTCATTTGACTGCCCATTGTCAGCTTGAGCTACTCGATGGTGACTTGCCCCCACTCCTAGTAGTTGGGCCTCCACCTCCATATCCAACAAAGCTACTTGTTCTATCTTTACCATAGAATCCTAAATTCCATTCATTGCCTTCTACGTAGCTGCTCCCAGTGTTATTGCCATAACCAGCACCATAGCTAGGAATATTGTTTACAAAAGTAGTGTTGTCATAGCCACCGCTAGGGATGGCAGCCGGTCGATATCCTACACCAGTTCCAAAGTTATCTGAAGAGTAGCTATCTATCCGTCCCATTGCAGCACTATAGCTAGTGTTCATTGGAGGAGCATAGCCCCCTACAGGAGTTGGAGTGGAATTGAAAAAATGCCCATTACCACCACCAAAATTCCCTGCAGGAAATCAAATATGGCCACTAGACCGTTCCTTGGCGACTGCTCGCTTTACTTCTACCATTTTTCCATTGAGGTCGTGAATGGGCATTTGCACAACAATATCCACAAGATCTTCTGAGTCAAACGTGACAAAGCCAAATCCTCGACCATACATTACAATCGCTTCAATAATTGTGCCAAATTGCTCAAAATATTTTTTCATGTCATTCTCAGTAACAGTGTGGGCTAAGCCACCAATAAATATCTTCTTTGTCCTACTTAGATTTAGGGCGCCATTAACAACTGAATTATGCCAACTCCTACTTGCGCTTTGTTGCTGATTTCTAGAAATTGCTTTTTTAATTTGCACCTAGATATTTTATGAAAAAGATAGAAACAAGAACTAATCATAACTTGTATCTTGTAAATCTTCGGACCTGCCAAGTTGACAGATAATAAAAAAAGAGTATTGAAGAACAACGAATTACCATTTGGCCATCAATGTTGTGCTTGGAAAACAAGAGAAGACGGTCTGCCACAGCTGGATCTGCAAAAACAAGAAAACCAAAGCCCCGCGACCTGCCCGTGAACCTATCCTTCATGATCACCGCTTCCACTACTTCTCCGAACGTCGTAAAATAACCTTTGAGCCGCTCCTCTGTTGTGTGAAACGATATGCCACCAATGAAAACCTTCCCCTTCTCGGAATCCATATTTCTCCAAATGAATAAAACCCTACAAGTCTGCTTCATGCAAACGAAAAATATCACACACCAGCCAAATTGATATCACAAAAACATCAAATCTGAAGTATACCACCAGAAAAACTGAACAACAATCGAACATATCATACAATTAAAAATTACGACAATAAAATAGATTATGCTTTACTGGCAGTAAAAGACAACAAATTTGGTCATAAAACTCCAAATCTCCAAGAAATAGGAGGACCAGCCTGTGAACCTATCCAAATCTCCAAGAAATAGGAGGACCAGCGATCCCTCAATGAGGTGCAGATTAAACCACGATCTGATTATTGTATCTAAGCGAACTGTAGAAAATCGTCCAGACTCGACGATCTCTTCACCGAATGTATGTGTTTTTCATGAGGATGATATATATATAGATCATCTCTTAAAAGTGCCACTGACCAGTACCACCTATGTCATCGCTTAAAAGTGCCACTGACGCGTACCATATATATATATATATATGTGTGTGGGGTACTTGATGGGACTTTTAAGCGACGTGGAAGGATTTTAATAAAAAAAAATAATTAAAATGTTTTTTTCTCCAAATAAAGGTAAAGCCGGTGGCATGGACTCAGATTTCTTTTTGTCTTTCTTAGATATAAGGAAACACTTTGACCCATGACATCGTGCTCGAGTGGAAGTCTACCCCTCACTATCACCAACGAGTTATTCTAGATGTCTCGGTTTTCCTTGAATAAGGGTGATGAGTCAATTCACATTTGCTGGTAAAAACCAATGATGGATGTCCTTAAATGCCAATTTGACAACTCACTTATGATAGGTTTTGCATCTTCCAAAGAAAAGAAGAAAAAAAAGGTGATCTACTACTCATTATTTTTCCTATTTTAGGTAACAATAAGTTATTTAGTAATCTTATAAGGTTTAGCTCAATTGATTTGTGTGGGATTTAATCCTCATAGATTATAGGTTCAAATCTTATGAAAAGAGTTGAAGGCGAAAGCCACTTAATAATATAGATTTTCGAAAAAAGCTTCAAAAGAATCTTCTTAAACCCCTCTCTTTCTCGAGTTCAATATTGGGTTGAATCTATAATATTGCAATGTGTCTTTTACAATATCTTTTCACATTGTTTGACCCCCCTATGCAAACCCTTTTTCTCACAAAGATCAACAACACTTATTACAATAATGGCAATTTACCATGGTTTCCCCTAACCTTGGTGACAAGAACCAACTAATGTTTGAAACCTTCATTGTGTTAGAAGGAGAGAATCACAAAAGTAGTAGAATCCCTCCCTCCATCTTATCCTTCTTACCAAGCTTGGCATTGAATTGAGGGAGTACCATCAGTAAACCAAAGAATCCCCCAAAATGGCATAGAAAACCCACATTTAAGAGAAGATGTTGTCATCGTAACTATTCTATAGAGCACCTCTCAAGTAGCATGGATGTTGCTTCAAGGGTGGTTGGACTACTCACACTCACTTCCCCTTACACATGCTTGATGCAATAGGTGGTGTGAGGTGGCATTGTCTTCCTCAATTCCTTACACTAGCATGGGAAGGGGAGAATGGAATTATGATTGGTTGACCACTAGTTACCATTATTTACAAGTATACTCTAGGCTGAGAAATAATTTTTACGTACCACCACTACAACAAATACCTATGATTGGCTCCTTTTTTAGCTCTATATTAGGATGGCGCTATTATTGGACTTTTTTGCGCCAACCACACCTCATCTGCGCTAAATAGCGCCACTTTTAGCACCGAATAAAAAATCTAGTTTAACTTCCCATTTTTCTCCTTCCATTTGGCGTAGACTTTAGCAACAAATAAAAATTCCATTTTAGCTTCCTCGTTATCTCCTTCTTTAGCTCATTTTCTAATGCCATATTGTTCTCCTCTTTCAATAACATGTTTAGCTCCCAGTTTTGCTTCCAGTTTAGCTTCATTTGTAGTGTCATTTTTAGATTCCTTTTTAAAGTCGAGTCTCGCTTCAAAGTTTATGTATACTATGAATAAATAGTTAATGTTGGTTAAGTTGTCAATGATGCCAACGGTCTCCAGCCATTAATTCCAACTGTTGAGTCCTTGGTGCCCCTTGTGGAGCCCCTAAGGGTTAGTGTTTAGTTTGTGGTTGTTTGTGTTAGAGGAGCCCTTTTAACCTTGTCAAAGCCCAAGCTTGAAGCCCTTGGAGGCCTTGGAACAATGAAAAAATCCCTTATTACCCATTGACTTGGTCAAGTGCCCCTAAGTTGTATCTTGGTCCCATTTGAGTCCATTGTCAAGTTCCTTACTCATGGTTGATCTTTGGTTACTGGTCTTTGTGCTGTTTGTTATGCTTGTACTTGTTTTTCTCTCTTGATTGGTTGTTGAATGGATGATGTGGCTCATGTGTGTAAATTCCTTGATGTGTTGACGGTGAATGCCATTGTTTGCATTAGATGGTCTTGAGGTTGTTAAGTTGTTGTGGGGCCCTTGATTTCACTAAAATTGACATAACTTTCTCATACGGAATCGAAATTAAAAATTTATTGGCTTGTTGGAAAGTTTGTTATGAGGGTTGTGTGATGATAGGATCTAGAGTTTATTTTGGATTTTCTACCGTTTCTTCATCTTATGATCTTCAAAAATGTACACAAGCATCTTGGTATAGGTTGGTTTAGTTGAGCAAGATTGACTCAGATTGGTCGAGTTGAATGAGCAATTGGTTTGACCTAGGTGGAATAAGTTTGGCATGCAAACTCATATTGACTGATTCAGATGATTAATTGATACAATGTAATTGGACAAGTTATTGGTTTAGTTTTGGTGCAGTTATGAGAAAGTGATGAGTTCATGAATAATGATCATGATATGAGCAGTGTGATACATCAGATAGTGATCAGTTGATGAGTAGTGTGATACAACATACAATGATCAATCGACTAGTAGTGATCACATGATGAAGAATGGTTAGTAGTGGCAGTGGTTTTGTAGTGTGGTACAGATTGTGCAGTGTAGTACAAGTGTTGATTAGTTGGTCCACGAGATGAGTGTAGTTGTGGTTCAGTAGTTCAGTGTATATCTTCTTATTAGGGTGGAAGGACGGGGAAAAGAAAGGATATCATAGCCTCATTCCGGTTGATGACGAAGAAATATGGAACTGTACCTTCCTTCAGGTTGTAGCTTATGCGATTTCCCCCCAAGACTTGGGTTTCCACGTATGATATTGTGTATTAAGTTGCTATTCTTTATATATGATGATGATGATATGATGATGATTATAACAATATTGATGATGATATAATGATAATGTGATAATGCATAATATTGAATAAGTTGTTGATTATCAAAGTTGAAATTTTAATAAAGACTGCACACACAGATTCACCCCCCTCTATGTGTGCCTGGTGTGCCCAACCATTGGTATAAGAGTGGGTCCTTCACATAAATGCTTATCACCTTGAAGGATATCTTTGACACATGATGGGGTTCTCAATGAATGGAGTTCCATTGCTTTGTGGAAGAAATTACTTCGATTGGAATAGAAGAATGAAATTTTATCTTAAGGAAGAAGGAATTGGTATGTGGCAATCAGTTCTTACTGGATATACTCCTCCAAAGAAATTGAAAACAATAGCTCAGAAGGAAGCAAAGAAGAATAATTGAATGGCTATGGAAACCATCCTTGAAGGATTAACAGATCACCAAAAGAATAAGATAGGAAAGTGCATCATAGCTAAGGAACTATGGCTCAAAATAGAACTGATCTACTCCACTAAAGAACAAGAAGAAGAGGTAGTGAAACTCATGGTTGAATATTTGAGAGATCTCCAAAAGGAGAAAATATGAAAGTACAACACAATTGAAGAATTGTAGTTCAAAATAAATCATCTAAATGAAGAATAAGAAGTAGAGGACAGGTCAGTACAAGATCTAGGTAAGTATGAAGATACGTCCCCTGCACACTCTTTTTGTAATGGTTTTAAACAGATATGTTTATCAAGTATAGAAGATAAGATCCATTTTTATATCATATAACACAATACTTTAGATTGTGATGAAAATCCTTGCTCTCTGATAAGTCCTATAAATCTAACATATGCTATAATAGACAATGAAATTACTAATGTTTCACAAGAAGTGAAAAATATTTGTGAACAGAACCAGGTATTGTAGGAGCAATTGGACAAATCCAATAAGAAAAATCAAGAAGAATCTGAGAAGGCTGCACAAACTATAATTGATCTGAAACTCCAAGTTGAATAAGCTACCAGAATCAAAGAACCCATATCCAACTCTTTGAAAGATAAACTTGATAAGCCGGCTACAAAAATTGAAAAGAAATCAGAAGAAATCGTCAAGCTCAAAATACAACTAGATGATAAGGAGAAAGAATTGATTTGCAAGCTACAAGACAAAGGCAGTGAGATAAGTACCTACAAGACTGAAGAAATATTGGTAGAGAAATTAAGAAAAAAACAAGAACTTGAAATCAAATCCTTGAAGGTGATTTATAGAACATATGTCTCACAAACTTTGAATTTGAAAAGGATCTCTCAGAACTTAGAAAGGAGAATCATGCACTAAAATATCAGCTGCAAAAATTTCATGACGATAATCAGAATTCAAAAGGACAGATGGAAGAAAATATCTTCATCTGAATAAACAGGTAGAAGAAGTCAAGAAAACAGAAGAATATCTAACAAGACAACTCCAAGAAAACATAGAAATTTGTCAACAATAAGAATTGAAGATCCTCTCTTTGAAGGAAGATCTAGACAAAACAACTACTCAATTAAATACAAACTCAAAGATCATGAATAACATTGAAGAAAGTAAAAGCTCTATAGTAAAAGAGGAAAAGTGTAACAATAATACATGTATTCTCAGAATATCCCATGATCAACAAGAATCAAGATAAGTTACTACTCAGAGATATCCTATAAGGTTCCATGGTCACCGCTACAAGTGTAACAACAATGGTCAGCCATTCATTGCAGAGCTCATGAGAGAATCACTCCAGGAAGAAATCAATATGGGTTTTTCATTCAGTGTTACAATTGTTATCATTATGGTCATTTTGCAAAACATTGCAGGATGCAGGGACAAGTTAAAGTTTGGAGAAAAAAGAAAGATCAATCGAATGACGTGAACAACCATCAACCCATAATATCAAGTGTACAAAGAATGTGTAAAAGGGTATATCTACTTGATTTTCATATTTGAGTGTGATATAGTAGTTGGTTCCAACAGTATTCATGTGACATAATACAAGTTCATCAAAGTAGCATCAGTGATAAGAGAAGCAGTATTGGCAAAAAAAATTCTTATTCCCATTAATGGAAACTTGAATAAAATTTTAAAAGGAAGAGAACTTGATGACAGGGGGAGCATAACCTAAGGGGAAGCATTCCTCGAGGAGGAGAAGTATGGTCAAAGGATGTTCCCTTTTCCATTGATGCCAAAGGGGGAGAGAATTTTTGTTGACATGGGCATCTTGTTCTAAAGACGAGTTATGGTGTTTTCATCAATGAAAAAGGGGGAGATTATTGATTAAGTTGTCATTGATTCCAACTGTGTCTAGTCATTAATGCCAACTGTTGAGTGCTTGGTGCCACTTGTGGAACCCCTGAGGGTTAGTGTTTAGTTTGGGTTTTTTTGTGTGAGAGGAGCCATTTTGACCTTGTCCCAACCCAAGCTTGAAGCCCTTGGAGGCCTTGGAACAATGACAAAATATCCAGTTACCCATTGAATTGGTCCCAGCCCTGTTGATGTATATGTAACTTCGGAATGTATTCTTCTATGTATTTTATATTATTGTAACCCGATGTTTATTCCGGGATGTTTCTATTATGTATTTGAG
>LPNX010944445.1:2436-22592 GCA_001517045.1 Pseudotsuga menziesii
GCTCATAATCTACATCTTATTCGTAAAAAGTTTCATAAAGCATTTTAGATCTAGTCACGAGGGCGCCACTTAGGAACCAATATTATAGCACGCTCGTTCATATTGGGCGGTTAAAAATAAAAAAATTCCAAAACAATATATTGACCTTATATTAAGGGTAGAAGGGATTATTTTATATATTATATAAATACCCAATATCGGGGGAATTTTTTATTGCAAACAAGCCACATGCGTGCCCTATGCACATGGGTTTCGGATGGAGGGAGCAGGGCTTTCCACGGGTTTTTTTGTGGTGTTCAGAGTGGTTGCAAATCGATGTTCATTCTCTCGCCTAGGGTTTACCTTCATGGTTTTTCTTAGTTCCTGTGCCTGAAACACAGGCTAAGTTCTTTTTCTCATTTGCTATGGATGTAGTGGCAAAGGGAGCATAGGGATTTCACAAAAACTTGTCCCTGAAACATGGTATTCCATTTGTTGGAAAGAAAGAGAGGAATCTATCGTCGGGGTAAGCATACTAGTTTCCCAAAGGGGTAGGTGCCTTGTCCCATTCGAGAGGAACCAATCGTGGGTACCACCTGACCCTATGGATCATGGGTGCATGGAAAGAAATGCAGGTAGAAACCCCATAAGTTCTCTGTGTTCTCCAAGCTTGTAACATCTCTTCTATGTGGAGTCTGCCTGTATTCCAACAGGGCTGTTAAAATAATTGGTGGTAGCTGTAGGTCCAACTGACTGTCTAATTGTGGGATAAATAAAGTAATACCAATGCAATGATTCCCCAAGCCTACAACATCTCTATGTGGAATCTGGCTGTATTCAATCCGCAGGAGCTAAGTTCTTTTACTTGTTTGCTTTGGACATAGTGGCGGTGGGAGCATAGGGCTTTCCATAGGTTTTCGTTGTTTTCAAATTGCTTGTAGCTACCAAGGGCCCCCAGCAATCTACTTGTTGGTAGTGGATCTTGACACAAGAAGGAGAATGGCTTGCGAATTAGTGAAAGGAATTGCAACTCATTATAAGTAACAGGTGATGGCTATAGTCTCCATGCACATACAGAACATGCAGTCCAAATATGTCGCCAATCCAGCAGAGAATTGGAAGGAAAAGGATTATGCGATATACTTGGTTTTTTCTTTATCAACTAAACAAACTGTTGGAGTTTTGGTAAGTACCGACTTGATCAATTTTGAACAGTTCATATTGACCATGATAGTGCCAGAGTTACAAAGTGAGGATGTGAATGCACAACCATTATTGAAGGCAGATGCATTGAAGTTTGACCACTTTCCACTCTTAGATTCCCAATACCAGTGCTTTGAGTATCATGCCTCATTTGACAAGGTTCTTTTATGTGAGTCAAATGTTGTTCATTCTTATGTTGTTAATTGTATCGAGAAGATGCTACTTGTTAAAAATGGGAGACAAATTCAGTATACTTCTCTAGACATTAATCCCTTCCTTCAACCCTTAATGGACAATATTTTTAATGCATTTAAATTGGCGGAATCCCAAGAGAATCCCTATGTCATGAAATGTATTCTAAGAGTTGTGGGATTGGCAGACTTTAGTGGTGATCTGGAAATTGGTTGTCTTGCAGGTCTAACATCCATTCTAAATGAGGTCTGTAAGAATCCAAAAAACCCTAGTTTTAATCATTATTTATTTTATTCAATTGCTACCTTAATGAGAAGTTCATGTGAAAGAGATCCAAGATTGATTGCAAGTTTTGAGGAAAATCTGTTTCCTGTCTTACAAACCTTTTTGGTTCATGATGACATGGAATTTGTACCATATTCTCTTCAGTTGTTGGCTCAACTTATTGAGATAAATCAGCCTCCTCTTCCCACAATCTACATGCATATTTTTCATCTTTTTTTCATCCCCAAATCCTGGAAAAAGAAAGCCAATGTCACAGCCCTTGTACGGTTTTTTCAGGCCTATTTGCAAAAGGCTCCTTAGTAACTGACTCAAGAGGGGCCGCTGAGCCAAGTGCTGGGAATATTCAACAAGCTTCTTTCATCGAAGAGCACAGATCATTTAGGTTCTTTTATTTTGAACACAATTATAGAAAATTTAAGTTATGAAGTCATATCTCTTTATTTATCTCACATATGGAGTTCCCTTTTCATTCTACTCCAAAATCAGCAGACTGTGAAATTTTTCAAGTCATTTATAATTTTCATGTCCCTTTTTCTGGTGAAGCGTGAACCTAGAGCTCTTGCTGACTCTATCAATTCAGTTCAAACAAATAATTTCCTTGCAATTTTGGGGTAGTTCTGGGTAACTACACTGAAATCAATTACAGGAGTTCTTGAGACAAAGTTGTGCTCAGTTGCATCTACTAGACTTTTATGTGAATCTCCAACACTCTTGGCAGACACTAGTGCTACACTATGGGGAAAAATGCTTGATAGCACTATGTATCTCCATGCAAGGCTAGAGGAAGATATAGTAGAGGAGGAGATAGAAATGCCAGACTTGGAGGAAACCATTGGATACACTCCAACATTTTCCCAACTTTACAATGCCAGAAAGAAAGAGCAAGATCGAGTTAAAGAAATTAAAGATCCTAAGGAATTTTTAGTAACTTCATTAGCTAGTATATCAGTACAGGCCCCAAGGAGGTATCCTTCCACCATTCAACAGTCACTGGAACCAGCCAATCAAGATGCACTCACTCAATTCTACAGCCGTTATGGATGTACTATTGTATAATTAATATGCCTTTTTCTGTTTTCGGTTTTTTTGTGTGTCTATTGAGAGATTCTTTTGCCTTTAGAGAGTACATGTTATCAAGAGATTTTTTTTTTGTTTTCACATATAATGACTAGTTAGATTTAGTAAAATTCAAAGTATAATTTTTTAGTAAATAATAGAAAAATTTATAGTGTTGAAACTTTACAGCAGAATATATCATTCTCTTTTAATTTTGTATGAAGGTCCCATACCCCAATTTAATGGTGCGAAAATGGCCATTGTTGGCTCCAGAAATTACCAACAAAAATAGTACCATCTTTTGCATTAAGCATCCAGGCTATTATGAAGGTTACTGTCTTTCCTATCATGTGAAATCTATCGATGTTTCTGGTATTGCACTAACATAAAAAATAATGAGTTTGAATGAAAAACTTATCTTCCTTTGATCAAGTCATCTAAAGATTCTCCTTCAATATACTAGACCTGAGTCTGCTACCCATGGACTAGTACCTTTCTTCCTCTGATTCAGGTTACCGTTGGATTCCCTCTGCTAGATTTTCCTCTCTAGTCCTACTAAAATCATTCCGAAAGTGGTTGTGATTGCTTACCTTGACAGCCACTACATTGGTCATGATAATCATTTTAATTTCCTGATTGATTTGCCTTTGTTGAGCCTTCTCCTTGTGCCCAACTATTACTTGATGGTTGATTTCTCAAAGGGATGTCTTGGGAACACAATCTGATGATGCTACTTCACCTTGATAGTGTCAAGGACCTTATCATCTAGTCCATTTTTATCCCAAATGTTTATGTGGCTACAAACTTGTTTTGAAAATGAGAACATCTCCTTCAGTTACTATCAAGATTCAAGAAGTTTATGATCCCAAGGTAGATCAAGGGGACAGTCCTGCTTCCCATAAGTAGATGGTACAATATTTGTTTGTGATGCATGCATCGGACGTCTGATGCATGCCAAAGTCTTGCAAAGTCCATTTTAAATGATAATGATGATCATAATGTCAGTTCTGAATCTTATTACACCTTTGAGAAGAGGAAAGAGATAAGACTTTTGGTAAGTGGTCGAACATGCTGTAAATGATAGTGAAGCAAAATGTCAGACACAGTGATTTTTTTTAGAGCCCCAGCAATAGGTATAGCCCACATGGAGAAAAGATTGGAAGAATGGGCCATATTCTTACCATAGTTTTCATCGAACTTGCTCTTTCTTAAAACTATATATTTCTCCTATATTTTTCTTCTATCAAATGTTAATATGTTAATGATGTCTGTGAAATGTTGATCTTTGCAAATGATTATCTTGGTTTTGAAGAACTGGATAGTCCTCTTCCCTATAGTTATTTGTTTTCTCCTTCATTAAGAGAAGAGGGATATTTTCGTTTAGGACTATTACTTGAAGGTTCAATCTCTGGTTGCCCTTTTTGCCATGGATTGATCCATTAATAAATTTGAATTCAGTAGATATCATGAAATATAATGTTTGTAAACAACATCTTAACCACAGATGATAAAGCTAAATTTGACCCCTATGCCTTTCAAGTGGCATCCTTACTTCATCGTGGAAGTTTTCCAGCCAAGGATTATAGTCACAGTGATCTTTGTCATATTAAGGCTTGGATAGTAATACACGCATCAATTTCCTTCAACATTAAGTTGTCTCAAATAACATAATCACCCTTTCAAAACTATATGAGATTGCATCTGATATAATAAGTTGCTCATGCAACAATATTTTTTTAGGAGATGTGCTAAACTTAGGAGTATTTCCCCTCTGTGGATGTTCTAGGCACTGCCCATCATTTCCTACAAATTATTTGTCACTTGTTCTCAATGAAAAATAAATGCTACTTTCTATGATGAAAGTAACTACAAACAACATTAACACATTTTCTAAAACAGAAACCACTTTGTTGTTTTAAAATTATATATATATCTGACATAGTTGATTAGCTATGACTAATACCATAAAAACTATAAAAAAGACTTTGGAAAAGCAAGTATTGGCCTTTAAAGAGTTAGGCTTTCAAACTGATCAAAGGAATCTGTTGTCCATATATTCCAATTGTCCTTTAAGATTCTCACTTAAAAGGTTTTAGTCTCTGGTTGTCATTTTTTCCATGGAATAATCCATCAATAGATTTGAATTATGTAGATGTCATGAAATATGTTTGTAAATGGCATCTTAACCAATATGTCATAAATAACAACACAAGGGTATGCCTTTTAAATTTTTAGGTGCCTTTCTTACATTGTTGTGGAAGTCTCCCAGCCAGTGGATTTACAGTCACATTGACCTTGATCATCTTAAGGCCTAGATAGTAATAAAAGCATCAACTGCCTTCAGCATTAAGTTCTCTCAAATAATGGAATTTCCCTTCTAAAATTATCCAAGGTTTCTTCGGATATTATAAGTTGCTCATGCAACGATATTTTCCTTAGGAGATGTGCTTCACATTCGGAGTACTACCTTTTTGGTTCTTTTAGGCACCGCTGACAATTTTTTACAAATTATTTTACACTTGTGCTCAATGGAAAATCAATGCTGGTTTCTAACTTTCTACTATGAAAATAACTACAAACAGATTAACACATTTTTAAAACAGAAGGTTATTCAACAATTGTGCAAATATCTAACATAATTGATTATTACTGACTGATACCATAAAAAACTATTAAAAATACTTTGTAAAAGCAACACATGACTGTTAGAAAAGCTATGCTTTTCAAACTGATCAAACATGGTTTTCCATACATTTCAATTGTTCATGTTGTGTTGTTTTTAATTGCTAAAGCCCTTTTTTGGGCTAGAGAGGGTACATAATTCCATATCCAGTACAGAGAGGGGGTACATAACTTTGTATTTGGTATCTACATAACTCTTTATTTGGTACATACGTAACTCTGTATTTGGTATGTACATAAATATGTATTTGCTACATGGAGTAGGTCTGCTGGGTTTTGAACATGGGTCATCATTGTGACAAGCACTCCTACTTGTTACTAGACCAAATTCAAAAGGCTCAATTGTCCATATTTTGGTAATTAGCCTAAATGGCAGAATTTGCAAACACGCCTTTTACAAATGTTACCATTTCTGTCAAAAAAAAATTATGTGCATTTTTTTATGTTACATTTTCTTCTTTTGTACTTAGTATTTTTCTTTTTGAATATGGATTATGTACTTAAATGCATGCACTCAGGATCCCCCTGGGATTTGTTTTGGGTGGGCTCATACAAGGTCTGGGTAGATACTAGTCACTGTATCCCACACCTGTAGAGGACTTTCCAGCTTTGTCACCTATAGGGCCCTGAGACAGAGATGCCTCTCATCTTTAGGTGAGCTTTTTACTATGAGATCGAATGTGAGTATTACTGCCTTTTTTATGATTTAGCTGGCTCCTTCTCCAGTTTATTTTTCTACCTTGACCAAAGATGGCTTTCTGTCTTCCTGACAGAAGTGCTCAATTATAGATATCAGTCCATTTTTGTCCTTTCTTAGCCAATGATTCATTCAAGTATCACCTAACATTACTAGGTTGTCTCATATGATTGGGGCAACAAACATCTGGCAAAGGCCCAGGATCCTTCAGGTCATGGATTGGTGAGACTACATGCCTCTTCTTGACCTCTACCCTCTACATGATCGATTGGAATCTAAAGCGCCTATGAGGGGCTGACACTCCTGGCCATGGTGCATGCAATTCCAAACCTATATATGGACCAGCTCTGGAAACTCCTTAGTTGGGCTCCACCTTGTCTTATGACTACCTACGAAATTCAATTGAGCATCCAATTTTCTATTAGTAGTTTCTTCCCCTTGGACTTGGATGGTAGGAGAGAGGGGTTTCCTTGACTTGCTAAATTCAATTGAGTAACCAAGTTTCTATTAGGCGTTTCTTACCCTTGGACATGGATGTTGGGAAAGAAGGGTTTCCTTGATCTTATCCTCACTTAGGATTGTACAACTGGGTCCTCTCAGCCCTGGTCATTTCCCTGAGGATATCATGCATCGTTGCATTGGCTCTTTCACAGTGATTGATGAATTCTATAGTGAGTCCACATCTTGGTCACCTCTCTCACCCTCGGCCACCAGATCCGGCAACCTTCAATATCCTCCTCTCCTCAATGCCGACATATTTGGCCTCTAGTATTTTCATTGTATCATTGTACTTGCACTATCTTATATCCTTTTGCTAGAATCTTAGTTTATAGAACTTAACTAGGAAATTAGTTCTTTATTATTTTTCTTTTTCTTTTAGTATTGATCCATAGTTGCTTTTGCACTCCCCCACTGTATTCCCACTGGTTGTACCTTTTAGTTCCAGTGACTTTGTTGTCAGTTGCTGGACATTAATAAATATCTATGAAAGCACGCACCACTATCACATGTAAACAACCGTTATGTTGCAACTATCATAAGGATTTTTTCCCTATTCACAATAAATAAGTTGACATGTGAAAATAAAATAACATGTCTATCTGCATAATATTGAATCTGAAATTATAGATACAATTTGTACATTTATACTTAACGGTATCCTCAAGAATTATCAACATGTATTTGAATTATCTCCTCCCTAGACACCTCTGCCTCCATATCCATATTCAATTCATTGGAATTAACTTAATGGTCTTCATGATTTCCCAGTATTGGCTTCCTCATGATCTTTCCAAAAGTTTTCAAAATACTCTTTCCCCACTTCAGCCATCTCCTTGAATGTTTTTACGCTAATGCCATGAAAATTAGATTTTCCAAATAGTATTTATTCTCCATTGGCTCCACTAAAGCAGTTGTAGCCTCTGCAACACATGCAGACATAGCTTCCTAAGCCCAGTGACGCCATTTAGAGGGAGGCAGGGAAACTTCATCACTAGGTAGTCTACTTCACAAATGATATTTATCATCCTTTGGTGGCAAACACATAGGCCTTTCCATAAAAATTGAAGACATCTGCTCATGTGGCAAATCACCTTTAGTTTCAAGACTGTTAGAACTTAAGATATTATTACTTCTCAAATGGCATTCATTTAACACATAATCATTATCCGATGCCACATTTTCTCCATTATTTTCATTGGCACTTGCTATGCCTCCTTTATTCTAGCCTTCTACAATTTTCTTGGTTTCATCTCCAGCTTCAATTCTTGCCCTTTTTACCAAATGCACATGTTCATTAAAGTTAAGTTTCCTTGCCTTGATCTGTGTCCTTTTCTTTTGATGATCTACTCCAGATGATACTTCAAGAACATTTTCTTCTTCCGTGCAAATATTTATCTTTATTTGATTATCCGATCTTTATGGTAGAGTTGATAACCATGAATTATGTTTCTTCAAGAGCTTTCTTTTCTTCTTCAGAATGGAATTCTGATGTGAATAAGTGTTTGGAACTACCCTTACTTCATTGCCTTTAGTCAAAAATGTAGAAAGCACATGATCTTTGACATTAGGAACATAATTTTCATGAATATTTTCAAAGTATTTTTCACCCTTCAAATTTTCTTTACAGTTTGAAACCTAAATGCTCTCTTGAGTGTTTCCATGTTTAAAATATTTAAAATTGTTGACAATATTATCTGTCACTGTTTTTCTACATATAGGAACTCACTTTCAGGCACTAATTGAGAACCTCTAATTTATTTTTCCATGCTTTGCCTTTTTTGACCAAACTTCTTTTCACTCATGGTCTGCTCTGAAATAATGCATGTATCTGGTGATTGTATCCTAAGAATCCCAGATGTTTGAGGCTTGAACTTGGCCAACGCAAATGGTGACAATTGCCTAAAATTCCATGTTCCTTTAAAAACATACATCTCATTAAACCCTTTGTAGATCATCTTGGAGAACATAATTGCATATAATGGAGAAAATCATATCTTCAACATGGACATGGCACAACTTTGCAATATCATAAATCAATGTAACGTTTTGTAAAGAGTTGCATATAAATTTATAGTTGAGGAAATCTTCTCTAGGCATGGAACGACTTTGCAATTTTATAAATCAATGCAATGTGGTGTAAAGAGGTGAAGAAATATGATTGAATGCAAGGGTTTCTGCTAGCATAATGCATTATAAATATACCAATTCCTTTCTGCTGTAATATTTTACAAGGACCCTTAATTGACCCTTAATTTGATTCTAATTTATGGTATCTCATGACCTTCTATGATTGTAGGTATATTGTAATGACCATGATATATTCATTGTTATGCTACATTGGTTATTCACCTTTTGTGTGACCCATAGAATTAAGTCCCGAAATCCATTTTTGTCCATTATGGCAATCAACTAGTTGTATAGTGGAGAGATGGTGGTACCTCACAAGTAAATTAAGGTGCAGTTACAAATATTTTTTGCATCCATTGGTGTTGTCTTATCTTCTTCAGGAATTGTTTTGGGTTGAATTCATTTTGAATAATCACTGAATACTAAATGATTGAATTTGGTACAAAAGGGAATGTCGTAGCTATGGGGTTTGTGCAACAAAAATGTGCTCTAGTCTGTAGGAGATATCTAAGGCCTAACAATGGAGGAAGATGTATATTCCTCATCATGATCTATTTTGTAAGTGCTCATGCCTTTGGGATGGAAACATGGTGAGAACAGGTCTGAATAGAAACCCACATTTAATAAACGTTTGCATGATTGAAATGGACTTGACATTTTTTGGAAAACACATGATTGAATTTCTATACTGGGGAAGTACTCTTTGAAACAGGAAGACCAATTCTCATCTTTGCTCTCTAGGTTCTTCATTTGGCAAAAATGATGATGTGGTGATAGGAGCATAGAATTTATCTATTCCTCACCATATTACCTGCAGTCTACTACAGGAGCTATTGGAGCTACATGCAACTACATTTAAATGAAATTAAATAGTAAAATGGTAGTATTGCAGTACTATGATTGATGGTCTGTTACACAAAACAAGTCTTGCCTCATAATAGATAGTCAATTTTATTTTAATATGAAAATTATTTTCTATGGTATCAATCATTCCTCATGGCTAGAGTGGAAGAAGAGTGTAGTGGGACTTCCATGATATGCTGAAATTCCATCCCAATTGAAAGAGAAGGCTCCAAGACCCAAACCCTTGTATCTTGGACCAATTTGATTAGCTATGATATTATGTGGCCATATCCAAAAACCCATGAGAAAAATGTCAGAATTGTGAATATGCATCCAATGAGTGTGTAGTATAAAAAGCTGGCCACTGTAAATATAGCAAAGAATTGCATTCGTGACAGTCTCTTCCTAGAATGGTCTTTTTCATGAAGAGCCCTGATTCACATTCAAATAAGTACTCGTACCAGAACAAATGAAGCAGAAAGCATATGCAAGAATGTTATAATACCTATGCCTTTCTCACTAATGTTCTAATACCTATGCCTTGCTCAGTAAATTAGATGAAAAAATGTAGATCAATCTAAGGTGCATGCATTGCATGGTTTTTTTTTGCATTGCATTGTACCTAGACTTTTTTTTCTAAAGCCACAGAGCAGTGATCACTGATAAGTGAAAAATAGAGACAAAGGAATTTTTTTTAGTCCCTTCCATAGGAAGATGTTCGTCTTGGATTGGTTGACGTTAAACCCCAAGGAGAAATTCTGGAAATTAACTGGGTTGGAAGAGCCATGACTGTCGATGCCCCTTAGAAAATTCTCCTCGACCATCACAATCAAACTGCTTCTCATATTTGTGACATATAAGGAATTTGGGATTTATCTAGTATGGTTGGATTCTTTGATATATGACTGTTATTGAAATCCTAGTAGAAGACTTATAATGGAACCATGATTATTTAAGGGGCTGGTTCTTAAGTTAGTGGAGGTCAAATCATAACCAGAGAATAAGGATCTTATCTCTATATACCTAATCATTTGTCCCAGTGTTTCAAAGTTCTTTGAAGAATCTCTTGTCTATCAGGAAGAGTTGACCCTTGGACATTTGATGAACTAGGAGGGCTACTTTTGTAGGAGCATCCCTCAAATGGACTCTAAGAAAATTTTGACCATCCTCTCATAGAATAGCATAAGGAAATGAGACATATATTTGTCTATGTGATAGAAGAGGAAAGGACATGAGATATAGATTTGTGTGATAGAAGAGTAGAGGAGATAGAGAATTGTGTGAGAGGAAATAAAAGATAAGGCTAAACCATACATGAAGATTTAGAATGACAATTTTAATTTAAATAAAAAAGAAGTATTTAAAATGAGGATGACAATTTTTGTCAACCTCTTGAAGCAAAGCATAAGGAAAGGAGATAGAGATTCGTCTATGTGACATAAGAGGAAATCAAAGACAAGGCAAACTATATATGAAGATTCATATGGTAATTTTAATTCAAAGAAAGAAAGGAAGTGTATTTAGTGTGATAAATATGGACTTTATTTTGAAAAAATATGGTCAAAAATTGTGTTTAATAAATTGAATCTTTTTTCCAAAGAAAAAATCTTTCTTAATATTCATTTGGAATAAAAAATATATATATACAAACCACCAATTCTTCCTAAGCAGACAATTACTTAAAAAAAAACTTTTAGAACAAACTAATTTAGGCTTACTTGTATAAGAACTTAACCCCAAACTTGAAACTTAAACAAACATAAATTATGTTTTTCTCCATAAGGGTTGGGGAATTATATCTAAAATCAGAGAAGAGTACCCGGACCAGATGATGCTTACATTCTCAATTTTCGCATCACCTAAGGTGTCTGACACGGTTGTAGAGCTAATTTCCCTTGGTTGAACTTCTCTGAGCAAGACTTCCCATGATCTTTCTTAAGGACACTGCTATTTTTCTTTGCTGGGGTCAATATACTAGGTAGAAATATAAAGGGGTATAAAAAATGTAAATGTGAAAATGGATACATGCAATATATAGTGAAAATAGGTTTTTTTTTTTTAAATTGGGAAGGCATATTGGGAGGGGGTTAGAAAAAATGATTTTTGGAGGTATTTTACAATATTTTTTAAAAATAGGGGTATTTTTCCATATGCCACAAATGAACGTGCTATGGCATGGTTTCACTCAGTGAAGACCCTGTGGATCTAGTTTAGGGAAATCGTCCGTTTGCATGGCAATTTAAAGAGAATCCATAGTTTGCATGCATTAGGTTTCGGTTTCTGTTTTTAAAAGAAACAATCCAAAAATCAGTGCACATCACATTGGATACCCAAACAGAAAGCCAAGATCCCAAGGAAAGCTTGCTTTCCTTCGTTCCTTTTATACCATTCTAACTAGTTTTAACTTAGTTTTTTTTTGTTTAAAGTAGGCTGACCCAAAGGTACTTTCAAAGTGATTTTGGGAATATTTAATTATAATAAGATTGTTTTCTGTTAGAAAGCATAACATAAAGAGAAGAATCTTATGTTCGGAAGTGGCTTTTGGATCATCCGAATCCCCCCAGGGGTCTCCCTTTTGACTGTAATTTTAATTTTGGGCGATTTGTAAGATCTTGGTTTCATCCTGTATAAGAACCAAGAGGATTCAGATAATTTTACTGATATTGTAACAACATATAATAACAATTATCTTCGAATAGGCTCTTTCAAGCCCATTCTCCATCCCCCCTGGGGGGATTCGTGCCTTTTTTGTCATTTTTTTGCATTTTCTTATTTATTTTCGTTCTATATTAGTTTAATTGATACATAATACTATGATTTGATTAATTTATCATATATTCAATATTACAGTATCAAATTAACTTTAATACTTACCCCATGACTTCCCAATTGACCCGAAAGTGGAAAGAGATGCATGGTAGGACTAATTAGAAAATTTGTGGTTTGCTTCCTTTTTGCTGATTATTATTAATCTCTACAAACAGTATTTTAAAATAAACCCCTTCCTTAATTCCCTTATTGATGTCCACTTGGACCGAAAGAGGTTCTTGGAAGGTTTTTCTTCTAAAAAACTCATCCTTTAAAATTTAATAAAATTGACAAGACTCCGGTGTGTATGCTCTGCACTTGGATGTGGTTTGTCTGATCAATTAATCTGCATCAAAAGCAACATGAATGAATACATTAATTAGTCTTCACCTTCCCCAATTAACCACCATCAGGCAAAAATCCAACACCTTGATCAAACCGTAAACGCTGGCAAAATACCCAAAGGAAGTGGGAACTTGTTGCTGCTGCAACTATTTCCCAAATTTTATAAAAATTTTGGACCCCCTTTCATTTTATCTTGCCTAAAATGGTTTGGATTCATGAACTCTGTTTTGTTTTCCCTCTGCAATAGTTTGGATTGTTTGAAGGTCAACTGTTTTCATGCTTTTTGAAAAATTGTTGTGTCTGCAAATGCTTTGGGTCGTGGAGTTTAAAGTTTGATTTGAAAATTTTGTCCTTTTGATTTGATTGTTTTCCTTTATCACTATTGGAGGTCTGTTGAGGTTTGAGTCGAAACTCTTGTTCTCTATGCTGCCGCTGTTTCAGAGATTAAATGAACTATTTTTTAATGCTTCTCAGCCAAGGGTCTTTGAGCACTTAACGTTGTGTTTTAGGTTTGGTTGTCGTTGTTGGAGGTGTTTTCAAATAGTGAATCAAGGTTCTAGTCTCAAGCGACACCGCCATTACGGAGGTCTTGTTGTTTGTCTCATCGACAATGCGGGTGTGCTTAGTTGTAAGTCCGTCGATCCGTAGTTTTAGAACCTCCAATTCCTGGTGTTTTTTTTTATTGTCACGAAAACCCAGTCAACTATTTTTTTCCATTTTCGGGAGTTTGAATGATTATCTTTTGTTGAAATTGAAATTGAAATTTTGCTTTTCACTGTCAGAAGTCATTTGAACTATGAATTGGGGCCGTAGTGCTCTACGCATCCGCCCTTGCGGATAGTAAGCAATGAACGTTCTGATGCCCCGTTTTATTTTCGTCGATGCACCTTTACCTGTTTGTTTTCTTTGGACTATTGGCGTTTTTATTTTTTGTCGAAGCATCAGCCTTCTATATTTCCATCGTTTCGGAGAATAGATAAAGAATGGGCTGATGGTTAGTTTTTCTTTCACCAATTACGTGACTTTATTGGTTCAAAATTTGGTTGCAATAACCCTTTATTTTCTCCCTCGGAGTTGTTTATGACTTTGATCGAAAGTCGTAGTCTATTTGATTCCCGCCATTGCGGCTTCGGAGCGGACTAACCATCCAATGTGGTTTGTTCTGATTTTGGCCGATGGTTTTATTTTTGTCGTTGTTTTCTATTATTGTAGAGCCATTAGACCATGCATCGCCCACCTTTGTGGCTCCTTAGCAGGCTAATCGTCTGATCCTATAGTTGTTCTGCTCGCCAATGGCTTGTTTTGGTTTTCATCGATATGTTTTATTTTCCATGGAAGCCGTAGTTCTTTTATTTTCCGTCGTTGCGGCTCCATAATGCACTAACCATCATACTAATAGAGTTGCTGACCGCCAATGTTTTATGTTGAATACAGAAACCTTAGTCTATGCATTTTCCACCGTTGCGGCGTTTTAGTGAACCAACCACCTGATGTTTATATCGTTCCTTTTGCCGACAAGGAGTTTTTTCCACCCGATGCTATAGTATTTAGTCTTTCCGATGCCAATAGACTTAATAGTCTCGTGGAACTCGTTTTCTGTCTAAAGCCTGCCATTGCAGCTGTGAATAAGACTATCCTTTCGATGCTTTAGTGTTTTTTCCCGTCGATGAGGGATTCTTTCCCACCTATTCTATGTGTGTTTTTTCCCCATCTTATGGACGGCGGAGGTTTCAGATTCTTTTATCATTTTAGGGTTTTCATGATGAGAGCACAGTACAGGGCCTCACTTTGATGATCATTTTTATTATTAGTATGGTTTACATTTGTTGAAAAGATGCAGTCTAAATTAATGATGAATTTTTGTTTTAACTGCAGACGAACTTAGAGGATTCTTCATACCTCAGTTTGATTATTACTACTGCAAAGAAGACATAGCTGAAGGACAAAGTAGAGGTGTTGCTAAAAAAGAAGAGAGTGAAGATTTGAGAACAACAAGATTTTAAAAGGACCAATGGATTACTAAGCAGAATTGATAGCAACAGAGGACCTAGCTTGGAAATGGCTCATTAGTTACCAAGTTGGTCCCTTTTACAAAGTGCTTGTAAATATTAATCTAAAGTGTAACGTATGGTACGAATCATGAGCACTCACAAAAGAATTGTGAGATTAAACGGTTGGGGGAACCCCAAAGGTCACCCGGGGGGGAAACCCAAAGGTTTTGTTGTCTGTATAAATATAGGAGAATTAGAGGGAATAAAGGACTTTTTCCCAGACATATTTGTGAGAATATGATGTAAGAAGAACTATTTCCTTTTGCATAAAGAAATTACAAGTTTCTTGTTGGAGAAAGCTTTGTGGAATTTTTCAAATGCTGTGCCATGGATTTGCTGAATGTGAACTATTTCATTTTCAGTCTTGTGTCCATGAACTGTGAGATCATTCTAACTCTTTGAACCTATGTTCTTGTATGAATGCTCTCTAGTTTATTCTATGAATTTTCCACTATGAGTAATGAATGCTATTCATAAACAATTGGCTATCTGGTTGTTCAAATATCTTTAAATGTTCATGTGTTTTGAAAGAAGTATTAGCTATCTATGATTTTTCTTAATGCATGCGCAAAACAAATTACTCATTAATGAATGATAATATTGCTCCCTAGGGATAGGTTAGATAGTTAGTTTTAGTTTTCTAGCTATGTGTGATTTAGATGCGAGAGAGTTTAAGATGAGAGGTAAGAAACTGTGCATCACATTGTGACCGCTCCTTGTATTCTCTATCAATATGCATTCTTAGCTAGTTACTTGCATCTCATGCTTAAATATAAAACTAAAACATACGCAGTGGACCGGGCTGCAACCGGTAAAACCTTTTTATTTTGTTACTTGACCTATGGTAGCCGGACCACAAACCGGACGGATTCCCTATACCAAACAGTAACGGGCTAGTTGGGAACGTTTACTGGGGAGAATCCCTTGCTGTTATTTCTTGCGATTTTACAGGCCTCAATAGTTTTGGTGCTAGAAGGAGGGAAGACAGTGCATGGTTGGCCGAGGAAACCCATTTCCTCGAAATTACTCAACCGATAACAGTTCTGAGAGCAGTTTATTTCCCAATCCAATTCCTGAAGAGAAGGGTAAAGATCATTTGTATTTTGTCAATAACGAATTAGTGAATGATTTGAGAAGACGTACTAGGGAATATGTGAATAATATTGGAGGATTACCGATTATCCCTGACTTACCCATAAGAGGATATAAAAAGAAAGACTGCCCAATATTGGAAGACTCAATGTTGGTTGGAGATTTGGAAGAACTTGTAGAAACAACCTTACAGGAAGTTGTATAGCCTTTGAATAAAGTAGGCCCAGATACACCTTACAATTCACCTGTTAATACTCCTGTTCATTCACCACCTCACTCTCCACCCAAACTCATTGTAGACGTAAATGAAAATCAGCCACCCAACCCACCAAACCCACCACCTACTTGGAGGGCCAGATCACCATTAAACCTAACACCACCTTTGCATGACTTACCTCAGGCTTTCGAGAAAATGTTTCCTAAATTTGACCCAAGTGAAAATATTTTAGTATATGATCACTTGAAAAGATTCTACTTGGCTATAGAAGGACTAAGGGCTGGAGAACATGAAGATGTAGTCTGCAGATTGTTTCCACATACCCTGAAAGGAGCAGCAGCTTCATGGTATTTTAATCTGCCTACAAACTCAATCCTAGACTGGGATACATTTGAAAGGATATTCAGAAATAAATATGCATCCCAAAAAACTCATGCAGCTCTAATGAAAGGGTTATGCGCTTTGAATAAAGAAAGAAAAGAAAAAGTGCATAGTTTCACCCAGAGGTTTGCTGCTTATCTTAATAATTTTTCTGCAACTGATAAACCATCTGATAAAGTTCTGATCGAATATTATACTTCAGCTTTAGGGCCTGACTTGGCCATGTTTGCCAAGATGCAAGTCAAACCTACGTTGTTAGAAACATATGAAGAGGCAAAGAGAGTAGAAGCTAAAAAGGAAAGCATAGAAGATTACCATGATCCTAAGGAGGAGCAGTCACGTGACCTTGAAGGAATGTTGAGAATGATGCAGAAACTATCTAACAAGGTGATAGATTTGGAAAAAGAGAAGGAGGCTCAGAAAGCATATAAGAGTTACTACAAAATGAGAGAGGATAACAATCAGTCTAAACCTCCTTCACACAGTCCTTCATCAATGAACTTAACAGAGGTGGGTATGGATAACTTTTGCACCTTTCATCAACAACCCCATTCTGAGAAAAATTTCCCTCAATGGATAAATTCAATGACATTAGTGATGAATCAGCTATTGGATTCTAAACTAACAGAATCTGATGATGAGGAGGAAAAGGGTAATAAATCCACGGATAAACAAGAAGATAATGCTCTGGTTTTATGGGACTATGTCTCACTTTTTGACACAGAAGATGAAAATTCATTGAAACAGAAATAAATATCAGAAACAAATGAAACAACAAGAATTCAAGGTTTGGTAAGTAAATACAACTCAATACTTCCAAAGATTAAGAAATTTCGGGAGAAGATGAAGAGAATACAGAAGAACAACACATATGATGAAATACCTAAACTTACCATTAGCAGTCAAGATCTGAAACAAGTCAACATTGAAGGAAAAGTGGGTAATGTCAAACAAGATCTCAAAGCACCTGAAGGACCAGAGGAAGAACTTCCCACCAGCAATCAACCTGTAGAAGAAATTGTGGAAGCAAGTGTGGGAGGTAAGACTAGGTTTAAAACCCCACCATTCCTCTTGACTCTTGATATTTTAAACCATAATGTGCACAATTGTTTAGTAGAATCAGGGTCATCTATCAATGTTATGCCACTTGTAGTCTACAAAATATTAGTGGATAACCTAAACCTACTGACTGGTAGGTTACTCAGTTAGACAGAACCAATGTGAAAGTAGTCGGAGAAATGGAGGATGTCTTGATTCGATTGTCTGTAAATGAAAATATATGTCAGTACATTGATATTGTAGCAGCAAACATACCTGATGGTTATGGACTTATTTTGAATCAAGATTGGTCAGCAAGAATAAACGGGTATTTTGCTTCAGATTGGTCACATTTAAGACTGTGTATTATTGTTTTATCTGAACGAATTTATTCTAGTTCGGCTGTTTTCCTGAATGGCTATGAACACATTGAATTCCTACTTAATCCTTGTAAAATAAATCAGGATCAAAAGGTATGGAATACTAATTTGAGGCTCCATCCATCTCACATTTAAAAATGTCCTAGGGAGTGACAACAAAAGGCCCATGGAAAGGAAGCAAGGTAAATAGTATATTATATACAAATGATCCCATGCCCAGAATTGAAAGCCAAAAGGCAAATAAGAGACAAAACTCCTAAGAAAGAAATATGTATCAAAACAAAGTACTAAATCATATGAGTATTAAATTGACAAAAGTTCTTCTCCATCCATGAGCTGAAAATTAAATACATCTCTCACACAAAAGGACACTATGGATAGAGGAGCCTGAATAAAAATTCAGAAAGAAAGGCATGCAGGAGGACTCAAATGAAAGGACAAAAGTCCAGAAGCACAAAAAGTGCAAAATGGCATGGGAATGAGGAACAAATGAATGTTTCTGTTTACCATATGTTACAATCCTATGGTGTCCCAGCTAAAAGCTACTCTAAGGCAGAGGTAAAATGAAACTCATATTCCTAGCCTCAAAAGAGTTATCTTGACATTGAAATCTTGGTTTCCATTTTCCTAAATTGGACTATCATCAATGGTTGAAAGTACATACATTTTCCATTTGGGAAATCCAGACATCTAGAAGAATTCAACATGTTGGTTTTATTGTTAAACAGTCTGTTACTTAAGGAAGAAATTGTCCAGAGATCTGGGTCCACCAGGTAGTCGTAAATTGTTGCACCTACAACTATTTCCCAAATTTTCTAAAAATTTTGGACCCCCTTTGATTTTATCTTGCCTAAAATGGTTTGGATTCATGAACTCTGTTTTGTTTTCCCTCTACTACAGTTTGGATTGTTTCAAGGTCAACTGTTTTCATGCTTTTTGAAAAATTGTTGTGTCTGCAAATGCTTTGGGTCATGGAGTTTAAATTTTGATTTGAAAATGTTGTCCTTTTGATTTGATTGTTTTCCTTTATCACAATCGGAGGTCAGTTGAGGTTTGAGTCAGAACTCTTGTTCTCTATGCCGCCACTATTTCGGAGGTTAAACGAACTATTTTTTAATACTTTCCAGCCAAGGGTCTTTGAGCAATTAACGTTGTCTTTTAGGTTTGGTTATCACTGTCGGAGGTGTTTTCGAACAATGAATCATGGTTCTAGTCTCAAGCGACATCGTTGTTGCGGACGTCTTATTGTTTGTCTTGCCGATAGTGTGGGTGTGTTTAGTTGTAAGTCCGTCGATCTATAGTTTTAGAACCTCTGATCGCTGGCGGTTTTTTTTCTTGTCACGGAAACCCAGTCAACTATTTTTTGCCATTTTTGGGAGTTTGAATGATTATCTTTTGTTGGACTTGAACTTGAAATTTTTCTTTTCGCTGTCGGAAGTCATTTGAACTGTGAATCGGGGCCATAGTGCTCTACGCAGCTGCCATTGCAGAGATTAAGAAACGAACATTTCAATGCCCTATTTTATTTTCATTAATGCACCTTTACCTATTTGTTTTCTTTGGACTATTGGCGTTTTTATTTTTGGTCGGAGCATCAACCTTCTATATCGCCGCCATTTCGGAGGACATATAAAGAATTGGCCGATGGTTAATTTTTCTTTCGCTGATTACGTGACTTTATTGGTTCAAACTTTGCTTGCGATAACCTTTTCTTCTTTCCCTCAGAGTGGTTTATGACTTTGATCAAAAGCCATAGTCTATTTGATTCCTTCCATTGCGGCTCCAGAGCGGACTAACCATCCGATGTGGTTTGTTCTCATTTTCGCCGATGGTTTGATTTTCGCTGTTGTTTTCTATTATTGCGGAACCCTTAGACCATGCGTCGCCCACCATTGTGGCTCCTTAGCAGGCTAATCATCTGATCTTATAGTTGTTCTGCTCGTCGATGGTTTGTTTTGGTTTTTGCTAATATGTTTTATTTGCTGCAGAAGCCGTAGTTCTTTTGTCTTCCGCCATTGCGGCTCCATAATGCACTCAATTAGAGAGAATTTGAGGTCAAAAATGGGCCTCCTAAGAGATGTACTACAAAAGTATAAGATATATTAAAATATTATGAGTTAGGGGTTTTATGGGGTAGGTATATATGACAACTCATCTCCCACACTACTTTTTATGCACCATATAAATAACCATGGTTGAGTTACTTTTCTAAATTAACTATAAATAAAATTAATAAAATAACTCTACAATGATGTGACTAAGATTCATTGTAAATTCCC